>JAVLUZ010000194.1:0-22961 GCA_036768485.1 Mermis nigrescens
GTATGCATCAACAAATGCTTCTAGTAATTTACTTCAAAAGTTGTTTTCACAAGATGTAAAACCGCCATATCATTAGATTCTCAAAAATAATTAGCGGTTTTTCAAGTTGATTCTGAACCAAAGCTTTTGAGCAAATGGTTGACGATTCTTATCTTGCTTGGATGCCTATTATGGTTTTCTATACATAATTCCTTCAATACGGAAGTGGGTTAGTTCACTGAGTCTGTTCGATACGATTAAATGCGGTGTTAACTCGATAAGTATTCTTAGTACGCGTTTTGTATTCTTGCTCTTGTTTTATTCCATTATCTTGTTATTCGTTAGACTAATGAAGCAAATTTTCTGCTAAATTAACCTGGTATCGCTTGAAAAAATACAACTGACAACAAAATTTTATGACGTAGCTGATTCATTTGCTTATTTGCTACAATAAATATCGTTATCATTGCTGCTATTTGATGGCTGATAAGCTTCTTGTTCTCATATATTGAATTGCTAATCAATGGCGATTTTTATTTCATTTGCTGGGCAATTAATGTCGGCGAAAAGTTTCTTATTCGTGATTGAACCGTTATAGACGATATTATTTGAATAATTAATTTAGTCCTCGTGTGTAATGTTTTTACGTCCTCGCATATTGTACGTACAATTGTCTTTCGCTCATGTTGGGTTTTTAGTGTTGAGCATTAATTTGTGTGGTGCATGTTCGTTGAATTAGTTTTGGTGTTTTGCGATTAAAATATTATATGCGGAATCTATTTAGATTGGTTGCTAAGCATCTTAGTCATGCGATGATTTTTCCAACGATTCTGCATGCAATAGAGAACATTTATTGAAGATTGCTGCTCATCCAAAGATAAACGATATGAAAAAATTTTTGGTTTTGCACAATTATTCCCTAAATAGAATTAAAAATTTCCGAAGTGTATTGAAAAGACCATCTAAACAGATTTTCAGACAGTTTTTAGTTAGTGAGACCAAAATTTCTAAGAAGCGCGAATTTCGTCGCAAAATATGTCAAATTTCTACGACGTCTCGCTTCGCCTATCAATTTTCTTTATTGCTAATATTTGCAGAGCTCCGAAACAAGTCTTAAGGCAAAAATTCAAATATCTTCCGGAGTCGGATTTCAGCAAATGATTGAGCGATCAATCTTCAGCTAGTTTGAACGATAAATTTTCTGTAGATTGTTTGTGAGCTCAAAATGAATAAAATTTTGATCGATTATTCACGTTTTATATCGCCATTATAGACAGTGTTTTTTTTGTACAAGGTCCTTTGTACATGTACAAAGATGGTCCCCAAAAGTCTTTGCACACTTCGTACATGCAAATTTTTCTGTACTATAATATAGTACAGTATCGATTTTAGTGTGGTAAAACAGGGTTTTCGATCTTTGGTAGTGTAGTTCAGCTAATATCTGGGTTTCTGACGCCAAAAATAACTAAAAATTGTGTCAAAACGGCGCGGAGCGCCGAAAAATTTGACATTTTTCCATTCTAATTACAAATTCTACCATTTTAAAGATATGGGACAAACAATTACTCATTTCGGTGCGGAGCGCCGACAATTTTTCGAAATTTTACACCTTTTACAGTTTTTGTTTTCCCAAAATTCGTTGTACATTTTGTACACACAAATTTTTGGGTACTCTAATATGGTACAGTAGCGAGTTTAGTGTAGTAAAAACAGAGTTGTTCGACTTTTGGTAGTGTAAATTAGGTAATTTCTGGGTCTCTAAGGGCAGAAATCACTAAGAATCGTCTTAAAACGGCGCGAATCGCCGAAAAGTTTGACATTCTTCCTTTTGAAATGCAATTTCTGCCATTATAAAGATATATAGAACACACAATTACTCATTTCGGCGCGAAGCGCCGAAAATTTTTGCTAATTTAAGACCTTTTTTGCAATTCTTGTCTTCCCAAAAATCTTTGTATATACATGTACAAAGACGGTCCCAAAAAGTCTTTGTACACCGGGAAAAATCTTTGCCGAGTACAAAAAAAAACACTGATTATAGAAGGCAAATCCGCAAAGCCTAAACATGTCAATATTTTTGCCCGATTATTCTCAAAATTTTTATATCGCCATTATACAGAGCTATTTGAGAAAGCTTATATATGTTATTATCTTTACCTATCAATACAAATCTTATTTTTCGAGATAAAAATTTTCAGACCACTGTAATACAATTGCGAATAATGTTAAAACAGGTTTTGCCATATTTGCTTTATGTTCGCTTGATTATTGTAGTAATTGACACTCCGGACGTGGGTCAGGACTAAAATTCTGTTGCGAGGTCTAGACCTCAAAATTTTCAAATTTCAGAAAATTGGCACTTAATGAAAAAGATGTCTCCTTTTTTATCCAGCCCTATTCATTGGCATCAAAAACTCGGGAAAAACAAAAATTTCAAAAGTATGGAATCTCAGAATTGGAAGTCTGCGAGTGATTTTGGGTTTTTGAGGGTCCAAATACTTTTGTAAACAGAACTTAGGATTTTTATTTAAGAATGATCATTAATTATGCCTGATGCTCTGCCCGAATTCCTCAAAAAATTTAAAATTTTTAAGCCCTTGCTAGGATTTGTGATTTTTTGGACTTTTTAGAATGTTTTCTTTATTTTTCTAAAAAAAGATTTTTTAATGATTTTTTCAATAATTTTTTAACTAATGATTTTTTCGATGGCAGTTTATTTTAAACGTACTTTGTCGAAAACACTTCGCAATCCCTCATCTACTTACCAACCACTCCACCTAAAATTTTGGGTCATTCATTTATCAATAGGTACTTGTACTTACAGGATAAATATATAGGGTGTCCCAAAAAAGCTGCCCCCTGAAACGTCATGAGTTCGGCTGATATGAACATAGAATTTTAAGACCAGTTGCTCTAGATAGATAAACGTGCTTTAGTTTAGACTGCGAAAAATTTTAGCCAGCTGCCAGCACATTTTTTTGTATTCGGCAAAGATTTTCCCGATGTACAAAGACTTCGGGACCGTCTTTGTACATGTACAAAAAATTTTGGGAAGACAAAAATTGCAAAAAAGTCCGAAATTCGCAAAAAAATTTCGGTCTTTCGCGCCGAAATGAGTATTTGTATGTTTTATATATCTTTATAATGGCAGAAATTGCATTTCAAAAATAAAAATGTCAAATTTTTCGGCGCTTCGCGCCGTTTTAAGACGGTTCTTAGTGATTTTTGCTCTCAGAGACCCAGAAATTAGCTAAAATACACTACTAAAGGTCGAACAACTGTTTTTACCACACTTCGCTACTGTACCGTATAATGAAACCCAAAATTTTGTGTGTACAAAATGTACAAAAGACTTTTGGGGAACATCTTTGTACATGTACAAACGGACCTTGTGCAAAAAAAACACTGGCTGCCAGCTATTCATGCGTCGCGGCGATTTGTTTACACGCTGCCAAAATCTACTTAAAATGCTGAGAGCTTGCTCGGTTCTATCATCAATTTGCTTTTTTACCCAGGTAACTACTATGAGGTTTGAACGATGTGTTAATAAATTTTTTGACTTGAGATATTTTTTAAAAAGATGCACGCATTCACATACACATACATGTCCGGTAATTTGATACAATGCAGGAACTCTCAAATTTAAACAATATTAAACTTGGTTGTAGATTGTAGAAGCCGCTACAATACATTGAAAGCCAACAGCTATCCGAAATGTTCTACGCATATTATACAATGACGTTTTTATCTATGTAGGTATCTGATACAAGTCTCCGAATTATATGTTCTTATTATCTGAAATTATGACGTATCGTTGGGGTATAGCCTTCTTTGGGCCACCCTACTCTTATAAAGGATAGCAAGCTAAATAGGTTCATAAAGTTGCTGAGACAGCTAATTTACCAATAAGCAGAGAAAGTTAGATAAAATAATACAGAAGAAAATCAAAACACTTTAATTGACTATCACGTTTCAAATTAATCAGTGCACTGAGTAAGTCATCATCACACCCAAGCATTTGTCTAAGTTTCTGGACTGTGCTTTGAGCCAAGCCCACATATTATTGTATATTTTTGTCTTCTTTGTAAATCAAACTCGTCGATGCAAATGTGGTTTAATTAATGCGTGTAAGTGACGCTTTTTTCTATAACAGAAAAATGCCTCGTAGAGCCGCTGTAATCGTCTTAGGGGATCTAGGCCACAGCCCACGCATGCAGTACCACTGCCAGTCGCTCTTAAGCCATGGCTTACACGTCGACTTCATAGGTTATCGTGGCTCCGCTCCATATCAGTCTCTTCTCCAGCATCCAAATTTACGCATACGTTATCTGCCCGAATGTCCTCCAGTGCCTTCTTTCGTTGGTCTCTTTTTAAAACTAATTTGGCAGTTTTTCGCTTTATTTATGTGTATTTGTTTTGTTATACAAAAGTCCGACTTTATATTGCTTCAAAATCCGCCTGGCCTTCCGGCTATATTGGTCTGCTGGCTTTGTGCCAAACTGGGCCGAACTGGTAAATTTTTGATCGACTGGCACAATTACACCTTTAGCATGTTTGCATTGCGTTACGCTTCTACTGGCTGGTTCGTAAAAATTGTTGAATTTTATGAATTTGGCATAGGTCGTTTAGCAGATGGAGGTTTTTGCGTCACAGAAGCTATGAAAATCGACTTAACTAGACGCGGAATTCCAGTTATCACTCATTCTGATAGAGCAAGTCAGGATTTTAGGTAACAAACAGCTATCGAACGATCATGCATGGATTTTGGGGTGGTTTTCATTCCACCCATGAATGTTTTCCCCACTCAATTTTTAACCTCACGATTTGAATTTTTCTGACATTTGTTCGAAATTTTTTTGGTCAGAAAGATAGAAGAGCATCAAATGCCGTAAAACGATGTTTTTGAATGCGTATCTACGGAATTTAAGCTCAAAAAAATGCTCTTGAGATTAATATTTTCACCACTCCCCTGAATTCACATGCTGTTAACGTTTGCAAACAACTATCCGAAAATAATCGTCAACATTCTTAAGAAATAAATATAGTAACCTTTGAAACGCTAATTAAATTTTTAAACAATAAAAGGTTATCTCAATTCATTACTTATCTAAATAAATTACTATCACTATGCTTAAAAGAGCAATTGTCGAATAGTTCCCATTCTCAGCGTAAAATCTTCTGAAATTGAAGAGGCCCAGGTAAAGCATATCTGATATTTTGTAAAGATTGCTGAACTTGAGTATAAAGTGCGGCTGCTTACCTTATTAATATTTATTTTTATTAAATGAAATTTTATTTTGCCTAGTTTACACCTGCTTACCTTACCTTACTGACCTGTTTATTTACTCTTACTCACCTTACCTTACCATCGTTTCTGGACCCGGTTTTTATATACTGACGCTTAAGCCATGTTTAAACTTAATTATACATAAGACGTCAGTTTTAAGCTTGGCTCAAGCCGGTTTCTATATGTGCGGCTTTAAGCAAGCTTAAGCCTAACGACAAGTTGGAACATACGACAGCAAGATTTTAATATTGCCTACATATATTCATCATGTTCGGATTTAATCCTGGCTTCAGCCGGGGAATATAGAAATCGGTCCTTGAACCTCTGATCCTTTTGATTAATTTGTTTTTTAAATTGATTTTCAAGTTCTCTTTCCAGACGTATTATACTATTGAACGCTTTCAATTTGGATAGGCTAATTGCATACATGCACATTGGGGTGAGGGGTATTACCCCCGCTGAAGGGTCAGCCAGATGAATACTGTATGGCGATTTTGAGCTGACGGAACGTCTTTTTGCATCATTTTTAAGGCCAAAAGCAATACAAATATGGATTACTACTTTTATGTACTTTTTACTGAAAAAGAGCCAAAATTGATCGATTTCTGTAATTTTTTGTATTAAAAGTGATATAATGCAGTCGATGTGGTCTAAATATATACATTGAAAATGCGAAATTACTACGTAAGAGACATTTTGTGAGGCTATTTTAACCATTTTGGTCGTTCAAACAAATCGTGAACGTTAAATTTACTGTTTTGGATTTCTGAGATTTTACCTCCTCCCCTGCCTACCCTGACCTTGTGCACCTTTGGCTGTTTGTGTTTACATGTAGTGTCACACTTAATGCATTGAATTAAGGATTGAATCATTCTGAATATCAATTGATGGAGTATTTATGTAAATAAAAGCAGAGGGTGATAGACGCTTCAACAACTCGATAAAATTTCGAATCCAGATTATTGTTATGAAAATTGAATACGTGTAACTTTGGGTTAGCGATAAATAATGAAATCAAAATGCACGAAGTCGCCCTCGTGATAATAGTATTTTTTCTTGCTTACTGTAGGCCCCTTTTGACTGATGAAAAACGGGAATTTTTGACGAACATATCTGAAGCGGTCGATGAATTAGCTTGCCTGTTGGAACCAAAACAGTCTCTGAATAGTGACAATAATAATTGTAATGATGATAAAAAGTCTGCGGCAATGGTGATAAGCTCTACAAGTTGGACGCCGGACGAAAATTTTGATTTGCTTCTGGAAGCCTTGAAATTGTACGACGAAAGTTTTGAACAGATGAAAAATCTTCCTCGTTTGGTGCTCGTTGTTACCGGAAAAGGGCCTTTGAAGAGCTATTATGTCCAGAAAGCGAATGAATACGGTAAACAGTCAGTGTATTAATCATTCATGTAACGACTTTGAAATTTGGTTGAGGTCCCCGGCATGCATGTAAGAGGGGATTGGCGGGATCCCCTAAATATAGTTGGTTGTCCCCTCCCATCCCTTGAAGCTAAAAAATCTTGATCCTCCTAGCTCTCCTCCCGATATATGGGAAGAAAATTAAATTTTTTGGTCATTTTTAGGTGTTCTTTGGCCGTTTTGGCCGAAAAATTGGAGGTTATTGACCTCCCGTCCCCTAAGAATGGCCCTAGACAACCACCATAATTTTTGAACCGTTAAACGTTTGATCTCTATCCATTTTCAGGGCGTGGGGTACACGACCTTCAATTTCCAGCCCAAAACGGGGGAAATCACCTTAAAACGGCCGAAAATTCAATTTTTTACAAAAATTGGGGGTTTAAACATTTTCTGGCTTTGAGATTCATTGGGGGGACAATCAACTTTAAGTGGGGTATCCCCTATCCTAATGTATGGTATTAATTGTATTATAGCTGCGATAGCAAAATTTCTTTCTCTTGGAGATAGCGAGCCTTTTTCAAAGGCTTTTAAGCTCATATTTTGCTTAGCCCTCCCGCTGTTAGCAGCCCAGAAATTGAAAAGGTGGGCTTGTTATTGAAAATGTGATATTAGAATCCGTACATGCACACAGTCAAACGCTTCGGGAGTGAGTAAACTGAGTTCCCTTGGAGGAGGAAGTAAATGGTAATTCTTTACCTATTTAGTGTCAAATTTTTGCATTTAATTATTCGCATTTGATTTTTCATGAATATCTATAATTAAACTTGATGCAAACAATAACGATAAGGGCAATAGAATGACCTGTAACATAAAATGTATGCAAAATAAGAAAGAAAAATGTCTCGATGAATGAATTGAATAGTCTTCCGCTCGAAAAACAGGTATTTACTTGAAATTACACTGTCAGACCGTCATTTGAAGCTTTATGATGGTTGAAGCAGTCCGTAAAAGTCTGAGGGAATGGGAATATATCATGCAAAAGTCCTGGTAGTGGGATACTCCCATACCCACGTGTGCATGCTTGT
Organism: Mermis nigrescens; assembly: GCA_036768485.1. NCBI lineage: Eukaryota > Metazoa > Nematoda > Enoplea > Mermithida > Mermithidae > Mermis > Mermis nigrescens. The sequence continues at coordinate 7,713 of JAVLUZ010000194.1, forward strand.
TAGAATCCTAAATAGAACAATAGCGACATCTATAATGGGTATAAAAAGTCTTAATTTCCTCGACGCTTTGTTTCTGCTGACCACAAGCACCAAGACAATAGTTTTCTACTTTGTTGAAAAAATGAATTTGGAAAACATGGTTTCTTGTGGAACAAAAATTTTAAGGCACGTACAATGATTTTCTAATCGTTTTTGTACAATTATAAAGAGTTGTTAACAGTGATCGTTCGGGCTAAAAAACCAGGCTAAGGCCATGACTCGTGCGCATGTATTAAATAATACATTATAAACAAGTATTTTTATGCTTTAAGATATCCAATTTATATGTTTAATGTATGTCTTCAACGTATATATCATTACTATGCACTCGAAAAGAGATATATATTATATTTATATAAGCTAGATGTAGTAACATGTAAATACAAAATTGTAGACTAAATGTGAGTTAAGGACAAAGGATACTTAGTGACAACATTTTTAATATCATAAAATTTATTTATCTTTTTTATATTTTTGTTCATCATTTCGTATTATTTTCATTACTAGCACGCAGGGGCGGATTTAAGGGGGCGGCGGGCGGCCGCCTCCCATTGGCCAAAAATAGTTGGCGAGATGAAAGAATGGATACACAGTTTGCAATGATTTTTGGCCGTTAGTGACCATAATTTCTCAAATTTTTTCCGGCGCTGCGCTCCGGATGATACCTATTAATGACATTTATTCACTTTCTTGGCGACCTGGAAGCCATTTTCTCTTCATGTAGGTTTCAAAACAATTTTAACAGCAGAAACAGATATTTTTGCTTAGTTTTCTTCTATTTTCAATCAAAACTTTCTAGGTTTCGCATCAAATGCTATAAATACATGGAAATCAAGCAGTAAATCATGCTTCTAGACGTCTATCCGCCTTAAATTCACAAATTTCCCTGCGCTTCGCGCCACATTTTTGTTAAAGTCAAAGAAATTTGATGATTTTTCCGCACAAAATTGTCTAAAATTTTCGAAATTTTTAGAAAAAATCTTGCGTCACAGAAGGCAAATTTTTGGACCTATTTTTGACTGTTCTTGGAAAAGTTGGGATACCGCCCCCGCCCCTCTTAGGAAAATCCTAGATCCGCCACTGCTAACACGTTTGTTATTCCTAATAGGTTTTCGAAACGTCGCTATTGCGACTCCTTGGCTCACGGCTGAGGATTATCCAAAACTATTAGCGTGTGCTGACATCGGTCTTAGCCTGCATTATTCTTCTAGTGGTTTGGATTTTCCTATGAAAATCGTGGATATGCAAGGCTGCGGATTGCCGGTCTTATCGGCAGATTTCCAGTGCGCGTCAGAAATAATACGGGTGGGTAAGCTCAGTTTTTCTAGGTATCCGGCAAAAATTTTCCCTATTGTACAATGACTTTTCGGCACCGTCTTTGTACAAGTGCAAAGATTTCCGGGAAGATAACTACGCGACTACAAAAAATTTCCATAGTCGATTAGTTAGTTATTTCCCTTTATAAACCTTCAGCATGGATTTTAGATAGCTTGAATCAACCAAAAATTCTAGCATTTCATACCGAGTTTGGTAATTTGCATTGCTTTTCTGTTAGTAGCCTAAACTTGACTTTAACTTATCATAAATGTGTCAGATTGTTTTATATCATGTTGATAATTTTTTGTTTCGTCGGTCTTCACATAGCTTCCAAATTGTGTGTTTGGACGGTGAAAATAAATAAAATTTCTTTACTATTTGTCAATAAAAACGCCGCAAGGCTTACCTATGTATCTAAACATGAAAACGGCGTATCATTCATTTCCAGAAACCCTGAAATTGGCTAAACTACACTATCATAGATCGAAAAAGCTAGTTATACTAAACTTGCTGTACCATATTAAAGTCACTAAAATTTGCATGTATAAAATATATAAAGACTATTGGGGACCATCTTTGTACACGTATAAAAAGGGACCTACATAGAACAACAAAACACTGCGGGTAAGGCAGATTATCGACGTTTCTTTTATCATAATTTTCAGCTGTTCTGAAAATAGCCATGTCGTTTAAATCTTTGTCACAATACCTTCCCACATTATGCATGGACTAGATTTAAGCGTATTTGTGACCATAACTGCACAGTATGGTCGAGATGAAAGATCGACAAATGCGCATTCTTATAGGGTTAGTTGTCTATTTTAGGGCGAGGGTCAACCGGCTTCTATTTGCCTAAATGGCAACAAAGGCCAAAAAACGCAAGTTTTTGTCCAAAAGTTGAGAGAGGAGTTTTTAAATAACCAATTTTTTAGAGGATGAGGGACGACCAGATTGAATGGAAAATCTCAAATCTCACTCCCCTGTAACATTTAGTACTCCTCCGGACATTTTACTTCTTTGTCTTAACTCTGCATTTTCGTTACTAATTCCTGATCAAGCGTAAAGATGAATTGAAAAGCACAGGTGGTGTAACTTTTTTTAATCTAACGATTAAAATAGCCGAACTCTCTATCTAAATTCCGTTATAGATTCACGTAGGAGGCTCATGAGCATACATGCCCAGCATGGAAATTCTGGTGGGTGAAACTTTAAAGTGCCCTTTTTGGGCCCAAAATAGGGTGGGTACGCGTCAGAAACATCGTTTTTCAGCGTTTCTGACGGTTCTCTATCTTTCTAAAGCATAAAAACATTTTAAAAAATTTGGAAAAAACAATTTAAGAAGTCGAATAAATTGAAAATATAGTCAAAACATGAGTTTATAGCAAATTTGATACATTTGAGCAAATAGATAGCTACAAACGCTTAAAAAGCACCTTTGCTACAAATTTTCAGAAAATTTTTAAAACTTTCAAAAAATCGTCAATTCCAGGGGGGTTTTCTGTGGGGGTGAAAATTTTCTGGGGATGAAACCCTCCCAAACCCCTCCAGATCATGTTTGGTTGGTACGCGTCGAAAGCATCGTTTTTCGTCGTTTTTGACGATGCTCTTTCTTTCCAGAATATACAAACTCGAAAATGAAAAAATTCAAAAAGCCAAATAAATTGAACAAAATATAGTCAAAACATGAGTGTATGGCGCAAAGCGCCTAAAATGTGACCCTTTTGAGCAAATAGATAGCTAAAACGCTTTAACAGGCACCTTTTTGACGAATTTTTAGGAAACTTTCGAAAAATCGTGAATTTTGGGAGGGATGAAAGAATTTCTGGGGGTTGAATACCCCATGATTATGTATGCTTATTAGTTGGAGGCAAGTATATGGTGTCTGTTAATACGCTATTTATGGAGCATATGCTCTGTTTTTATTATTTCGATCACGTATAATACATAATTAATTGAGCAGCTGAAGTTTGATAAATGTGAATTTGAAACTTCCGTTTCCTTGCATGCTTCAACTTAAATAGTACTACATGGCATCACTCAGCAGATATTTCGTGTGTAATACTGTTTGCGAAATTTGTTTTTCAGGATGGCCAAAACGGTTTCTTGTTTCGGAATGATCGGAAATTGTTTGAGTTATTAGTTTTGTTACTACATGATTTACGTACAAACGAGCTCTTGATAGACCTAAAGAGACGCTGCTTGGCTGATCAGACTAAACGACCGCATTGGGATCAAGCTTGGGACGACACTGTTTGGCCTTATCTAATGAAAGTTTTGCGCAAGTAGTAATATGTAGTCGGAATTTTACGATTATTTACTATTGGTACCTACTGTTTTCATTTGGTTTTTCTCTGCGCATGATTCGATTTGTTTAATAAAAATTATTTGGTTTGTGAGTTTGGCAAGTCAGAAAAATGTAAGAGTGCATTTACGCATTGTCAGGCTGACATTGAATTTAGACAATTCAAAAACTGTTACTACAGGGTGGCCTGGTACAAAAGGATATGAGAACTCAACTCGTCCCCATAACTTTCATGCTGCCGGATTTAGACTGATGTGGTTTCAGTTATGTAATAGAAAAAACCTTCAGCTAACGGACCTCTAATCACTTCGAATTATCAGTATTCGTAAAATAATAACGAATCTTTGTAAACCCGTCTTTTTTGTGGAACACAATCGCAGTTAAGGTGTAACATGATGAAAAAAACAAAACTGAACTAAAACGAATTACAAAATTGGCAATTCAGAATCTGTATAAAATAAACAAGCAACATGAAAAACTTGTTCGAGTAGCTATTTTAACCAAAACAATTAGCGTGACATTACAAGCAGAGATTTACTTATTAACACCACTAGAACACATTTTTTCCGTTATAACTTGCCAATAAATTAGTAAACGAAAAATCAATAGCAGGGGTAACTCGATGAAACTCAAAAATTTCGTTACCCTGTATCGCGTTTTTTTGTATTCGGCAAAGATTTTTCTCGATGTACAAAGACTTCGGATCGTCTCTGTACATGTACAAAGATTTTCGTGAAGACAAAACTGTACAAAAAGGTGTAAAATTGCCAAAAATTTTCGGCGCTTTACGCCGAAATCAGTATTGTGCGTAGCTTTATAATGGCAGAAATTGCGTTTAGAAAGGAAAAATGTCAAATTTTTCCGCGTTTGAGTCAATTTTTAGTATTTTTGTCGTCAAAAACCCAGAAATTAGCTAAAATACACTATTTAAGGTTGAAAAACCCTGTTTTACGGCCCTGAAAGCGCTACAATACCATATTTTAGTAACCAAAAAATTGCGTGTACAAAATGTACAAAGACTTTTGGGGGCCATCTTTGTGTACATGTACAAAGGAACCTTGTACAAAAAAACACTGCTCTATATGCATTTGCTGCACTGCAATATATGTCTAACATAGCCATGTTGTGTTGTGACTAAAGCATTTTGTACCTTTATTACGGGCCCTCTTTTTATATGAAGGATTCGGTCTTGCATACGCAGGTGAATCAGTAGCTTCCATCGAGCTAAAAGAATACATAAATGCAGTTAGGGAAGGCATTTGAAGACTTGAAAAAATTATGCTGCTTGGTAGCAAGCAAGTTTTGCGAAAATGCCTCGTTGTTTAATGTTGACTGTTATTTTCCTTTCAGACTCGCAAGACACTGAGCCATGCCGTTTCTTAAAGGTGTTATGCCTATTAGGCGTACTTTGTATTATTTAGAAAAAGGCGACATTGTTTTGCGGAAGGAAGTGAGGATAATTGCCATTGGATTCAATCAGCGTGATACAAGACATACTGGAGCGAAGTAATCATTTTTTGAATGATTTTTCAAATTCAAACTGTGCTGCATCATTTTTTAAATGCTTCTTCAAATTGTGCTGTGGAGCAATCTGTTCTGAAAACATTCTGACCATTCTTATTCTTTAGGCTCTAAACGCAACGCTTATCAAAATAAACATGAATGCACGAAAATTATTTCTCGGATCATCGAATGTTAAAAAGCAAAGCCGAATAGGAAGAATTCTATTCGATTTATTTTTGAAATAGCAACATTATCAATTGATTGAACTACTTCTGCGTGTCATCGTATAATATGTTTTATTCAAGGAAGCTATGATCTTTCGCTCCAGAATAGCTACTGATTGTACGTGTTATTAGGGGTTTTGATTCCCGCAGAATGGCTAATGACCTGTCGCGGAAAGCTAGATGACGCCGAGAATTTTCAATTCAGAAAACCCAAAAAAAGATTGTTGCTTGAGCGTTTTTTGCTATTTCTGGCTCAAAAGCATGCATGATCTTGGGGGAGGTGCAGGGCCGTGCTTAGAGGTTTAGCGACCCTGGGCGAAACTTATTTTGGCGGCCCCCATAATTTTTAAAACTGGTATTATATGCATCATAATTATCACTTATGTATTTCCGTTACATATGTACCTATATAATCGCAGTTAGCATCTTACTGAAAATTTACTAACAAAATATTGTGCTACATTATTTTTAGTAGGTTAGGTATCGTATGTTTTTTCTCAAATAATTTACCTATTTCGTGAATGATGACGTGCTTCATTACAAAATAACTTGCCTAGCTTTCTGAGCGGCAAACTGATCAATCAATTGCAAAAATCTAACGAAGATGATAAATCATTTTCAATTGAAATAATCGCTAGTGCACTTAGACGAGAATCAGTCATAGTTGACCGCAAGTATATCTTTATTATTTTCAGTTCCGAGAAGGAACGTTCTGCTGAGGCCACAGCGATAGGTATTGTAAGTAAAATTCTGAAATCAATTATAAGGTTTGGTAAAACATCCTGGAAGCCATTTGATAGATATTTGAGAGTAGCTAGTGGCGAAGTTAATTCATTTGGACTTGATCGAGCAAGACAAATCCGCTCTGTGTACATGTCTGGTCCATCAAGATCATCCAGGAACGCAGCTAACTGTGTGCATGACTTGAGCAATTCATCATCTTCCCATGTTTTTTAAAGCTGGTATTCGTGGGTAGTGCTCAATGAGAAACCTTGAAAACGGTATTCTTAGCCATACCATCATTTTTGAGACCATTTTTTGACCTCTAAAAAACCTTGCACCTACCCCCCCCGGGATTTTGTTGCTGCCCATATATGCTGCGGGGGTCTTAGGTGGCGCGGTCAAGCGTTCCCTGCGGGGTCCGGGACAGAGTCCCTAAAAATTTTGTAAAAAAGCATTTTAATGTCAAATAATAACGTTAAAATTTTCGCAAAAACGGCCGAATTTCGGTCCTGAATGGAGCCCGAAAACACTTAAAATTGATGAACTCTTACATTGCACAAAACTTCTGAGCTGAAATGCGTTTTTCGACCTCTGCTAATTACATAGCGTAGCAACGGGTCGCTGCCAATAAGATAGAAAAATGCATAAATTGAAATTTTTGTTCTTACCCTTTTCAGGCCCATTTGTGGCCTTCTTATTAAGGAGATGCAGTCTCAGAAAACAGGAAATGCACAAAAACATAAGAAAATTTGGTCATTTCTTTCATTTAAAATAGGATTGTGTCCTTGTAAAGAAAGACAAACAAAGCAAAGAATAGACAAACTGGTACACAATCATTTTCGCACTTTTAGTTTTATGCTCAACAAGCATGCGCACTTTCATTCAATGAACAAATAGTGCAATAAATTCCTAGTGATGTGAAGTGCTAGATTATTTCAGCTGATTCAAGCTTTTAAATTCATTTGATCTATGACTCGGTGCAAAGCGCCGGAATATTTTGACATTTTAGCCTTTTCGAACTCAATTTTCTGGACACACATTATTGCAACAGAAAAATCAACAATATGTCTGAAAAATGAGAACAAGTATAGCTCAGTCAGCGTTCTCTTAAAAATGCAAGTAAAGATTTTTAACTGACTGTGTTTGCATTAGAACGTCGAAAAATCGATCCTTTTGAACGTATGTATCGAATTATTGTAAGAGGGCCGCCAAAAAATGAATTCTATACGGCATGCACCACAACTTTTTTAGCGGCCCTGTGCGGCCGCACAGTTCGCACCCCCTAGGCACGGCTATGGAGGTGTGTTCACCCCTCAAAAAATTTTCACCTCCCTACCGCCAGAATTGGCGACTTTCTAGAAGTTCCCAAAAATCTTCTAAAATACTCATGTTTTGATGATATTTTGTTCCATTTGTTCCAACTTTTTTGATTTTTTTCGAAAATTGCTTATGTTTTTATGCTCTAGAAAGATAGAGCATCGTCAGAAACGCTGAAAAGCGATGTTTTTGACGCGTACCTACACTGTTGTTTTTTTTGTACGAGACAAAGATTTTGGAGGCTCGTACAAAGATTTTCGGAGCCATCTTTGTACAATGTACAAAGACTTTTTGGGGCAAAGTAATAGTAATTTTAACGTTTTTTGGAGTATTTTTTAGCAAACTTTCTAAAAATTTCGCGCTTCGCGCCGAGTATCATAATTACATTCTATTTAGCTCCAAGCGCGGGCATTTAACTCTCCAAAATCTATCTGTAAGCATCTTTGTACTAGATTGAAGCATCTTTTTACATCTATTTCCACTGTTTTATAAAGATTTTATGAAAAAAGAAGTATGAAAAAAGAAGTATTAAACAACTTTGCACTGTTTTTCTGCCGTTTGAAGATAAAATTGACTCTTTTATCTTTGCGTTGCATTAAATTCATAAGCAAATTGGTGTCTATTATGAGATTCAGTCAGCACATTGCAACCGCTTATTATTTATAATTGTGTAACACAACTCATTTTAACTTGCTGAGTCGAATTTTATGTGTAATTTCAACCTAAGACTCATGAAAATTTTGGCGTTTCGGGCCGAACTAATATAACCAGCTGAATTTAAAAACAAAGTTACACCTTTTGCGAAGCGTGCGGGTCACAGATAACAATCTATTAGTATGTAAAAATGTGTACATTCAATTGCATATCTATACGTTATATGTACAAAAAATTTTTCGCTCGTACAAAGACTTTTCGGAGATCTTTGTACATGTACAAAGAGGCTCGCGACAAAAAAAACAGTGCGTACCTACCATTTTCGGACTCCAAAAAAAGCACTTTAATAATTCCCCAGAATGTCCATGCTGTGCATGTATGCTCAAAAAGTACTCACGTGACAAGCGCCTAATAATTATTTCTTGACTATTTTGTCCTATTTCATAAATTTTTTCTATGTTTTAGAAAGAAAAGAGCTTTGTCAGCAAAGTTCGAAAAATGGTGTGTTTTGACTTGTAATCAAAAGGGGGTTTGGGGGTATGCACTCTTCTAGAAGGTCTTAATGCCCCCCAGAAACCAAAAATACCCCCCATAATTCAATTCTTGAAAAAAAATTTTTCGTAATTTTTTGATGCCAATGGATATTGCTTGATGAAAATGGTTTTTTTGCCATACCACCATTTTTAAGACCATTTATTGACCTTTGAAAAATCTTGCCGCCCCAGAATTTTTGTAGCTGCCCTCCTATGCTTGTATCTATCGTAAAACGAGCAAAACATACTGTTTTTAGCGACTTTACGGACCAAAAACTATCAAAATGGCAGTTTTTTCTATATTTTAACGTATGTATGTATGTATCAATTGATGAAGGGCATTATGCTTCAAAAAATTGGATTATGTGCGTTTACGGTCATATATTTTCGACTTTCAAACTTTGACTTTTAGGCAAACCATGCGTTTAAGTCATCTTATGTATTCTTTTTGCTATTTTTCATCGAAAATTGAAAGTCTATGAAGTTCTACCAATCCCACTTAAAAGTAGCCAACAATCCCGCCCCAACGCACTAACCCGCCCAGAATTTTTAACCGTCACTATAGCTCTATTTGCCGCTATGAATATCCAACGTATTCGAGTCTCATTATCTTTTTATTTGAAGTTTGAGACTACATACGGTAGTTTTTTTTGGAAGAATACCCACCTAATACATATTTCTATAGTCTTTTATACTCGGCAACAGCGAAGTAATTTAATCATAAGTCGACTAAAAATTACTAAGAAAACAAGCCATTTCATTCTTAGTCAGAAATTCAACTACAAAAACAAGATTCTCAATCAAAAGCCGAATGTTGGTAGTCATATTGATATAAGAGTTAGAAGGACGTAATCTAATTGAACGTATCGAGATCGAGATCCTACGAAACATCCGTTTTCGCTATACATGTATAGCATGGGAATTCTGGGGGAGGGGGTGCATAAAATTTTTAAAGAGTGGTTTTTTTTGGGTTAAAAAATGATGGGTACATGTCAAAAACATTGTTTTTCGACGTTTCAGACAAACTCTTCCTTTCTAGAACATAAAACGTAAAAAATTTCGGTAAAATTTGAGAATGAGTAAATTGAACAAAATATGGTCTACAATGTGTGTGTATGGCGTCAAGCGCCGAAAATTTGAAATTTTTGAGCCGAAAATGGGCTACAATCGCTTCAAAAGGACACTTTTTACAACTTTTACCAAGTTTTGCAAAAAATCGATAATTCTGCGGGGAGTCGCAGCCATTTTGCGGTGGTCAGTTGCCATTATGGGAGGCAGGGGCGGATTCAGGGGGGCGGGGAAGGGAGCGGCCGCTTCCTATTTGCGCAAAATAGTGCGCAAAATTAAGGATTTTTGAGCGATTCTTAGTGATTTTCTGGTTAAAACGGCTATTTTTCCGCCCAAGTCAGGGTTCCGCCCCATCCCCTTAGGAAATCCTGGATCCGCCACTGCTGGGAGGGGTCAAACCTTACCCTTTAAAAACACGTCTGGTTGACACCATGCATGCACAGTATGGGAATTCTGGGGGGTGAAAACCTAAAGTGCCTTTTTTGGGCCCAAAAATGGCCGGTACGCGTTAAAAACATCGTTTTTGGCGTTTCTGACGATACTCTATCCTTTCTACAGCATGAAATCATGAAAAAAAAATTCGGAAAGAAGCCGAATAAATTGACCAATATATCGCTTAAAACATGAATATATGGCGCGAAGCGCCGAAAAATCTGGCGATTATGAGCAAAATAGATAGCCATAAAAACCCTTAAAAGACACTTTTTCTACCAATTTTCAGGTAAGTTTAGAAAACTTTTGAAAAATCGCCAATTTCTGGGGGTGTGAAAAATTTTTTGGCGGGGGTGAAAAATGTCGGGGGCTGAAAACTCCCCCAAACTCCCCAAGATCAGAAGTGGTTGACACAATACATTTTATGGAAGGGGGGATATAGGGGTTTTTCGCTCCGCCCTCCAAGAAAGGCTTTACCCCCAGAAATCTTTTTTTCCCACCAGAATGTTCGATTTTCTCCAAAGATTAAACGTAAAAACAATGTTGTTGTGGAGTGTTTTTTTCGCGATCTTTTGGCTTAAAAAAACGGAACTCATTTGTTGACTAGTTCTGCTTCAATTTCGCTCGATTTTTTAAAACCATTTTTACGTGTCATCTTTCGTCCTACTTTGCAATTTCAGTACTGCCTATGACTACGCTTATCTCGTCCGATTGAAAAGTCATCGGCTTCCGTCAATTTTTTAACATGCCTGTGTGGCACACGATTTCCTGCCGAGTTAATGATTTTTCACTTACCCAGTGATTTAAAAAAGTTTCATTTTTTATCATTTTTAATTTTATATTTTGTTTAGTTGTACATAATATTCTAACGTACGTGAAGAGTGTCTAGTCGAGAAGTTGTTTTGAAATAGTTTTTTTTTTCTGAACATCCGCTGCTGTTGCTGCCCAAATTTGAATCATAATAGTCATTGCTAGCAAAGCATGAGCTTGTTCAAAATGACAACGATGATTGCTTGCTTATGTAGGTACGAAATTGGCGGGGTTAAATACCCTAGAATAGTCAACTGGATGAGGAACTATCTTGGATATTGACTTCAACTGCAGCGATTTCGGACAGGTAGGTGGGAATGCTATAAAATTCGAATTTTTGTTTCTATTTTTTATTCAGCATTTTCTGCCTATAATTATAATTATTATTTTTATTTTACAATTCTTTATATATTTTCTTTACTCCTTCTTTATTCATTGCTATCACATAAAAATAACATACCATCTTCAGTCATAAATATCTGTGATTGCAAAATTGCCTCTTATTCACCATAAAATCATTGCTGTTGAATGCTTATTTAAATTCTCGCTAGTCAACTGTAACACGCTTACATGATCTCGCGGGTAGGTGGGTTAGGGGGTCAGGGGGTTTAACCATACATGGGCGGCATAGGTGCACAAGATGCGCAAGATCAGAGTCAGCAGAGGTGCGGGGAGGGGGGAGTAAACTTCCGGGAACTCAAACCAGTGGATTTAGTGTTCATGGTTTTTTGCTATTCCAATTACGGAAATGGTCAAAATAGCCTATAAAACCCTTTTTAACGGTAATACCGCATTTCAAAAGCATTTGTAGTCCACTTTGACTGCATTATATCGCTTTGAACACTAAATTATGCTTTGATGATTGAGACTATTTTGACACAACTTCGGGCGCTTTTCGAGTAAAAAGTGCATGAAATTATGAATGCGGCGCGCAGGGGGCCGGGAGAATTTCGACCCTACTGCTCTTGAAAATATTCCGCCGGGTCAAAATCTATGGCCAGTACTTTCCGCTTTACCCTTCAGGGGTATCCCCTCCAGTGATCGACCGGGCTCAAAAAATACCGGGCCCAGTCCCGGGCCCGGGCCCGGGCTTTGCTGCCGGGCTTGGTACCGGGCCCGGGCCCGGGCTTATATACTAACAACATGCCTTGCTTCCAATATAATGTTATGCATAAGATACATATTTAGACCGATTTTACATTTGTTATTTGTCAAACGCAAGGCTTACTGCTGTATCAAGAAGATTTTTGAATTCTAAGCTCTGTTAATTATTCAATCTTTCTAAAAATAAATTAAGTAGTTAGCAAGGATTTTGGTAGCATTATTCAAGCAAGAACAAAGTTTTTAATACAATAGCGCGCAATTCCATTATTAAAATGCACGTGCAACTAAACACGGTTTGAAAAAGCACAAGGTTTCATGTAGATATTTAAAGGAAATTGAGCATTAAATTTATGCATTCAGACATAACAGCGACTATGATATGGTCGGATAGAAGATATGCTGTTTGGATTTTAGAACTCAAACTATAGCGTACATTGACGTCAATTGAAATTGTGTAGTGTATAGGATAGGACACGTATTGAAGCCATAGGCGTAGCCAGGGGGCATTGGGGGCACATGCCCCCCCCCGAAATTTTTCAGAAATTTTGTTGATTTTTCGAGTGTAATAATTGTGTCCAGAAAATTGAGTTCAAAAAGGCAAAAACGTCAAAAATTTTCCGGCGCTTCGCGCCGAGTCTTTATTATATTTATTGTTGCTTTGTTTGTCTTTCTTTACAAGGACAGGACACATAATCCTATTTTAAATGAAAGGAATGGCCAAATTTTCTTATGTTTTTGCGCATTTTCTGTTTTCTGAATTATATCTTGTTAATAAGAAGGCCACAAATGGGCCTGAAAACGATAAGAACAAAATTGTCATTGATACATCTTTTTTATATCTTATTGGCAGCACCCTTTGCTGCGCTTTATACTTAGCAGAGGTCGAAAAGCGCATTTCAGCTCAGAAATCTTGAACAATGTAGGACTTCATCAATTTTAAGTGTTTTGGGCTTAATTTAGAACCGAGATTTGGCCGATTTTGCGAAAATTTTAGCGATAGTATTTAACATTAAAGTGCTTTTTTACAAAATTTTCTAGGGGGCGATTGAGCGCGCCACCGCAGCCCCCCCCGCCGTAAAATCTCGTTGTACATGTGCAGCGAGATTTTTGGGAGGACGAAAAGGAAAAAGGGTTCGCCGAAATTAATTTGTCTGTTCTGTATGATTTTAGCGGTATAAATTGTGTTTAAAGAGCTAAAACGTCAAAATTTTCCGGCGCATGGCGCTGCTGGTTATTGTTCTTTCTTTTTGTAAAGCTTCAGCATTGCGTTTAATAGCCTAAATCAGGCAAAATATCACAGAATATTAGTATTCACAGGCTACAAAATGTTAAGGACAGTAAAAGATTACTAAATTCCTTGGTGCTTTGCGCCTCTTATGATTTCCGAACTGTTTGTCAATAGACCGTAAATTCTACATGAAAACGGTAAAAATTTCAAAAATTTCCGGCGTTTCGCGCTGATTAACATTTTTGTATTTCTGATTGTCAGAAACCCATAAATTAGCTAGGCTACACTACTAAAGGTCGAAAAACTCAATTTTATCATAGGTACATAACGTTACTAACATTCAATGCAAAATTAGTCTTAAAAAATTTTTTTGTGTATGCCCCCCGAACCAAAATCCTGGCTACGCCTCTGATTGAAGCGTTGTATAGAAGATGAATGCACATATGAAGTTGACAAGTATATGATAATGAGCAGGTGGGCAGAAGTAAGGCAAATGGATTTAAATAGAATCAAAGGCTAGCAAATTCGTAAGAAATACGGACAACAGCTGAAATAGTAAACGTCTAAAATATTAACGATAATTATTTGAGGCCCGGTTGAGGCCCGGTGGTTTTCAGCCGGGCCCGGGCCCGGGCCGGGCCTGCTATGACCGGCCGGGCCCGGTTCCAAGGCGACCGGCCGGGCCCGGTCCTGCTATGACCGGCCGGGCCCGGTCCTGCTATGACCCACCGGGCCCGGTCCCGTTGGCGACCGGCCGGGCCCGGTCCCGCTAAGACCGGCCGGGCCCGGTCCTGCTATGACCGGCCGGGGGTCGGGTCCGGGCCCGGGTACCCGGTCGATCACTGAACCCCTATGAGCGGGCGGCAGATGAGCAGCGTCCGGAATACTGGGGGTCCGATGGGGTCGAATCGCCGAAAATAGCAGCGAAAGTTCAGTTGTGGGGGGTCTTGGGATTTGGGAAGGTCCGCCCCGCCACATTCTTGGGGGGGGGTGCGGACCCCACGCTCACGCCTAAAAAGGGTGCACCCCGGAAATAATGCAAGAATTTACGTATATGCACGTACAACAAATATTGTTTTTCGAGCATATTCTTCAATTTAATCACATGTTTTTGATACTCTTTATGGTTTTATGCTGTAGAAAGATAGAGCCTTGTTAGACAGGCCGAATAATGTTTAATTTGAAGCGTATCCACCATACATCAACATAGTCAACAGTCGAAATCTCTGGGAAAAGAAAAGCGAGTTTCCTAGGAGGAGGGGGTAAAGGAATCATTTTTTGCCTTTTTTAATGTCAAATTATTGTACTCTATTCGTCGGATTTTATTTTTTCATTTATGTTTATGGTTATATTTGTATGAAAACAATTACAGTGAGAGCAATGGAATGACTCTATGACTACATCAAATGTATACAAAATAAAAAAGAAGAAAAGTGTCTAGATGAATAAACTGAACAGTCTACTACTCGAAAATAACTACATGCAGGCACGTATCTCTGGGGGGAATTGGGGGTTCGGACCCCTAAATTCAGAAAAATCGGAAAAATAGCACTTTTTAAATGTTATTTGGGCTATTTTTGGCCTTTTTGGGCTTAGTCTCCCAAAATCGATGCTGGTCCCCCCAAAATAGGACGGCCAGCTACGTGCCTGAGTATACGTACTTGAAATTATACTGTTAGATGTCATTTGTCGTTTTTTTTCGTGGTTCAAGCAATCGGTTTTGGTCTGAAAATGCCTTGAGGGGGTATGATTCTCAAAAGTCCTGGTAGTGGGGTACCCCAATAGCCCCAGTATGCATGTGACTTATCCACGATTTTAAGTCAAGAAAAGGTATAGTCCAAAAATTTCACCCTCCCCCAGAATTCCCATGCTGTTCGCGTCTGGTTGTAAAGTGCACAAAGAATTTAGCGCTTTGAGTCCCCGGCATGCGTTAGGACAGAACTTGCCGAATTTATGTCCGAAAAGGCCCAAATAATTTATCTGACGGAATAGTTT
>JAVLUZ010000195.1:0-18244 GCA_036768485.1 Mermis nigrescens
CGAAAACCTCAAAGCTAAATGAAACAGACTATAGTGTCTATGTGTAAGTGCGTTGCACTAACACTCATCGAGCTCGTGCGCCGTTTTCCCATCAGCTCGATTCGCTGTTCGGATGGGCTTTCCCGTCAGCTCGTTTCGCTGTTCGGGAATGCTATTTATAGCTTGCGCTTTAACCCGTCGAGATGATGTTTCATCTCCGGATTAGATAGCGCAATTTTTTAGGTAATTGAGCACTGGTTCGGCTCGCACAAGCGACCGAAAGCTGGCCAGTGGCGGATCTTCGGATCTGCCCAGTTTTAAGGCTCCTCAACTACGTGTGTACATATGTAGGTAGGTACATACCCTTTCGAATGCGGCTAATAAAAGTCGAGCTTGCATAAAATTTACAAGCAGTACCTACCTACCTGTCGCTCACTATAGTCCATTCCTCGAAAACTTAGGCAAAGATCACTATTTCTGACTCGGTACATGCAAATCGATTACGAAAGCGGTTTACATCAAATGGAGCAAATATTACGTTACTGTGAAGTAGGTAAAGCTATGCAAAGTGGTATTGCACTGTAGTAGGCCGCCAATTTACAATAGGTATACAATTCAGCCAATCAGCGAAGAGCAGCTTCTTAGTACCCGCCTCTCGCATCAACTATGTAGAGCTTGAATTTGCTCAGAAAAGTTATTTCCTTGTTAGTGTTCTTTCACTTGCTCGACAGAGTAAATAGCGAATTTTTACAGGTCGCGGGTGGAATATTAAAGAAATCTGGCGTTACAGTGATGAAGAATTGGTTTGTTGAATGAAGTATTGCGTTAAAATATGGACTACTTATTTCTTGATAAGTTATTTCCTCAATTTTTTTATGTTTATTATGATAATTACTGTAGGAAAGGGGATCTGACCTGTTTCTACGATTATTTAGATCAGGGTTGCCAGGTGCAGGAGAATTCTCCTGAATTCAGGAGAATCCAAAATTTTCAGGAGCAGGAGAATGGGCTTTTCGGGAGAAATTTCAGGAGAAGTTGTAAACATGCAGGAGAATGCATGAGAACTTTAAGATGTCAGGAGAATTCAGTGAAATCCTGAAAATCCAGGAGAATTCAGGAGAATTTTCAAACTGAAACAGCAAGTTATAATGATTATCATACATTATTTTTCTTGCTGTACTTACTGTAGTTAGTTAGTTGTATATAGTTGTTGCCAGGTTGGCCGAAAATCGGCCAAAATTGGCCGATTTTCAGGCTTGATGTCCGATTTTGGCCGGTTGAAAGTCTTGGCCGATTTTGATGGCCGATTTTTTTAACAGTTTGGCCGAATTTGGCCGATCATAAAACTTTTCTGAATAAGGAAGGTTGTTGCTATGCTGCGTATTATTGTTTATGTCTACTTACTGTAAGAAGAAGGCACAAAACAAAAATTACAACAATTTACAAAAGAACAACAAACCAGCAAGGACTGTGGACTCGAGTCCGCCCTTCCGGCCCGGCACCCACCCACCCAGGCCAGGTTTCCTTCATTCATCCCACACACCCAATTTCCTTCCCATTTCGTTCATGTATCTTCACAACACAACACATTAATCAAATCAAACCACTCCTTATGTCGTGTCATTCGTGTCTGCTTAGTCTGATGGGGCATCACTTATCCGCCCCCCGGGGGCGGATAATTTTTATTATCCGCCCCCCCCCGGGGGCGAATAATTTTTATTATTCGCCCCCGGACTCACCGTCCCCGAACCTATCAGAAATGAGTGTTTTTAAGAAAATCGGTGAGAACCATTTATTAGATAAAAGTTTCCATATATTTACCATTACGGGGGCGAATAATAAAAAATTATTGCCACCGGGGGGCGAATAACAAAAATTATCCGCCCCCGGGGGGCGGATAAGTGATGCCGTCTGATGGTGTACGTTGTCACTCGCTATTGGTTTCCTACACACGTTAACTGATTGCCGCTTTTAAGGACTCAACTATGCCATCACCGGTTAAAAAGAAACGCAAATCCGGATCTCATACATTTGTCAAATCTTGGCTTCGGGAACCAATTTTCAAATCGTGGCTAATAGAAGGCAAAGATGGTTCTGCTCACTGTAAAGTATGTTCTGCTAATCTACGCCCAAAACACGATGCTCTTGTTGTACATATTAAGTCGGTCAAGCACATTAAAGCTGTTAGTGACTTTGAAAGTTGCCAACAAACACATTCATTGAAGAGTTCTACTGGATTTACACATCGAAAAGAGCAGAGCTCTGCTGAAGTAGTTAAGAAAGCTGAATTGAACTTAGCAGTATTTATCGTCGAACATTCCTCTATACTCACTATTGATCATCTCAGCGAAATGTTGAAGCGGTTATTGCCGAATGATTCGGTTGTTGGAAATATAAAGGTGAATAGGCGCAATCATACTTACCTACATCTTCAAAAATACAGGGTGGCCCTTTTATTTAAGTATAACCGATTTTATTATAACACAACTTAGGCAGCTTCTAAATGCCCTACCTCCAGCTTTAACTGATATTGATCTCGATAAGGCCATATCTGAATACAACGTGCTTGTGAAGAATGAATGGAAGTCAGCACTGCAAAATGATCCGGCTCTGTTTTGGGCCGAAGTCATTGAAGATGACAATAGCAATGGTGTTCTTCCGCGCTTTCAAAACATTACCTCATTTGCAATGTCTGCTTTAAGTTTGCCTTTTTCTAATGCTAGTGTTGAACGAGCTTTTTCTGTATTAAACTTGCTGAAGACTAAACTAAGAAATCGCTTAGATGTCAAGACTACTGATGCTTTATTACGTGTTCGTTTTTTGCTATGCTGGAAGGGTGAGGATTGTTGCAGCTTTACTGTTACCAAAACCATGCTTCAATTGTTTAAAAATACAATGTACAGTCCTATAATTTGTGATGATGATATCGTGTGCCTTAATGAACCGTTCTTAGATTCGGGTGATACTTTGTTGAATGTTCAAAATGCGTTTAATGTAGTAGATATTTCACCCAGTAGTTGATTTGAATAAATTTTATCCGTTTTCTTATTTTTCAACTATATATACATAGTTTGGCCGATTTTGGCCGGAATTTACCTTTGCTCTTGGCCGATTTTGGCCGGTTGTAAATGTCGATTTGGCCGATTTGCCTTTTCAGAGCTGGCAACACTGTAAAATTTATACTTAGATCTTTCACATTAAGAATTTATTTCGTTCATAGTTTAGACCACCGTTTTTTTCCACTTTTTGGTCTATTTGTCAACCAAAATTTTGGGAAATGGAAAAAATTGGGCGAATTCTAGAATAGCTCCATGTTCCAGATTTAAAAAAACAGCGTTTTTATGCGATTTCAAGCAGGTATCTTTAACATAAAAGTTGAAAAAACGGACGGAAAAGCCTTTGATTGAAAAAAAATTTTTAAAAAATTTTATTTTCTCACTTTCATTTCCGTCTGTTTTTTCAACTTTTATATTCAAAACTCCTACTTGAATTCGCATTAAAACGCTATTCTCACCTTAATCAAAATTATCTTTGACCTCAGTGCGGCTTCAGATTGGTGCCAGCGGATGATCTAAGCCTAAGAAAAAGATGGGGCAAAAATTGCTCCGCTCGCTTCGCTTGCTTCGCAATTTTCGCCCCATTTGTCTCAGGCTTACATCATCCCCTGGCACCAATGTGAAGGCACATACTAAGCCTAAGCCTAAAAAATAAATATTAGAAGAGACATAGGAAGAAAATGACGCTAGCACACTTATTTGTCAAAATATACGTAATCCTTCCCTTTCTTACTAAATCTAACAAAAAAGATTGATCACCGGATGGTTTACATGACCATTATTATAATTACTGAAGTGTAAATTCTCACTCACTTTTATCTCTTGATTTCCGTGCTGATCCAGACAGTCGTACGCCTTTCAGCAGTCGCTGGATAAAATTTCATAAATCAATAGTTTCGAGCG
This sequence comes from Mermis nigrescens, assembly GCA_036768485.1. Taxonomy (NCBI): domain Eukaryota; kingdom Metazoa; phylum Nematoda; class Enoplea; order Mermithida; family Mermithidae; genus Mermis; species Mermis nigrescens. The sequence continues at coordinate 3,939 of JAVLUZ010000195.1, forward strand.
TTCGATTAATGTGCCACGTCGAAACGAAATCTGATGATAAAAATTCGTATATCAATAGTTTCGAGCGTTCGACAAATGTGCCACGTCAAAACGAAATCTGATTTCCGTATCAATAGCCCCTGTCAAAACGGTTAATTTCAGTGCTCCGCCACACCTATCAGATTTTTAATCCGGCTCCTTCGATACTAATTGACAATCTTATACCAATAGTCAGTGTTTCGCCGAATCGTCGGATAGTTATTTAATTTCTGTAAGATTAAGGTACATTCTTAGAACGAACACAGCAATTGCGCAAAGCATAACAATCTTGATCACAATCCCATATACAAAATGCGTATTACACAGCAGCACGGTAGAGCGTAAACAACCGGAATAAGCAATTCTCGCGTCCGGAACAACGTAAATCACTCATATGATTGATAAAAAATTTGCATAGAAATGCAACGTCGACTTCCATGTGAGCATAAGGTTACTAATCTAAAACTATCCGTAATAAATAATTCACGCGACCAAACAAGCGCCTATTACGTATATCACTCATGATAATAAAAAATTTGCATAGAGAACCTACGTCAACTTCTACGCGAGCAAAAGATTACTAATCAAACACCCTACAGTACATAAAGAATTGTCACTCAGATGTGTTCCACAGATCACCTGCCTGTGATGTTGAGCATAACTTTTATCCAATGCACTAGGAACGGAGTGTTCTATCAAGGCAACAGTAAATACGCCTAACTTACATTCTTTCATAATAGTCATGTAAACTTACATCGACCGATCGCAGTGTATTCATTTAATACATAATGTTCGTTCAAGCTATACATAGAAACCAATAAATGCATTGTGGATAGTCCTGTACCTATGTACGTCCTTTATAAACGTTCATCGTGTGCACGTATGTTCGAATTAACCTGTTCTTCTTTAATTCATAATAAATTCATCAATCGTCAACATTAACGCCGTCGCCTTCGCTAATGAAGGTACATACATATTACCTATGTACCTACTTACACACCTATGTACACAAGACAATTCGATCAATCATTGCGACAATTTTCGCAGTCGCCTTCCCTAAACATTGCGTACCTACATACAAACAAACGTATGCATCAGTATACATTAGATCAATCAATGCGCCGTTTACGGCAGTGGCCTTCCCATGCTTTGTGCTTCTATCACTTTACAACTTCATTCCTCAATTTCTCCCCTTCTAAATGCTTTCCGTCGATAATTTCTTTTGAATATCTTCCTTACAACTGGTCATCTTTCGATAAATCCCCATTAATTTGAATTCTGTGACTTCTATCTATTCTAGAATTAAGCCAAAAAATTTTTGGGCTTGGTTGGCATTTGTGGAAAATTTTTGTTATGTTAAAAATGCGTTTTAGAGAGTTAAAACTTCAAAAATTTTTCGGCGCTTCGCGTCGAATTGATTAAATTCAAATACAATACAAATAATACAAATACAATACAAATATTTTATTTTCGTCGCTCAAAAAAGAACACAATAAGAAAAGAAACATTAATATACAATGAAATACAATTATAAATAAACATTCGACATGAATCATCATACAAAATCACATTCTAAAAGCAAGAAATTATTAATTAAAGTACATTTATACGAGATTAGTGCAAAAGACGAAGGTAGGCGCGCAGGCTAAATAAATTATGCACTTAGAACACGCCCCTAGCAAATACCCCGTTAGATCAACTTTTTCAACTTTTCACGGAGGGAAGCAACACTAGGAGATCTTACAACAGCTTCAGGGAGAGAATTCCATACGTGAATCCACCTATTGGATAAATCATACCCACGAACATCAAGCCGAAAAGGAGTGCATTCTCATTTCATTGAATTTTGAGCACGCGTACTGTTTTCACAAAAAGTAAAAAAGTCGGCTTGCTGCAAAACGCATCTACCACTCAATATCTGATACATCATACACAGATCACTACGCAATTTGCGAATCTCCAGGCTATCCAATTCTAAGGAACTGAGTCTTTCAGCATAAGAAAGTCCCCGAAATCCAATAATTTTACGTGAAAACTTCCTTTGAACATTTTCGATCATTGAAACATGGGTCTTACGGTATGGATTCCAAACAGTGCTACAATACTCAAGAAGCGGTCTGACGTAAACAGTAAAAGCCCTAGACATATTTAGTTTATTTTTAGAAGCAAATGATTTCGATATTAGCATAGCCCTAGCATAAGCTCTACGCGTTATATCATTAAAGTGGAAATTGAAATCAAGTTTACTTGATACGTAAACACCCAAATCCTTTACAGAATTTACACTCTGTTCTACAGTCAGGTCAGAAGTTCTATAAGAATGCTTGGGATTTCCAAAACCTAGATATAACGTGTAGCATTTTTCAGTAGCAATTTTTAAGTGCCAATCCTTGGACCAGACTACGAGTTTAGCGATATCATCTTGAAGTTGGGTGTGATTGCTAGATAAATTATAAAGCTTGACGTCATCGGCAAAAAGGCAAACTTTGCTATTTAAGTGGTCGCTAATGTCATTCATGAATAAAACTAAAAGAATCGGGCCAAGTATACTGCCCTGAGGAACACCGCTAGTGACAGATTTTTCGCTCAAAAACTGACCGTTAATAACAACCCTTTGAGTCCTATCGCTCAAAAAACAAGTTAACCAACTCAATAAATCTCCAGAAAATCCAAAAGTTTCCAGTTTATAAATTAATTTACGGTAAACTACAGTGTCGAAAGCTTTAGAAAAATCAATGTAGATAACATCAACAGTGTTTTTTTCATCAATTAATTTAGTCAATTCATTTTTGCACTTTAGTAATTGCAATTCACACGATTTACCCTTTTGGAAGCCAAACTGACCGGAGGAGATCAAATTATTCTCACGTAAATGTGCTTGCATCGAACTGTTAATTATCGATTCCATGATCTTACACGTAACACAACATAACGATATCGGCCTATAATTTTTAGCATCACTCCAGTCGCCCTTTTTATACACAGGAACAACATTAGCGGTGCGCCACAGTGCAGGAATACAATGGGTTTTGAAAGATATTTCAAAAATAGTGGTTAAGGGCTGGGTAAGTACAAAAGCAAGTTTTTCACAAAAAATGCGCAAAGTCCGTCAGGGCCAATCGATAATGATGGTTTAATTTTCCGTATAGCAGAAAAAACGACATCATCAGAAAAACGAACGTTTGATAACTTTGGCTGTGCACAAGCATTAATAAGACCAAAATTCGTTTGCGTAGGAACACTAAAGACTGAAGCAAAAAGTGTGCTAAAAACGTTTGCCTTATCTTTGTCAGTAGAAGCAATCACACGATTGGCATCAGTTAAGATTGGAATAGTTCTTTCACCACTAATATGAGAATTAACAAAATTATAAAAAGAATTCAAATTTCCAGATTTAATAAGTTTATCCTCCCTGGAAGAGTGAAATTTATAGATTTCGGCCTTTAATAACTTTGCACAGTTATTATAAACAGCTTTAGATTCAGGCGTTTTTCTCTGTTTATAAACATGCCACAGCCTCAGTTTTTTAGCAGCCAGCTTTCTTATGTTCATTGGGTATCTTTTCACAGTTGCAGGTTTAGCTTCGATTTTTGGAACATGCTGGGAAATTAAAGGATTTATAACAGACAAAAATTTGTTGTAGAAATCATCACAAGTAACGCAATCCGAAAAAATGTCAGGCCACAAAATTGCGGACAAAAATAATTCAATCTCAATCTGATCATAATTTGCTCTGCGAAAATTAAGTTTAGCTGAACTTTTTCTTCCAAGATAGAACATTTAAGAGAAAAAGTAACAGCCGAGTGGTCACTAGTAGAAAAAGGTGGGTTGACTTCAACGTTTTCGACAGAATGGGCATCAAAAATAACATCTAAAATATGCATACCGTGTGTTGGTTCAGAAACTTTTTGACTAAAAGACAGAGAAAGCATGCACTCGCAAAAAGATCGGTTAATAGGACTCGAAGGTAAAATAAAACTAGACCAGTCTACATTAGGAAAATTTAAATCACCTAATATGACAAAAGGATACTGTATCTGAGAGGCCCATTCTATAACACGGCCAAGCATTCTCATGTGGGAGAAATCATAATCCGGCGCCCTGTAAAAAAGTAGCACACGAATCTTGGAGCTTACGCCAATGAAATCAACAATAACTATTTCTTCACTGAAAAGATTTTCCGGTACTTTTGGCAAATAGGATTTTAAAGTACTTTTTGAAGGAATAAAAACACCTCCACCTTTTCAGCTGTTAAAAATGCATCAAACTCATTTAGTTTATTTATTATACTACGTGCATTAAATAAACAACAACGCAAAACTGACTGCCGTCCGCCAGGGGCCCACATCCTTAAATTATGCGCGAATTTTTCCTCCACAACGATCGACGCTTGTTAGCATCAGCGCCGGATGTTCGACGCAACTGACACTCCTCGTAAGCGTCCTGATGCTCCTGATCGGACAAATCAGCGTCAAAACCAGATTTGCATAGGATCCCGTCTGTCGCCCACTGCAGGTTTAGGCAACTGGAAAGCTCGCAACCACAAGTTGCGGGCGTGTGCTGAGGAAAATTGTATTTTGAGCAAGCGTTCGTATTTTTGATTAGGTATATTGCCCCGTCCCAAACAATAGCAATCGGTAATGTCGTCGGGATCAAAATCATGGTCATCCGCCAAGCGACAAACTTCGGCTAGATCAAACTTTTTTTGATCAGAAGCGGTGCCGGTTTTTAGTTCATTGATGTTAAAACCAACAGCCCTGGTAGAACGTTCTTGAAGGTCAACGGCTATACAAACCGAGTCCAACACCGATGGGCCACAAACAGGCTTGCCGCGAAAAGGAGGTCCACCTGCAAACGTAGGAGGCGATGAGGGGCGGCTGCAGGAATGTTTGACGATTGAGCAAAATCCACAGGCTCAGCGGGCAAAGGGGCAAAGTTCGGCTTCTGCAGCAATCGATATGAGTTTAAAGCGAGTGTAGGAACGCTGCGAACGTAGCATTGCGTGCAAGAATAAATGAATAGTTTAGAGGCATCAGACGACAAGGCGGCAAATTCGTTATGAAAGTTGTCCGAGATGGAAGCACACGCGGCGTGCTCCCACGAACCACAATAACCGCACTGAATCCTTAAGCCGCGCCGCGCCATTTTTATTGACAATCTGGTCTAGAACTTCACTACAATTGAAAATCCTTATCTTCTGCACGGATTCAATTAGTTTTTTAATGCAAAAATGCGTTTTGAGAAGTGAAACTACAAAATTTTTGGCGCTTCGCACCGAATTGATTTAATTCTTTTTTTGTTATTAATATTTGAGCCGCGCCGCGTCAACTGCAGCATTTTTATCAAAAATTTGATCTAGAACTTTACTACGATTGAAAATCCTTCTCTTCTGCACGGATTTGGTTAGTTTTGTAATGCAAAAATGCGTTTCAGAGAGGTGAAACTACAAACATTTTTCGGCGCAGCACCGAATTGATTTAATTCTTACTTGTTATTGATGTTTAAGCCGCGCGGCGCCAATTGCAGCATTTTTATCGATAATCTGGTTCTAGAACTTCACTACGATTGAAAATCCTTACCTTCAGCACAGTTTTTGAAATGCTAAAATGATTTAGAGAGCTAAAATTTCAAAATTTTCTGGCGCTTCGCGCCATTTGATAAATTATAGTTTTAATTGTCAAAAACGACTTCAGAATTGGCTAAAATGCTTTACTGAAGGAAGGAAATTCAAGTTTCAACATAAATAACGTATACTGATCGTGATATTCTTGTAGAGCATGAAATTTTTATACAAAAAGTGCATCAAACACCACTATTGCATGTGTACATAAAATTTTCCACTTAAAAACACTGATTTTTCAACACAGGCGCTCTATTTTGAACGTTTTTAGACCTCCCAAAAAATGTGGAAAAAAGTCGGAAAAAGTGGAAAAAAATTTTGGGTTCAATCTATAATGTCAACCAAATCGCTGGAAAAAAATGGTGGTTAAGACCTAAGTGTTAAGTTATAACTATATCCAAATAAGTTTCGTGCTTCCGTAGTAAATCATTCATTCATTCATTTATTCATTCACTTAATATCACGAAGTGCAGAAATACATAGCTTTACACACCGTCTAATTGTTTTTATCAATTTCATAGACGTTTGCAAAGCGCCTATAAACATTTTTTGATATATTTCAAAACGTAAGGATTTGCTTGCTACTGTAGTACATACAATTAGTAATAAAGTATTATTTATTTTTTCAAAAACATTGCAAACAGGGCTCTTTTCAGAAATTTTTGATTATGTAAGTGCAACTGAAAATCGGCGGTCACTGTTTTAAGCAGCAGAAACTGTTTTTTCGAATAATGAAGATAACAAGCAAGAGATCTTAATAAAATAGTTGGTTGAACCAAGGTAAATTGGCCTAAGCATGCTTGATATGCATGTGTACATACAATCGTAGATCTGCTGTACAACCTTTCCTGCAAAATATGAGCCAGGAGAATTTTCAGGAGAATCAAAATATTTTCAGGAGAATTGCAGGAGAATTTTTCCCCCATTTTACCTCTGTGCAGGAGAATCTGAATTTTGGGACCTGGCAACAATGATTTAGATAACCAGGGTTGCCAAGTTAGAGGTTTTCCCCCATTTTAGGGTTTTTTGAAACCGTTGGAGGGTTTTTTGCGCCTATGCTTAACCATTAATTGGGGTTTTTGGCAGTTTGAGGCAAAAATTGGGGGTTTTTGATACGAGCACTTGGCAATCCTGTGAGAACCTGCCCTGCGCGCTCCACGCCTAATCTCGACTCAAGCGGGAGTACTATCACCCACGTAAAACTCACTCTAAGCACACGAAAAATGGATAAGTTCGAAATAATCGATAACTGGACTCGATTAGGGTCATACTAATACTTTGCACATGCGCATAGAGCAGGATTTAAATGCTCGTCCTGTTTTTTGTTTACGTACGTAAAACAGCTATTATAATCCAATTCACTCGCACTAGCCATATATCAACTACTACTCTGTTAGATCATATACATAGTCAAGCTTAGTGAAAAAGAAAAATTTCTGAGTTGAGTTGTGGAGGTTTGAAATTCGTTATTAGGTATACTAACATCTAAACTAGGCCCGTATCTAGGGGGATAGGGTGCACTTGCTACCCCCCCCATTGATCAACCGGGTGTCTGGCCCCGGCCGGTCTGAACAGTGTTGAGGACATTGATCAGGTCAAACGGCTAATCGATTCTCATTCTGATGGTCACGATCTAGTATCATCTGATGTTACACGCGTCTTTCGTGATGGTCCCATTCACGAAAACCGTGTCCAGTTTGTCAAAGTTTGCCTAACGTCGGTTCAGGCAAGGCATCGCTCAAGTTTCCTTGATCAATAAGACAGTCCAGCGTTAAATCTAGAGACGCACTTTCGCGTTTGCGCTGCCGTCCTGACTTATCATTCCTTCAAAGAAAACGTCAACGCGAACTGGTTTCCGAGCTCAACGATCGTAAATCTCGAGGTGAAGAAGGTCTTTTTATCGATTTTCGCGCCGATTGTGTTAAATGCAAACCAAACCATAATATTAATAACCAACTCTTCACCTAGGTAGTCGCGCCTTTCTCGTACTTTGCGTTTAAAAAGTTCTGTATTTCAATTCAAGAAGTTTGTTAAATAAGCTAGGTGATTTAAAACTGTTACTAAATAGCAAACAGTTTGAAATAATACTTGTTGTGAATCTTGGCTTTATCCTGAAATTCCAGATAGTCTCCTTTGCAGTTCAGATAATTACCAAATTATTCGATGTGATCGGTTAAATAAACGTGGGGGTGGACTTATAGTTTTTGCTAATAATAATCTACATATTAAACACATCAAAATTCCTATCAATTTTCCTGCCTGTGAAATTTTAATTCTTGATTTATGCAATACTGATTTCAAAACTAGATTAATTCTAGCTTATCGTCCTCCTACTTATGATACTATGTATGCTGAAAGTCTTTGTAATTCTATTGAATGGGCTTCTAATGTACCTTATCCTTTATTATTGTTGGTGATTTTAATCTTCCTAAAATTAATTGGGTCTCCAACACCTTTCCTTCTAATCCCATCAATACTTTATTTTATGATACCTTCTGTACAACTGGTTTGGAGCAACTAATCCGTAGTCCAACTCACGATAATAATATATTAGATTAGCTTTTTTCACTTAATCAAGCCATTAACGTGAAGATTTCACCTCCTTTTTCTGAAAGTGATCATCACTGTTTTTTTTGTACGTGACAAAGATTTTGAGGCTCGTACAAAGATTTTTGGAGCCATCTTTGTACAACGTACAAAGACTTTTGGGGCAAAGTAATAGTAATTTTAACGTTTTTTGGAGTATTTTTTAGCAAAATTTCTAAAATTTTGGCGCTTCGCGCCGAGTATCATAATTACATTCTATTTAGCTCCAAGCGCGGGCATTTAACACTCCAAAATCTATCTGTAAGCATCTTTGTACAGATTGAAGCATCTTTTACATCTATTTCTACTGTTTTATAAAGATTTTATGCAGAAAAAAGAACTATAAAACAACTTTGCACTGTTTTCTGCCGTTTGAAGATGAAATTGACTCTTTTATCTTTGCGTTGCATTAAATTCAAAAGCAAATTGGTGTCTATTATGAGATTCAGTCAGCACATTGCAACCGCTTATTATTTATAATTGTGTAACAAAAGTAATTTTGACTTGCTGAGTCGAATTTTATGTGTAATTTCAACCTAAGACTCATGAAAATTTTGGCGTTTTGGGCCGAACTAATATAACCAGCTGAATTTAGGACAAAGTTACACCTTTTGCGTAAAGAGTGCGGGCCACGGATAACAATCTAGTAGTACGTAAAAATGTGTACATTCAATTGCATATCTATACGTTATATGTACAAAAAAATTTTCGCTCGTACAAAAGACTTTTCCGGAGATCTTTGTACATGTACAAAGAGGCTCGTACAAAAAAACAGTGGTGATCATAATTCTATTGCTGAAATTCAAGGGTACGAAGAGACAAATCACATGCCCTCTTGTTTAAATTTTCGAAAAGCCAATTACGAGTTAATTTCTATGCGATTAGCCACTGTTTCTTGGCCCGATTTATTTAATCAGTGTACTTCGGCAGATGATATGTATAATGTTTTTGTTTCAGTTCTTCAAACTATTAGTTCTGATCTAATACCTAAAAAAGCACATATAAATTTTAAGAAAGTTCTTCCCAAACACATCCGTAAGTTATATTTAAAAAAACTCAAATTATGGAAAAATTACAAAAAGTTCAAAACTCGAACAAATCGAACTATCTATTCTAGTTTCTGCAAATCTATAAAAAGAGAAACCAAAAATTTTTACGCTAAAGAAGAACTAGAAGTTTTAAAATCAGGCGATATCCGTAACTTTTACAATTTTGTTAATTCTCGTTTAAAAATCAGGAAAAGTTCATTTCCCTGACTTTATCTAATGGTATTGAATTAGATGACGATCATGTTAAAGTCTAATCATTTTAACTCATATTTTGCCTCTGTTTTCACCGTTGATGATCAAAATCTTCCTGTTTTTAAGCGCTCGTACTGTTTCTTCATTAGCAGAAATCAATTTCGATGTAGACACCGTTTACAGAGCTATTCGCGAATCTAAACCAAGTACTGCATGTGGCCCTGATGGCCTATGCTCATTTTTTATTAAAAACTAGGTTATTTGCTTTCTTTTCCTCTTGCTTCTATCTTTGAAACATCTTTTCGATCAGGTTCAATTCCAAAATTGTGGTATCAAGCAAACGTAATTCCTGTTTTCAAAAATAAAGGTGATTCTGCTTGTGTAGAAAATTATCGTCCGATTTCGTTGTGTTGCTCTCCTTGTAAAATTATGGAAAAAAATTGTTAATAAAAAGATTCTGGATTACTTAAATATAAATAATTTACTTTCTCCTCTTCAATTTGGATTTTTAAAAGGTCGATCATGTGAAATGCAATTTCTAAAGTGTAAAAATGAATGGGCAAAATTTATTGATAGAAAATCTACTGTCGATGCAATTTTTATTGACTTTAAAAAAGCTTTCGATTCTTTATCGCATACAAAATTACTTCATAAACTTTCTGCATATGGTCTAAATGGTTTTCTTTTCAACTGGCTTAAATCTTTTTTATCCTCTCGATATCAGTGCGTTGTTAATAGTTTTCTTTTTCAGATAGCTCTAATGTAACTAGCGGCGTCCCGCAAGGGAGCGTGATAGGGCCAACCCTTTTTCTGATTTACATAAATGATTTATGTGATAATATGAGTAGTCGTATTCGGTTATTTGCTGACGATGTTAAAATGTATAATTTGTCCTCTTCTAAAACTATACTTCAAAACGACCTTAATAAGCTTTATACATGGTCGCGTGAATGGCAGCTTCAGATATCTATTGACTAGCAAAGAAAAATGCTCCGATGGAACAAAAAAGATGAATATACTTGGAATCGTGGATTATTATGGATGTAAAAGGAGGGGACTAGGAAAATCTACCTAAAGTCGGAAAATCTGCTAAAAATCACACTTTCTCTAAGCAACGCAAAAAATCGATGTATATTCTGCGGCCAACAGATTAAAATAAATATTCAACCATAACAATGATTGAAACAGCAGCACGTTAGCTATGCAGTAGCTATGGGAAATGATATTAAGTAAACTAACAGTCTTCCAAGCCAATTGAATGAAATAGCAAACATCGAAGACAATTGAAGACATGGTTGGTTAAAAACAGTAGGAAACACGTAAGTTGACTTGAAACAGACTTAATGTAGATACACTAGCATGCCCGAAACGATTGTGTGCACTAATCAATCGGCTCCTGCTTTGCTTGCTATAATGCTCATAAAACAAAACAACTTTAAATACAATACCTCTTAGTTTTCTATCAATCAGGTGCCAGCAATTTAAAAAAGTAACCTTGATAGATTTCGTTTATACACTCTTATCTGAAACTTCGAACATTATTTAAAAAAGACACTTTTTTAGAGGCCGCAGAATATACATCGATTTTTTGCGTTGCTTAGAGAAAGTGTGATTTTTAGCAGATTTTCCGACTTTAGGTAGATTTTTCCTAGTCCCCTCCTTTTACATCCATAATAATCCACAATTCCAAGTATATTCATCTTTTTTGTTCCATCGGAGCATTTTTCTTTGCTAGTACACTACTTTTAATTAGCGTGATTTCAGTACATCAGTCAGTAAACACAATCAGTAACATGCCACAATAATGACAACAGTCCAAGAACGCGGAAAACAATATTGTTCTTAACATCAGCATTATCCTTTTTAAACAAGACAACCTTATTGACACCATCCATTTTCAAATTAAAACTGCATTAAGTTATTTCTTCTTAATGTGCAGTTCACTTATAATCAAGCACAAAAATTTAACCAACGAATTCACATTGCAAATCCTCACTCAATCAATACACAAGCACAATGTGTTGTGACTTTTGAAATTGAAAACACCCAATTTTCAATTTTCAAATTGAAAATTGGATCAATTTTCAAATTGAAAATTGGGTCAATTTTCAAATTGAAAATTGGGTGTTTGAATTTGCGATGAAGAAAATAATCAAAAGATAGTCACTTGGTTTATTTAAGCCGAGTAATAAAATAACGACCGTCCACCAATTCCAAACTAAACGCAACTAATCTGATCACTATGAAAAAGTTTTGAAAAATGAGCTTGCTAAGCGAGAGTTGTAAACCAAGAGAAACTTAAAGTTAAAACCTACCATTAAATTATGAGAGAATTATAAAAGATTTTAAACTTCAAGAAAATGGAAAAGGCGGGATGTTGGTAAATTAGAAGGCAAAGATTTTCGGCAAAAATTCAAAAACTTCACGCAAATATCAAATGTAAGGAACACTAACGCTTTGATTTGGTAGTAAAATAAATTTGTAGTATAGACTACATATTAACAACAAATGAATAGTGCAAACTTTACACAACTACTAGGTGTAGAGAATACTAACAGTTTACGGCTTATTAATGTACATGATTACAATAAAGCTGTATATCTTTGTCGACTTCTGTGCACAGTAGTGTGATTGCTGGTTCATTTTAAACCACTTTTGCAGGCAATTTACATCAATTAAACGATAGCTCTCCATGTGCAAGATTTTGTGAAACATATTATAAACACGGCTAAGAAAGATTTAACTTTAATGCAACCCATTTAAGACAAAATTACATCTCTTCAATGATCTAAGGACACTTGAACATAATTTTTAAATCACTTCAGATTACTTTTGAGGGTAAACAAACTCACTTAATTGATGTCTCACATATGAATCCTTGAAAATTTCTTGACTTCAGTTACAAAGTCTCTGCAAGTCTATCGAATTAGGGTTAACACGTAACGTAAACTTTACACAAACACATAGCGTAAAGAATATTTTAGTCGGATTCGTAATTTTGATATTGCTCCGATATTTCTTTCAACATTTATGGAAAAATGAGTCTCCATAATGTTTTAAAGACAATAAACATTAGGTTTAAACCACTTTGCAATACTGCTGAGTGTAAGCAAGCGCGCCCAATTGACGTATATATTTCATTCCCTGTAAATTTTTATATCTCAGGAAAAAATTTCGATTTTTGCAATGCTCTAGAACAAAGGCTAACATGCAGTGTAAAAATTACTCGGATATTATGATCAACATTCATGAAAAAATTATGTCTCTACAATGGTCTGAGGACATATAAACAATGAATGTAAACTACTTTACATCACTGTTGGATGTAAACAAACGCGCCTACGTGACGTCTCACATTTGATCCTTTGAAAACTTCTAGGCTCCAAGAAAAAATTAGGTTTCAGGAATGCTCAAAAACGAAGATAAATATATATGTAGTGTAAACTTCATGTAAACACCTAGTGTAAAGAAGATCTTAGTCAGATTCGTAATTTTGATATTGTTCCGATATTACGATTAATATTTATGAAAAAATTAAGTCTACATAATGCTCGATGGGCAAACTAACAATTGGTGTAAACTACTTTACAACACCGTAGAGTGTAAATATATGCGCCAGACTGGCATATCAAATTTGATTCCTGGTCCATTTCTAGACTTGATAAACGTGTCCCTGACTCGTAACCGGAGAAGCAGGCAGAAAAAACAAGACAGAAACGCATTTAAAACTCCAAATTTTTGACTTTACACTCGCTAAATATTAATGTATAGACAATTTGCTTTGACATGCACCCGATATAAAGCACTTTATTTTTATTCTATTAGACTTATCCCGACTTCTGGACGGAGAAAGTGGCGAACAAAAAACGCAACAAAAACGTATTTTCCATCATTTAGAACACTGTAAACTTTAAAATTCCGTACCGAACTCCCCATTGAGTTTAAAGAAATTCGGTTTGGTACAATTTGTAGCTTTTAAATCGTAGTACATTCCTGTGTGCCAAAAATTCTGTTGCAAAAATTATTTGGCATGATTTATCAATCAAACTTCGGAAAAAACGTGTTTTTTAGCCCATTTTTTACCTCTGATTTCGAACTTTACACCCCCATAAATAACTCAATATTGCGTTTTTTTAAATGCGGTTTGCTGCGATGTTTAGCCCCTGTGAGGCACTTTATTAATGCTGTCTTCGATTTGCACTGACTCATAAGCGGAAAAATTTGGCAGAGAAATCTTAGTTAAAATCCGTTTTTTTACACCATCCACTAGAGTGTAAACTTTAAACCCCAGGATCTAACTCACCATAGAGCATACAAGACTTTGCTTATATGCAGAATGTAGCCCTTGATCCGCTCTACATTTCTGTCAGAAAACATTTTAAAAACCTCATAACCGGAGTTAGTATCGGACATAGGAAGGTTGAAAACTCGACCAAAAAGTGCTTTTTCACCCCCAGATTTTCGCACTCTTTACACTGCCGTTCGATAAATAATGCGAATTTCAAAAAACAAAAAAGTGTCATCTGTAGAATTCATCCCTCTATTATCCTATTCTGTTCAATCCTTCGAGTCATCAATACTCAGTTGTCCACATGCCGCAGTAAAAAGGTCCCAAAATTTGTCCTATGTTATAACGTTACACAAAAACTTTACACCTTCTTTACACAGTCAATTTTGAGTTTCAAGAAAAACAAAAAAACACGGGCAGCGAATTTTTTTATTATCTTTCTTTTAAAAAAACCGCACCTTCCAGAAGTGTCCCGTTATAGCTGTAGGGGGTGCCCAGGTGTTGGGGGTACTCAAGTATATTATAGGTACGCGCTAACGCGCTACCTATGATA
>JAVLUZ010000196.1:0-281292 GCA_036768485.1 Mermis nigrescens
AGGAGAAACCCCCGACGGAACCAGGGCAGCTTGGAGAAATTCAGTCGGAAACGGCGTTGGGGGTTGTTCACCCATCCTAATGGGACCTTGTTTACTACGGTCCATAAAAACCGCAACACCCTAAAAATGTAGTTTTTTGATTCTTATACAATCAATATAAAAGATGAGCAACTACAAACTGAAGTGTAACTTAAGGATAAAGTGCGTTTACTATAGCAATTGGTTGTTTTACCCGATTTCACTTGCAGCTCAAAATTTCAGAAGGTTTTCTTCTTTTCCCATCTTCAGTGTTCTTGGTATGGCTTGTAATCAGATTCAATTTGAGCGAGCACTCATAGATCGCCCTAAAATAAGTGTTGCCCTAGGTAGATAATTTATTTTCCTATCTTTTGACGCTTATTTGATCACTTCATTGCAACCCCTTGACTATCTATCACTCTGATTATCGATTTCAGTCTGATGAGTTATTGAACCGATCATGTATCAGTATTTGCCATTAATGACTGCTGTTTTATAGTTTTTCTATAGTTTTGGTTTTTTGATTGCTAGTTGGTGTTTTTCTTTAAGATGACTCCATATAAGCAGCTTACTACTAGTGATAAGGCCAAAATTTCGGCATTTTCGCGGTCTGGATTATCGAATCGTGAAATATCGGCAAAAATGTTATCAGAATATGGCATTAAAATGAGCTACACTTCTGTTAGTCGAATAATTGCGAGTGAGAAGACCTTAGGATCACTTAATCGTCGATTTGGCTCTTGCTGACCCTTTAAAACGACACCGAGGCACAATCGCCAGCTTGCGAGAACTGCATTGATAAATCGGCAATCGTCACTCAGGAAATTATCGACTGATTTTGCTGAATCTAGAGGAATAAAATTCAGTAAACGGACCATAAGTCGTCATCTGGAGGCGGTGGGACTCTCTATCTACCGCTATCAATGAAAACCGCTCCTTACCATGGTGAATAGAGCCAAACGCCTAGCTGGGGCAAAAGCACACATTTTCCGATCAATCGATTATTGGAAAAGTGTTATCTGCTCCGACGAAAGTCGGTTATGTCTACGTTTGGACAGGCCTGAGGACTGCATCAGACATCCATGACAAGCCCTGCAGCAATTGAAACGAACTATGGGCGAAGGTGCACCATATTCCAGCCGAATTGTTTCAGAATTTAGTACATAAACAGCATTCCCAGCGATTGCAGAAGTCATCAAGAATTGTGGGGGACCAACGGATACTGAAGCGATTTGAATTTTGTGTGTTTGTCTAGTGTTTATGTGTCATACTGCAATATTATAATAAGAATTAATGAAATTCCAAGCACATAATTCCTTAAAAATGGCAAAATGAGCATTTTAGGGGGTGTTGCAGTTTTTTTTCTGGCACTTTGGACTGCCCCCAGGGAGGAGAAACCTCATGGAACTGGGGTCAGTTTATGTATGCCTCGCACTGAATGTATAACAACCTACACCTACTCATTCCTGCAAAGGAGAATTCGAGTGCAACAGTAATAATGAAATTCCTTTTCCGGGCTGTCGTGCACTTTGTAAGTTAAACATCATCGACTATACATTGTAAACACAATTTCCAACTGTATTGCTACATTTTCCAACTCGGATGCTATTTTCCACAGCACTTCACATAAGCTTATTGCTGCTATATATAAGTTTGTTTTAAGATTATCGATCTGAATCATTTCGACATTTGCTCAAGTATATATTTTCGCACAAATAATTATATCGCATTATTACTGTAATGTCAAAATTCTGATATCGATAAATTGCTCTTTACTACGATTGAAAATCCTCATCTCCTTCACGAATTCGGATAGTTTTTGTAATGCGAAATTCGCTTTAGAGAGCTGAAATTTCAGAATTTTCCGGATTGATTTAATGGCACTTAATTTTAACAAGAAATTTTATTACTAATAAAGCAAACTGATAAAATACAAAATGACGAGACACACAAGGTTGGCCGGACTTGGTTTTTTGGTTGTTTGGTTTTTTTGTTTTTTTAAGGTTTGAAAATCGGCCTAATTTTTGGTTTTTTTTTGTTTTTTAAAATCGATTAAATCTGGAAATTTGAATTCTTTTTATAATTTTGTTAATTCTCGTATTAGTGGTGAAAGAACTATTCCAATTTTAACTGATGGCGATCGTGTGATTGCTTCTACTGACAAAGATAAGGCAAACGTTTTTAGCACACTTTTTGCTTCAGTCTTTAGTGTTCCTACGCAAACGAATTTTGGTCTTATTAATGCTTGTGCACAGCCAAAGTTATCAAACATTCGTTTTTCTGATGATGTCGTTTTTTCTGCTATACGGAAAATTAAACCATCATTATCGATTGGCCCTGACGGACTTTGCGCATTTTTTGTGAAAAAACTTGCTTTTGTACTTACCCAGCCCTTAACCACTATTTTTGAAATATCTTTCAAAACCCATTGTATTCCTGCACTGTGGCGCACCGCTAATGTTGTTCCTGTGTATAAAAAGGGCGACCGGAGTGATGCTAAAAATTACAGGCCGATATCGTTATGTTGTATTACGTGTAAGATCATGGAATCTATAATTAACAGTACGATGCAAGCACATTTACGTGAGAATAATTTGATCTCCTCCGGTCAGTTTGGTTTCCAAAAGGGTAAATCGTGTGAATTGCAATTACTAAAGTGCAAAAATGAATGGACTAAATTAATTGATGAAAAAAACACTGTTGATGTTATCTACATTGATTTTTCTAAAGCTTTCGACACTGTAGTTCACCGTAAATTAATTTATAAACTGGAAACTTTTGGATTTTCTGGAGATTTATTGAGTTGGTTAACTTGTTTTTTGAGCGATAGGACTCAAAGGGTTGTTATTAACGGTCAGTTTTCGAGCGAAAAATCTGTCACTAGCGGTGTTCCTCAGGGCAGTATACTTGGCCCGATTCTTTTTGTTTTATTCATAAATGACATTAGCGACCGCTTAAATAGCAAAGTTTGCCTTTTTGCCGATGACGTCAAGCTTTATAATTTATCTAGCAATCACACCCAACTTCAAGATGATATCGCTAAACTCGTAGTCTGGTCCAAGGATTGGCAGTTAAAAATTGCTACTGAAAAATGCTACGCGTTATATCTAGGTTTTGGAAATCCCAAGCATTCTTATAGAATTTCTGACCTGACTGTAGAACAGAGTGTAAATTCTGTAAAGGATTTGGGTGTTTACGTATCAAGTAAACTTGATTTTAATTTCCACTATAATGATATAACGCGTAGAGCTTATGCTAGGGCTATGCTAATATCGAAATCATTTGCTTCTAAAAATAAACTAAATATGTCTAGGGCTTTTACTGTTTACGTCAGACCGCTTCTTGAGTATTGTAGCACTGTTTGGAATCCATACCGTAAGACCCATGTTTCAATGATCGAAAATGTTCAAAGGAAATTTACACGTAAAATTATTGGATTTCGGGGACTTTCTTATGCTGAAAGACTCAGTTCCTTAGAATTGGATAGCCTGGAGATTCGCAGATTGCGTAGTGATCTGTGTATGATGTATCAGATATTGAGTGGTAGATGCGTTTTGCAGCAAGCCGACTTTTTTACTTTTTGTGAAAACAGCACGCGTGCTCAAAATTCAATGAAATGTGAATGCACTCCTTTTCGGCTTGATGTTCGTGGGTATGATTTATCCAATAGGTGGATTCACGTATGGAATTCTCTCCCTGAAGCTGTTGTAAGATCTCCTAGTGTTGCTTCCCTCCGTGAAAAGTTGAAAAAAGTTGATCTAACGGGGTATTTGCTAGGGGGCGTGTTCTAAGTGCATAATTTATTTAGCCTGCGCGCCTACCTTCGTCTTTTGCACTAATCTCGTATAAATGTACTTTAATTAATAATTTCTTGCTTTTAGAATATGTGATTTTGTATGATGATTCATGTCGAATGTTTATTTATAATTGTATTTCATTGTATATTAATGTTTCTTTTCTTATTGTGTTCTTTTTTTGTGCGACGAAAATAAAATATTTGTATTGTATTGATGTTAAAAAGTGTTGCAGGATACTTATTTCATCATTTGTAAACACTCTCTTAGTATCGTTTCGTTCGTTCGTTATCGTTTATAAATATCGTTCTTTCGTTTGGACGTTATTGATGATTGTTATTATCGTTCAAAATCGTGAACTGAAGTGAATCGTGTTGCCTTCTGCCGACTTTGCTCGCTTACTGAACTGTACTGTTCGTTTGTTTTGTGCAGTGCAATTTGCAGAGATTTATTTCATTTTATAGCAATAATTTTTCATGGCTAGCAGCAGCAATAATGAAATGGATGCTTCACACACACCTGGGCGTAACGCGGTTTGGGGGTATGCAGCCCCCGAGAAACCAAAATACCCCCAGAAACTAAAATACCCCCAGAATTCAATTTTTGGAGTTTTTTTGGTTTTTTTTCTCGCAATTTTTTGATGCCAATGGATAGTGCTCGCTGAGAAACGTTGAAAAATGGTGTTTTTCAGTCATACCACCATTTTTAAGGCCATTTTTTGATCTTTGAAAAATCTTGCACCCGCCAGAATTTTAGTGCCGCCCACCTATGGTGCTTCATCAGCGGACGCGACTATCTTATCCGATGACGAAGTTCTTAGCCACACGTTGAAGAAGCCGCTGAAGGCGACCTCGGTTCAACTAAAACGTCGGGTTCGGCAATTTCAATAAAGTCGAAGCTGACTTACTATTTTTCCTGAATAATTGGTTAGGCAACTCATGCCTGTTCTTTTTTAGTAGTTTTTAATCATAATAGAACATTTTAACACTTGTGCTCACGAATAAAGTACTATCAAAACCAAAATTTAACCATTAAAAAACCATAAAAAACCAAAAAACCAAAATTTTGGAAATTTTCAAACTTTGGTTTTTTCCAACCCTGGAGACACATAATAGATAAATTACGAAACTTGCTCTAGAACTTCCGTGTGTTTAAGAAATCTCGTCTTCTGCACGGTTTTGTAATGCGAAAATGCGTTTTCAAGAGGAAGGTAAAATGTTAAAATTTTCCAGCGCTTTGCGCCGAATTGATTTAACTATTAGTTGTGTGTGTTATTTATGTTTAGGCCGCGCCGGATTCGGATAATTTTTGTAATTGTGAAAATAGATTTAAGAAAGGTAAAATTTCAAAATTTTCTGGCGCTTCGCGCCATATTGATAAATTATTGAATTTCTGTTGTCAGAAGCGATTTCAGAAATTGGCTAAAATGCTCTACTGAAGGAAGGAAAATCAAGTTTTAACAGAAATAACGTCCTGTCCTGCTGATCGTGATATTCCTAGTAGAGCGCAAAATTTTTTCTCTTGTTCAGTCTAGGTGGTACGGGAAATCAAAAAGTTTTTCTTCAAAAATGACTGATTCTAGTCATATTTGACACGCTGATCACGAATAAAATATCCATTTTTCACACCGACGCATATATCTAATTATGCTTGCAAATTTATGTAAATTTCGGTATTTATGTAATTTAGAGCCCATCGAATTTTTCCTATGTCCCGACTTGTTCTATGCCCTACAACTTCAGAGTTATATTCGACGGTTGAAAGAAACAAACTGATTATTGCGGAGATCGAACCTGAGACCTCTTGCACTTTAGATAGATGAGCAATCCACTTGGCCAACGAACCGATACTTTCAACAGTAAGCGAGTTGCTAATAAACCAGTTTTTCAAACCTCTGTCACTTTATGTCAGCAGTCAGCACCAAAATATATATGTGGCATTTAAGATATAGGTATTTCGTTTGAATAACGATCAGGGATGTTTCTGGGATTGCTTGAGAATTCAGATTGGTGCTAGACATGGGCTAAGCCTAATGCATAAATGGGACAAAATTAGCTCCGCTTGCTTCGCTCGCTCCGCAATTTTTGCCCTATTTATCTCAGGCTTAGCCCATGCGTTGGCACCAATATGAATACACATAACTAAGCCTAAGCCTAGGATGTTGGTAAACAACAAGTCAGTAAATTTGCTTAGGTACATCAATAGTTACATGCGTTGGCATAAAAAAATGAATGTCGTATTCTTGATCAGCGCCTCAAATATGAATAGAATCGATCATTTTTGCAGAAAAGAATTTTACGACTTCTTGTACCACCTAATAAACTTAACAAGTTCCCAAAATTTTTATACACAAAGTGTACCAACCGCCGCCATTACATGTGTCATAGGATTTTCTACTAAAAAACGCTGATTTTTCAACACGGGCATTCTATTTTTGAACGATTTTAGACTTCCCAAAAAGGTGGAAAAAATTGAAAAATGTGGAAAAAATGGAAAATGTGGAAAAAAATTGGGTCTGTCTATAATGTCAACCAAATTGCTGGGAAAAAACGGTGAGTGGGAGGAAGCAAGCAAGGAAAACATTCATTAAATATCATGCATGTCTGAGAAAAAATGTGAAATTAATAAAGACACAGTTTACAATAAAAAGCAATGAGTTTTAGCTGCCACATAAGACAAAACACCTGACTAGACAAAGGAAAATTAATCAGAGCGGACTGCGGCGCCGCTTTTTTACGCATTTTGATTATTTTGTTAACCACAATTTGGTGCACCATTTTTTCCACTTTTTGGTCTATTTGTTAAGCCAAATTTTGAAAAATGGATAAAAAAATTTTGGGCTTGGTTGGCATGCCGGATTGATTTTATCTTATTAAGTGCCTACATGTTACTGATATGTAGGCGTGCTGCGCAATTCTCATCTTCTGCAATGCAAACATGCGTTTTAGAGAGGTAAAATTTTAAAATTTTTTGGCGCTTTGCGCCGGATTGATTCAATTTTATTGAGTACTTGTTATTGATGTTTAGGCCGCGCCGCGTCGATTGCAGCACTTTTATCGACAACTTACTGTAGAACTTCACTATAATTGAAAACCCTCATCTTCTGCACAAATTTGGACAGTTCTGGTAATGCAAATATGCGTTTTGGAGAGGTAAAATTTCAACATTTTCTGGCGCTACGCGCAATTTTGATTAATTATTGAGTTTTTATTGTCAAAAGCGACTTCAGAAATTGGCTAAAATGCTCTACAGAAGGATGACGTTTTAACAGAAATAACGTATTACTGATCGCAGGCTCGTGTCTAGGATTTTGTTTCGGGGGCACGACGAAAATTTTGGGGGTATGGGTGGCGTGCTCGAGCACTCCCAGTGGGGTCCAGGCAGAGCCCGAAAAAGTTTGTAAAAGGAGCACTTCGATCTAGAGTCGTACCGTTAAAATTTTACAAAATCAGCCGAATTAAGTTTCTGAATTCACCCTAAAAATGATCAAAGTTCATTAGCAAATTCATAATCATCGCTAAAAAATTACTGCCTTTCTTGCTTCTTGAACAAATCTTATTTTCTGCATAAAACCTGTGAAGAACAGAAGACACAGATTTAAAATTCGCTTTAGGTTGTGCGAAGACTAAAAATGGGGTGTTTAAAACGCGCGCTTGGAGCTTAAATAGACTCTATTTATAATTGAGAAATTCGGTGCGAAGCGCCGAAAACATTTTGCGATTTATGGCTAAAAAAGCAAAGGAGGTGTAAAGTAAAAGTCATTCTCACATTTCATTTTGGGCGGGGGCACGTGCCCTCCTACCCTCCTCCCTGAATACAGGCCTGACTGATTGTGATAATCCTAGGGAAGCGCAAAATTTTTATGCACAAAGTGTACCAACCACCGCCATTATATTTGTACATAGAATTTGCTATCAAAAAACACTGAGTTTTGAACACGGGCGCTCTATTTTTGAACGACTTTAGGCCCCTAAAAACGTGGAAAAAAGTGGAAAATGTGGAAAAAAATTTGGGTCTGATGTATAACGTCAACCAAATCGCTTGGAAAAAACGGTGGTTTGGCGACGTTGAAATTTTTTTGAGATTAGTTCAATGTATGATGGAACAAGTTAACACGAATAAATGTTGTGAACACTGTTTTTTTGACAAAACTTCGATTTTTTGCACAATCGAAAATTGACCAAAAACTGTCTATACTTTGTGTACAAGGATGAACAAAGATCGCTCCAAAAATTTTTGTACGAGCCTCAAAATCTTTGTCTGGTACAAAAATAAAAAACATTGGTTGTGAAACTAATAAAATAATAAAAAACGATGATGAAAATAATTGTCATTATTGTGACTCGCTTATTGCCTTTTGCAGTATATACGTCTTTTGCTTTTTTGGGCATTGGTGCAACAAGAACAATAACAACAACAACAACAACAACAATAACAACAACAACAACAACACAACGTATGGTGTTTTTGACACATATCTATCGTTTTTAAGCCCAAGAATGGCCCTTGGAAAATTTTTTGTAACGTCTCCTTTCCCACGTATGTTTCCGTGCTGTGCATATATGCTTCTAACTCGAGAAAGTACACTGCGTATGCTGTTACAGAAAATAAATGAAAGCATTGTCAAGGCGCATTGGTACGTCAAGAATAGCTGCATGGATCTACAGTAAAATGTAACTATAACGTGTGACGATTTGTACTAAAGACGATTCAACGATGAATCTTGTGCGGAAGCTAAATAGTCAGCGTTGTACAGCCGGTGAAGATACGAGTAGCGTGTTGGTTACAGAAAGTGATGATCGTATTTTACCTCTCATGCACTTGAGGAAGCTTTCGTCCGACTTGTCTCGTTCGAGTCTCTCTTCCAATGAGTATGAACAAAAGATTTGTCGGATGGTGCCGTTGTTTATTAAAGTAGAAATTTTATGATTTTTAAATTTTTGCTGCCGTATTTATTTAGGCAGAATGATATAATATTCTTAATAACGAATGAGAGTAGCTCTAAGCTCTTCCCTCCGTACACATCTAACAACGTAACTGGCAATAAAGCTGATTTGTTTGCATTCATTAAGCGCTTACTAACGGTAGAAATTTAAAGAAGCATTTTTGAATAGTTTTCAAACGAAAATGGTTCATTGTTTCATAGGAAGATCGAGAATTTTTTTGAATAAAACTCGAATAATTAAATTTTATGATAGCTAAAAATCTAGCAATGGTTCATTTCGATTTTCCACCATCAGCTGTCGCAATCTTTTCTTGTTGTTCAAGTCACTCATTTTCACTGAACCCGGTATTAAGCAAGATTTTTGCCTGGCGTCAGGTAAAGAGATTTTCTAGCTCTGAAATTTTTATTATCCACTGCTCCGGTCAAAATTCAGTTTCTGTCTTGAAGTACAGTTTCATGAAACTGCAAATTAAGATTTAGTTCTAAGCTGTAGACGGCTCATTATTTGAGATGTTGCTTAACTAGTTTCCCTCTAACACGTTTTTTTCGACGCACACGTGTACATTGGAGAATATATGGGATATCAACCTATCAGGACTTTTAAAAAGCATACCCGAGGCCATTTTCGGACTGAAACCTTTTTCTCAAATCCATACATGCACACGGCCATAAGTTCAAGGAAGTGTAAACCAATTATCCTTGAGGGAGGAGGGGTAAATGAGTAATTTCATTGCTTATTTAGTGTTAAATTTTGTATGTCATTCGTCGTATTTTATTCTTCATGAATATTTGTGACTATCGCATGAAAACAAATCACAATAAATTCGAAGGAATAACCTGTAAGACATACATGCACATAGAGGGGAGTGAGGGGTATTACCTCCCGCTGAAGGGTCAGCCACATAGGTACTGTATGGCGATTTTAAGCTGACGGAACGTTTTTCGCATCATTTTCGAGGCTCAAAAGCAGTATAAACGTCAAAAGTTTTCCGGCGCGTGCTTTTATGTTACTTTTTACCCAAAAAGCCGCAAAAATCGAGGAATTTGATATACATGCAGTCAAAGTGAACTAAAAATGCGAAATTACTACGAAAAGATGTTTTACAGGCTATTTCGACCGTTTTGGTTGTTTAAACATCAAAAATGTGTGAACGTTAAATTTACTGTTTTAGATTCTGAAATTCTAACCCCTCCGCCCCCTGCCGACCCTGACCTTGTGTATTTTGGATGTAACTGCAGATATGTAGGAAATACATAATGCACAAAAGTGTGTGGATGAATGAATTTAGCAGTCTACTGCTTGAAAAATGAGTACAGTCGAACTCATATATAAGACACCCCCTTGGGACCAGGTTCTAAATGCGTCTTATAGCTGAGAGCAAGGTTTACTTAGAAAAAACGTGCTAAGTTAGGAGTTCAGTAGAAATAATCTGTTATCGAAACTTGTTTCAATGATTTTTCGTTGTATGCATCTTGCAACTCTTTCTCACTGTTCAAAGTCAAAAAATGCTTCCCATCAGACTTTTCGAGCTCATGACTTACATATTTTCTTAACACTGATATATTGCACTTAATATTGCTTTTGAATGTAAACTTATTTGCAGAAAAAGTTGTGCAGGATTTCACCTTTGTCCACAGACATTTATCAATTAGTTGAATTGGTTGCGTCTTATACCCAAGGCGCCCGCATCTTATCAGCTGTGCGTCTTATAGACCTAACTTCATTTGGATAAAGTAATGCAATGGGATGGGAGCAGGTTAGCTGCGTCTTATAGTCTAATAGCCGAGTGTATAATAGGCCAGTCTAATGCATCATGGATGACTAGAACCAGAGGTTTTTGTGCCTTATAAGTCGAAAAGTCTTATATACAGGTTGTCTTATATCCGAGTTCGACTGTATATACTTTTAAACGTCGTTTCACGGTTTTTCGTTGTTCGAGTAATATATTTTGGTTCAAAATGAGCTGAGGAGGGTATGCTTTTCAAAAGTACTGGTAGGGGGTATCTCAAAGCCTCCAGTTTAAAGACGCTTTTCTTCCATTATTTCTTATGTATTTGATTTTACAGGTCATTCCTTAGACCTTATTTTCATTTGTTCTCATGCAAACTTAATTACAAAAATTTATGAAGAATAAAACACTCCCAATTTAGTATCAAAATTGACATTAAATAAGCAAATTAAGTACTCATTTACCCCCCACCCCTCAAGGAAACTCGATTCATCCCCAACCAGAACGTTTGACCGTGTGCTCGTATGTTTCGACATTTGGTAGAGGGATACTGAACTTTTCTCATAGATATTTCAGTCTAGAGCGATTCTGTGTTTTATTCCCATGCGTGTTTGCTGCTTTTTACATTTTTTAAAAATATTTCAGTTAACAGTGTTGTTTTCTGCTGATGAGCTGAGATTACAGTTCAAAGAAGCACCCTCGTTTTCGAATCATCTGAGCAAGCTCTTTGTACAAGAAATTCGGAAGCGTGCAACTCATCAGAATACGGGTGAGATATACTGTAGCTACTTTCTCTGGAAATATTTCTGTAGGTACCTATTTGATTTTGATCGTTTTTCATTTTTTAAAGAAATGTTATTTTTGTGAAAATTTGCGCATCTTCCTTGCAACACAATATGAAAAAGTTTTGAACAGATTGTTAAGAATCAATAGACCTAGTTCGAGAATGTTTTGGTGCAATATAAGAGCAGCAGTTTGTCAAGTTATTCTCCAAGACTGCATTTTATTTACTACACGGTATATCCAGAGTTATCATAAAATATACTTAGATTCGCACGTGGGCATGGGCATAGATGCACAAAAATCCAGGTTGGCCAGGAAGGGGCAAAATCAATATTTCTGGGTCAGGGAGGGTAAAGTCCAGGTTTTTTACTCAAGTTGCGTTTTTAGCTCTTTTTACGTCGAACTCGCTATAAAATACACTATTTCCGGCTTAAACTGCCCGACAGTGCCTAAGTCTTAGACCATTCAGCTGGGGTAATACCAGTTATCGACCGGGCGCCCGGCCCCGGCCTAGGCCAGTCTGAGGGTGACCGGCCCCGGCCCTGGCTGAAAGTAGGCCGGTCGCCGGATCTTCAATTTGATATGTATAATTTCATTGTGAATGGAGGAAATATTATGTACGATTTAAGTGTCAAATGCTTAAGATCAAGTTCAAAAAGGCAAGAACGTCAAAATTTTCTGGCAGTTCGCGCCAATTCAGTAAACCACTGTTTCTCTTTATATATAAAGCAACAGCATTGGGTTAAAAGAGCTTAGTCTGTCGATTTCCGGCGCTTTGTGCTTATTTAGTGATTTAATGATTTTGCCTATTTAAAAATATAAACTCGAGATTAACAACATAGTATAGTCAGATGCATACCTGGGCAATAGCTGACGGTTCGCCCCGTCCAACTTCCAGCCAAAAGGGTGGGTGGGTCCCTAGATCCTGTAAAAGGTGGGTCTGTCTCTGAAAAAAGGTGGGTCCGTGCCTGAAAAAGGTGGGTCGTTCAGCTTAATCAGTGGGTCAGCCACTGAAAAAAGGTGGGTCCATCCATGAAAAAGGTGTCGAACTGTGTAATAAGATGGTTCCTGTGCATGTTTTGCAAACTGATCATGATATACCGTATCTAGCATTTCCTTAAATTATCTCCAAAAATTTTCTCCCTGTACAAAACATAGCCTTGTCCAAGTTACCCCTTCGCCCCGTCCAACTTTTGGTTCGGCTCGTTCTGGTGATGAGCCGATATGGGGCATTGCTCAGGTGTGGTCAGATGTATAAATGATCTTGCGCCAGTCTGGCTATTTTTTGTTCATTGTGCTTACAGAAAATCTCAAATTTGGGTTTCAAATGATTACAAATTACGAAATTTTTACTGGTTCGCGCCTATGCAATTATTCTAATCACATTGTCGTCAAAAATTCTACAAATTTGGTTTGAAAACGGTGCGAATATTCAAGTATTTTTGTATTTTATATTATCAGAGGTGCAGCGATTGACCAACGTGCAATGCTAAAAATTTAAAAATATAGTTTTATTTAGGATGCAGAACGCGCGACAGCTATTGTATAAACAAAGGAATTTTTTACACAAAACGGACAATGAGTTTTTGGTACCATCTTTGTACATATACAGAAATACTTTGACAAATAAGTATTTCTAAGTGTAATATGCGCGCACTTAGTTTCAAATCGTTTGAAATAAAACCCATAGAATTGCTAGCATGACGTTTACTCTTTGTGTAAAAAGGTCAATTATTACATTATGTACGCTTAATTGGCTACGTAAAATGAATTTATCGGTAAGCTGATATATATGATATATATGTATGTTTATGGTATTCTATATTACAAATACTTAGTACTATGCATGAGACCGGCCCCGGCCCCGGCCTTTTTACTTTAGACTCGTCCCGGCCCGGCCGGGTCAGATTTTCAGGCCCGGTCGATCACTGGATAATACCCTCCTCCCCTCCCTATGTGCTTGGATGGGTATGGGGGTTTCTCTTAAACTTAAAAAACAGCTATAGCACTCATGTAGGAGATGGGTTTGAGGATCCCCCCACCTAAAGCTGGTCGTCCCCCAACCTATCAAATCCAGAAAATTTTAACCCACCCCCTCCCGATTTTTGATAAACATTGAATTTTTGTGGCCGTTTTTAGGCAATTTTCGGCCGTTTTTGGCCGAAAATTGAGGTCAGTAACCCCCACCCCACCCCTAAAAATTGCCGAGACCCCTTCCCAAAATTTTGAGCCCTCAAATGTATGAGCTACAGTCATTTTCGCTGAAACATAGCCATTTAGCCTCTTTTGGGGATTGAAAAAGAGCTATCTTTGTAATACATTGCATATGTAGTCCTTTGCTTTACATGATCTTTTTACAGACAGAAAAATCACGATATGGATAAAGACATAAAACTGTTCATTGTCCGAAAAATAGCTGGAAATAAAGGAGCTAGCAAGAAAAAATGCTCCGATGGAACAAAAAAGATGAACATACTTGGATTTCTTTATTCTTAAGGACGTAAAAGGAGGGACTAGGGATAATTTCCCTATACGCGCAAAAGACGTAAGAATGTGCTAAACAGTTAGACTTCCTCTAAACAACGCAAAAATCGAAGTATATTCTGCAGTTCACGCCTGTTTCTGTTGACTGAATTGAGTTGGCTTGGAGGTGTAAAGTTTACTCCGATAATCATGTTTTCCATCAGAGCATTGTGCAAGGTAAGGTTTCGTGAAATAAATAATAAATCAATTGTTTAACAAACATGAAAGCCTTTCAATTGTACTTTGCGAAACAGTGAAAAATGCTTTGTAACTAAAACTTGGTTTTTCACAGGCCGCAGAATACACTTCGAGTTTTATGTTGTTTAGAGGAAGTAGGCAGTAGCACATTCTTACGGCTTTTGCGCGTATATGGAAATTTTCCCTAGTCCCCTCCTTTTACATCCTTAAGAATAAAGAAATCCAAGTATATTCACCTTTTTTGCTCCATCGATGCATTTTTTCTTGCCAGTATTCTACTTTTCCTCAGCATGATTTTGTCCTTAAACACTACATTCTCATTACAAAAAAGGCAGTCTAACTAACCTAAATCAGAGAAAAAAACCTACGTAAAAGTCCTCGTTGGATCGATTTAAAAATTAGCGTAAATATTTATTAATGTAATGCTCGAGGAAAGTTAAATCAAGAGCTTGCATAAGCAAAGATTAATAGCAACAGTTTTTACTTTTTCTTCAACAGTTTATAGCTTCAATATCAAGTGGGCAGACATAAACTTTCATGGATTTCAACAAGGAAAAATATCGGAATTGATTTGATAAAGACAGCGCATAAGAATCATTATTATGAAATAGTTTACTGGTAGTATGTTGAAAAATATTTCTCATTTCAGTTAACCTTCAAAACAGTGCATGTTTTTGAATAAAAATGATTATAGATGAGTCAAAAATCTTTGAAATAAAAAACTGATCAAAACCTCCGGCTGTTGAAAAGTTCAAAGGTCAGATTCGTTATTCTGACGTTACGGAGATCATTTTTTAAAAAAGAATGACCATGCCCGATGCTCTGGGCGAAAAAGCGTTTCTCAGTGTCAACTTTACACTTGCGCGAATAACGCAATATTAAGTCTTTAGAAAAAAACTAGGATGTGTAACGCTTAGGTCACGGCATATTTCAAGCATAATAAGCATGCTCCCCCTATTTAGCGAAGTAGCTTAAGAAATTTCTTTTATCGTCTCGAACCCTTTACACTAAAGTGATCGCAGATCAAGAAATATTGCGGTAAAAGAGAAAAAATTTTTGGGTTTGAGATATTGTAGCCTTCTACATTATAAAACCAATTTGACTGCACAGAAATCAAAATTGAGTCAGATAAGCTGTAGGACACGCAAAAAGTAAGAAACACGTATACTTTACACTTTTGTGTAATAACCATTGAGTGTAAAGATATTTCACTGTCAGATTCGTAATCTACAATTCGGAAGCAACATTTAAAAAAATTGGTCCCTTCGATAACTCGGTATTGAGTGTAAACAAAAAAATCAACGTCGAGTTTTTTAATTATTTATCATTTAAAAAACGCACCTCCCAGGTGTGTGATGTTGTTGCTGTGAGAAGGGGGATACAAAATTTGCACTTGCTGTGATAAACATATAGAAAAGGTGGCCAAGTATATTATAGATAGCGCTCTCGCGCTACCTATGATATAAAGCAAGAAAAATCACTATGTAGTTTTTGATATCAGATGAATAGCTTGTAGCTACTTAGGTACTTATAAGATACCAACCACTTTTTAGATGCAGAGAAATCGGCGAATGGTCTCTTTGGAGCGTTTTGGTAAAATTTGGCTAGTTTCACCATAGAGATCTATTGGATTATACTTTCTCTTTTGAACTTCGATTTAGGCATTTTTTAATATGGGCCTTATGTAATTTTTCAGCATGTTTGACAAACGCATGCTTATGTGTCCCATGCCTTCTGATATGCTAAAAATTACGTTTTAAATCTTTTACTTATCAGTGCGAATGACCATGCCATGCATGAAACTTTATTAGATGCATAGCGTGATTTTTAAATTTTACTCTACATTTAGGCGCACAGCATGGTTAGGCTGTAGGATCAGCTCGGTCCCGGGTGGGGATCGGTCTATTAACTTTGTTGAGCTCAAATCGTCTTGAAAATTTACAGTAGGCATGTGATCGATTTCAAGTACTTTTGCGAAAGTCTTCTGATTTTCCACCATTTCTGGCCTTAAAGCACACAGTGATAAGGTAGTAGACCAAAAATTTTCCGGCATTTCGCGCCAAATCTACTCATCACTTTATAAAACGAATTTCAGTAGGTATACATTGTGCAAAATTTCGGTTGTTCCATTTATGTTGCACGCAATACTGTTTCCAATCGATCCGGGAATTGTCGAACGGAATTGAAGTCTCTCGTCTTTTTTTGCGTCGATATTTCTTTATAATGCCATGAAAGCTGCAGCGTCAAGCTAAATATGTAATTAGCACAAAATTCGTGATTGATGTCGATAAAATTTGACGAATGACGAATTAGAAGGATGCCAGTTTTTATTATAGGAAAGCAAATCGTTTTTTGTATTAGTAGATTAAACCGCTGGTGGTTACAGTGCCTTTTTTCGGGCCGATTATTTATTGGGAAATTGTCGGATTGAATGTGCAGACGCGCCTACAGCTTTTTGAAACGCTTTTAACATTCTGTGACACAATGTTTCGAATTTTTCTTTGATTTTATCTTCGTAAACGTTTCGCGATGTCCATAGTGGTTCCGTGAATGGGAGGGGGTAAGATGAAATGGAAATTGTGGTTTTGAAGAATCACGAAAAACCAACACTTCATTATGCATTATTATTTGTTGTTTTTATTGTAACAATCTGAGTTTTTGATACCTAACTGAACTTGTTTTTTTATACTGAGCTAAGTGAATATATTAATCGAATAAATGAGAGGCTTGCGATCTTGATATTTTGTTTAGTCATCGGTTTGAGGACTAACAATCGCGTAAGCCATCATTTTTATATTTCTATCTCGCAAATGTGTATGTGCAGACATGTAACAGGGAGAATGAAAATCCCCCACCCAAAGTTGGTCGTCCCCCTAGCCCCTCCCTCAAAGTCAGAAAATTTTTAACCTTCCCCAGATTTTTGGAAAAACTTGCGATTTTTGACCGTTTTTAGGTGTTTTTTGGCCGTTTGTGGCCAAAATTGGAGGTCATTTACCCCTTCCCCTCGGAGCTCTAAAAATGGCCGGGGTCCCCCTCCCACAATTCCGAGCCGTTACATGTGCGCGTGTGTGCATTTCAGTGCGTAACATAGTCATTAATGGCATTGCCTCTAAATTGTGAACATTTTCTAAGAATATTTATAGCTAATTTTCTGATTCTGTATAGACCAAATCCTTCATAAAAGTGCCACGTAGAACGAACTAAAAATGCGTCATTATATTTATGTAATTTGTTTAAATTGTAGTGCCATCATTATTATTAATAATCTGCTGCTCTGCCGTTAACACTTTCATTTCATATTCACTGGACAGAACTTACGTCCTGGTAACAAATAGCATTGAAATAATTACGCGCTTTAGAATGCTTTTCGATTGCTTCTTCAAAACAAAATACCTTGGCTTTTTATACGCATTTTTATGCCTTGTTTAGAGACCGCAGCGTCGTCTATTGCGACATTTTTGCAACCTGATGGAGCCCCATCAGAATGCACGAAAATTGGTTGGCAATTGTTATCTGCTTTGAATTTCCTGGTCTGTATGAAAGGACCAGAGGTGATTGAAATAGTCTGTAAAGCGGCCCTGCCCTCGACGCTTGTCAAATGTTTGTATTTATTTTACGACTTGCCCTCAATTGACACAACTGATACACAGGCGTATCGTAGCCGCGAATGCTTGTACGACAATATAATTGAAGTAAGAAAGAATATTACAATTCGGCTGCGCATCCTAGCTGATCCTTCGCCACGCAAGATTATGGATTTGTGTAAAAAACATAATTATTTTTTGCACAATTCCTTCAGACTTCATAAATCAGTACTGTGCGACAGTAAGTTATATTTTTTGACATTGGCATATTGTTTTTTCGGTTATTCTGACTGAATAGAGTTAAGAATATGTTATTCGTTTCGCCGACTAGCCCATGTTCTGGTTGGTTACACTGTCCGATGCATAGGTGCGTAACGTCAAACTTTCAGGGGAAGGGGTGGAAACCAAAAATTGCTAGATAGCTATGTGCTTCGTAAAAACGGCTCTATAGTCAGTCCTTTTGAGGTCAGAAAATTAGCTATATAGCCTTTTTGGTCTCAGAAGACTAGCTGTATAGCCTTTTTGGATTCACAAACATAGCTATATAGCTTTTTTGGACTATAAACAGATATGAATCTCTTTTGAGTGGAGAAAATTGCTATACATCCTTTTGAAACTCAGAAAAGACAACTAAATAGCATTTCTGAGTTCAAAAAAGACTATATAGCTAGTTTTCTGAGCCCAAAAAGGCTGTATAGCTAATTTTCTGAGCCTAAAAAAGGCTATACAGCAATGGTTTTCCGGCCAAAATCGCTGTATAGCTATCAGTTTTTCAAAGCTCAGGGGGTAATACCTCCCTCACCCTCCATGCTCATGTATGGTTCGATGCTATAAAATCTTTAAAAGATTCCAAGATTTTTTGTGTGCTATTGATTAATAGCTTAGCGATACAGACAAAAATCATGCTTAGCACAAGGAGTATATAATTCTCGCAACAAAAGTCGAGTCGTCATCCATTGTTAAACATTGCTGAGGTTCACTAGCCAGCGTTATAACATGATATCTGTATGTTTCAATTGTTGCATGTAGTTTCTGTTTTAAACGAGGAAGACTTTCTTCTGTTGTATATTCAATTAGAACATTCGTAAATCAAAAACTGATATGTACCAATTGCCTAATAAGAAATATGGTTTTCTACTCGAAAAAACCACAATTCTGACGGTCCCACACCTTAAAGTGTCATGTATGTAGAACTTGGAACTGCTAAGTATGATCCTCTGTCATATTATCAGACGTTAATTTTAGTTGCTATCGTCGCTAGCCGGCTATCAGTGCGCCTGCGACGAGTTGATTCGGAAAGACGATTTAGCTCTGCTATTTAGCGGAGCCAGTTCGTGGTGTCCAAATCATAATCTGAGGTGGCGACGGGCTGCGGCTCAAATACTGATGATTTTGTCGTCGCGTTGCACAAGCCAGTCTTTGATTAATTACATACATTGTAAGTCGCCATGTCTTTTCGCTATTTAGCATTGTTCGTCCTTACATATAAAATCTCGGAAATGTGTGTCAAGATTGTATTGAGTCAAGTTTCAAACCGGTTATTGAATAATATGTCATAACGCTAGTTTAAATAGATATGCAAAGTAAGTTATGCTGTTCAGAATTTTTCTGCATCTCTTTTATTTTTATTGCATAGAGCTCTTGCGAAACGCTTAAAAATATCGTGATTCTCCCGCACATCCGATGTAACTTTTCTCGAGATATTGGATGTCAAGAATTTCGGCCCCGCACCGTCCTAAAAATCTAATCGTGTATGCGAATGCGGGTCTGTATGCATGCAATGCTTACTATATACGGGATGGCCCACTTATCTATTACATATTTTGTTTTTCTATAGCTACAGCAGTTTTTATTTAAACAAAATTAAACTTTACCAGATTATAAAGCAAACACAAAAGTTTTATTTTGCGAAGTTTTACATTGTCATATTCTTTAGTTCACGAGCATTACATTTCTACGTGATCGCTACTATTTTTCTAAACTTTAAATAAATGTACGAGTAACAACATAGAGTCAAAATTTTTCGGCGGATTTCGATTGTTACTTCATTACAAGCATTAATAATATATTTTTTTAATTCCTGAATGTTTAGTGGGCACGTTGTGTATGCTACAGGTTCAAAAAATCCCCAAAGTAAATAATCGCACGAAATTAAGTCGGAAAGAGTGATGAAGTCAAGGCTGGATGAGTCGCAGATCGCCTTTCAATCTTTGGCCAACTAGTTTTCTCACTTTGACGCCATATGATTTTTTCTGGCGTTTATTAAATCCAAAGGATATAAAAAATGCACCCTTTGAACATTCAGAAATTGAAAAATTGCATTGCACATGTATTTATGACCTGAAAAGTAAAAATGCGCAAAAAAGTTTTGTTAGATTTTTGCGAGCGCTATTTAAAGTAGAAAACGAATGCGATCACACAAAGGTGTACTACTCAAGAAGTATAAAGCTGATGTTGCTAAACTTCGCATAATAAAATTTTATGTTTTCTTTATAACCTAATAGAATTGCATGCTGTTTGAATAAAAACTGTTGTAGCTACATATAGAAAAACAAAAGATGTAATAGATACATAAGTGGGCCACCCTGTACATATGTGAACATGCAATCTAGGCTTAAAAGCGTTATTGTAGTAGGTAGATAATGCTTTATGCTATTATATCTTCCCATTTACGCATATTTTTCAGCCAAGACGTGCATTTCCTTATTTGTGCAAAATTTACGACGTGGCAAAGACCTTGGCGTGGTTGAAACGGCTGAAATGATAGTATGTCTATTTTGTGTTCTGAAGGATTCCGCTTCTAAGACCAAATCCTTATTTGACGACCTGAAGGAGGCCAGCGGATATCAGTTTTTGACCGAATTTATACTGAAGTAAGACAGGATAGGGAAGAAAAATTTCAATTTTGTAACGATAGTGGATGTCTTGCTTCGAGAAAACGTTTTAGCATTTTAAATCGTGTCTAGCATGAGATACCTGTTTGATTTTTTGCCCATTCTTTAGCAGTAAAGGATGCCAATATTCAAATTGCTTGTGTTTTGGCGGTGAGCTTTTTCCTGGTATCAACTACCATACCTGCATACGGTCGAAAGTTCTGTGAGAGGATGAGCCGAGTTTCTTTGGAGAGGGCTTAATGAATTTTGCTATTTAATGTCAAATTTTGATACTTAATTTGTTGTATTTTATTTTTCATGAACTTTTGTGCTTAAATTTGTCAAATTTGCATGAAAAGAAATAAAAATAAGGGCGACGGAATGACCTGTAACATCAAATACATACGTAATAATAGAATAAAAGTGTCTGAATCAGTGTTTTTTGTATTCGGAAAAGATTTTTCCCGATGTACGAAGGCTTTTCGGGACCGTCTTCGTACTTGTACAAAGATTTTTTGGGAAGACAAAAATTGCAAAAAAGGTCTCAAATTCGCGAAAATTTTTGGCGCTTTGCGCCGAAAAGAGAAATTGTGTGTTCTATATATCTTTATATTGGTTGAAATTGCATTTCAAAAGGAAAAATGTCAAATTTTTCGGCGCTTCGCGCCGTTTGAAGACGATTCTTTGTGTGTTTTGCCCTAAGAGACCCAGAAATTAGCAAATTAGCTCAAATACACTACTAAAAGTGGAATAAGTCTGTTTTTACCACATTAAAATTGCTACTGTGCCATATTATAGTACCCAAAAATTTGTGTGCACAAAATGTACAAAGACTTTTGGGGACCATCTTTGTACATGTACAAACGGACCTTGCACAAAAAAACCGTGGTCTGAATGAACTAATTGAACATCTTGCTGCACCAAAAATTACTTAAAATTATGCTGTTAGACGTCGTTTGAAGTTTTTTCATGGTCCGTCGGGCAATAGGTTTGGTCCCAAAATGGCTAAGGGAGGTACGCCTTTCAAAAGTCCTGAGCCCCCATCCCCAGTTTGCATGTGTCACGTCACCTATGTATGTTTGCCAGCTGCTTTTCTTACTGTTAATCGTTTTATGTCAAGTAAAGTGAAATTTATGTAATACCTAACGAGAAGAGCCATTTTACTAATTTATCTTGTCGTCGTATATCGTAAAAATTATTTGCTATCATATTTAGTTGGATGTGTATACAAGTTTCAACAAAATTTACAGCCTTGCGACAAAATTTCTCGCTGCTTAGCGCTATCTTATGAAAGCGCAAAATTTTTTGAACACTTGTGGGCTTAAGATGTTATGCTGGCGCGATTGTACCCAATCCAGGAACAGTCAAAAGTAAAACGATTAACTCGTCCTTCGGGCGCAAGATGTAACTTTCTAAAAGCATTTTCTCGCATATTCCTTAATTTGAAATTGTCTGCCGTTGGTACAGTGAACTTCTTCAAAAATTCGGGAAGTTTTTTACAATTTCAACAATGTGCAAAAGGTAATCACTCTGTAAAAACCCAAAAATATTTATTCTTAGCTTCATTTGGCACCGGTATAAAAGTTTGCGGGAAATTTCAAAAAGTTTGTAACGTCCGGTGAAAAGTTTTTAGTTGTGAGGATGGCTAGTAAACGTAATTTATAGCTTTTTTCGACGCAAAGCGCAGGAACAATTTAGGAGATAACATCATACACGCACACAGTCGAAAGTCAAGAGAGAGTCTAGACCGAGTTTCCTGGGGAGGGGGTAGTGGAAATTTTGTTAATGTCAAAGTTTGGTACATAATTCTTTGTACTTCATGAATATTTGTGGTTAAATTTGCATGAAAACAAATGATAGTAAGGGCGATGGAATGACCTCTAATATTAAATATATATGAAAAAATGAAAGAAAAGTGTCGCGATTAATGAATTATCCAGTCTACCGCTTGCAAAATGAACAGTGTTCTTAAATTATAGAGTTCTTCATGGTCCGAGCAATGGGCTCTGGTGCAAAATTGTCTGAGGGATGAATATGTTTTTCAAAAGGTGGCCCATTAAGAAAGGGTGTTAATGTTTTTTTCACAACTATAGCTGTAGTTGACATATTTCAAAATTGTAAACCTTTTTAAAAGCACAAATATGTACATATATGGCAACAAAATCGCAAATTTTCACTTATTTACATTTGTTATTACGTTTTTGGTTCACACTTTTGTAAACATTACTTTTTTAGTAAGTTACAACAAGAAAATTAGTAGTTAGAAGTGTTAATCAGTTAATCTCTACTTGAAAAGTCAATAAAGTTTTTTTCGGTTTGAAGCTGTTAAAGCACCTTTGATCTATTGTTAAACCTTCCTAGCTTCAGAATTGTCAAGTCTATTGTTCGTTTCAGCTCTAGTTTTGTGAGTTTTTGATCATGTTACACTTTAATTGTGTATTTATTCAAGAAGAAGTTTGATTTACAAAAGTACGTCGCAATAAACGAATTCTTGCAATTCGAAACCTCTAGTTACAGGTCCGGTAGATGCCAATGCTTTTTTCTATGAAGTGACATAAGTCGCATTACTCTAAGTCATATATCTCATTAACTACTAGTAGATGGGCAAAAATAATGGTCTTTTTGAGTATTTCTCAGCAGAAGAACAAATTTTTTAAATTTATAAAAAATTCAATTTGATTCCAATCATATTTAAAAAATAAGCTTTCACTAATGATTTCTGAACACTATATCTAAACTTGATCCTGTGTTTAAACTATTTTGCTTTCAATGTTACCTATTGCAAAGGAAAATAATACGGAAAATAAATAGTTTAGCGCAGAGCCTCTGAACATTTTAAGATGTTCATTATGTCTTACTCAAACTTCATAAGTTAAAAATTATGTATACAAAAACAATAAATTTGGCGCGAAGCGCCCTAACATTTTGGGATTATTAGCTCAAAAGTGTAATAAAATATTCTGGCGGTCTTCCAAATGCGCTTGAAGAACTTCCGACCTTTTCCTTCGGGGTAACCCTTGCAAAAATACTCGTACTTCCAAAATTTCCTATCATTCCACAGCTACGTACCTGGAAAATGGCCACTCCTAAATTTTTGTGGGCCATGAAAAACCCCCGTAAGATTAGCTTAGTCTAATATATTATTTTGACATCTCTAACTTATCGCTCTGATTGTTTCGTTCAGTAATGAGAAAGATAAACGACCAGAGGTGCATGATGCCTTGCGCAACTTGTTATTGATGATGAACACTGTGGTTATTTCCGGTATCACGGATTTAAAGCCGTCACCGTTGAATAGCGTTTTATACACACTTCCTGGTTTTTCTGTTCCCCAGCCTCTTGGACAAGGTATCATTACTGCTATTTCAGTTGCATTTTTGTATATTTTTTCGTGTCTACTGAGATTTTTTCACACTTCTTTCTATACGTGATCATAATAAACTAGGCGAGTTTCTTTCTATTCGGATAAGATGGGATTTACAATAGATTCAGCCTGCGTCTTACTGTTAACTCGCGCACCACTATTGGTATAATAAGTGATCGAGTACTTGGTTGTGATTTGTATTCAGGGTACAGTGTGCGTAACGTTGATGCATTTCGCGTGTTGGAAAACGTATTTGTGAAGAGTCAAGATTCGGCCATTTGTTCTACAATATTGGATGTAATTTCTAATATATATAGTTCCGATCCGGCCAATTATTTCATATTGGAAACTCGGTGCACCTTGGGACAATTTGGCGAAATTATATGCTTCAAGTCGCCTGAAATTCAAGTGCGTCTGTCCGTGCCAATGAAAATTTTGGACCTTTTGGGGCAATAATTTCGTAATTTTAGCAATTTTTAGCGTATTTTTTCAGCAAAAATCCACAACAAATTTTCCTACACCTACTGTTTCTCTAGCGTTAAGCGCGCGATTTAAACACTCCACAATCAGTCTCCGTGCAATCTAAAAGATTATTAATTTATCTCGTCTATTTGTTGAACGATTTCCAGCTCAAAATAATTACTTTGTGACAACTTCGCTCTGTTTTCTGTACTTTGAAAACAAATTTAGCTTCTTCATGCTTATTTACTTATTCAATTCTTAAGCGCAGTGGCGTATGTTGTCAAATTAAATTAGTATTAGTACATTTGGCAACCGCATTATCATTTCTGATGTTGCAATAGACGCAAAGTTGTCAGTTTTATGAGTTTATTGAGCATTAGGAAGCCCACAATTGTCATTTAGCATGAATTTCTTCTTGTACTGGCAAACAAGACATGGAGCTGCAGAATATCATGGCATTCTCAAACGGGTACATATCAAAAAGGAAAAGAAGATGCATCACTGACTTCATAGGCATTATATAGGTAAAAAATTAGCGCGCGAACGTAAAGCATTTCGTGCTAATGGAAAAAAATTTCATCAGCACCATTGCTAATGAGGTCTGATTAATTTGATATATAAGCTGTTTTATTGAAAATGTGCATAATGTAAGCTTGTAAAGTTTAATGGCTGTCTTGTTTTAGCCGCGTCAAAATGCGCAAAATGTTCAATAATCTTAACAATTCAGTTGCTCTTAAGTCTAATCCACAATAAAGAAAAAATTGCGAAATTACTGTTGGTCGCCTCGCCCGAGACGAGACTTGTTCCAATTCAGAAAACTACATTATTCTTGCTTTCAGGCTAAGTTTTTCGAAATCGTCGAATACGTCGTTTTTCATCTTAACTACACACCATCCAAAGAACTGCTGTCCGTTTGTATTTCGTTGAAAACGGGCCCGTAAGTCCATTTATTTCCGTATCAATAAACTGTTGAGACCTTTTATTTTTGGCCAAAAAATGACAAAATAACAAAATTGACCTTACAAACGCAACTTTTTGTCTAATAATGGGGCGGGGGACTTGGAAACCTAAGTCTTTGGGGAGACGGCGGGACGACCGACTTTGGGTTGGGATCTCCCATCTCTCGTTACACGTATGGTCTCGGTCCAGAGGCAGACATACATATTATGGCGATGACGGCATTTGAAATATGGCTATTTTGTTCGGCATTTGCAGTGGTGGATGTAGGATTTTCTAAAGGGGGAGGGGCGGTACTCCAACTTTTCCAAATAGAGTAAATAAATGTCATTAATTGGTATTATCTGGCGCGAAGCGCCGGAAAAATTTGATAAATTATAGTGACGGCCAGAAATCATTGCAAATTACATACCCATTCTCTATCTCGTCAACTATTTTGAGCCAATGGGGAGGCGGCCGCCCCCTTGCCTTTTACACCTGCCTCTGGGTATTTGCTTAGTTAGCAGTATATTGAACTGAATGAAGTCATATAGAATCATACTGTTTTATCTGATGAAG
Organism: Mermis nigrescens; assembly: GCA_036768485.1. Taxonomy (NCBI): domain Eukaryota; kingdom Metazoa; phylum Nematoda; class Enoplea; order Mermithida; family Mermithidae; genus Mermis; species Mermis nigrescens. Next base: position 25,790 of record JAVLUZ010000196.1, read on the forward strand.
CAAAAATAATTTAAAACCCTACTTGCTTTATAGGAAGCAGTGTTTTTAGCGCCATGCCACCTTTATTGCACATGGATTTGTGAAATATTGAGTTAAATTTGAAATTTTTTAGAAATATCTATCTACACCCATGGAATTGCGGGGCTGCTCATTAGTGCACCAAAAGGGTTTAGCTTGCTTTAAATAACGTCAAAACTCGAATATAGGTACCTGTTAACCGAGATCTTAACTGATATGAAAAGTAGAAAGCAAAACCAATTCTAAAATGATGAAAAAGCATAAAGAAAGTTAAGCTCTATAACAATGCTTTATTGCAGGCAGTATAAGGATTTAACATATGCATTGAACAATTATGTAATAATGCAATGGATCGGTGATGGGAAACTATTACGTGACTTTATTTTACGTGTTTTGCGTAGAGTCTTGAAAATTACGAAAATTACTTTAAAAACTATTGAGAAGTTCTAAATTCACTCTATTTTAAGCCTAAATTAGCCTTTGCGCACGGCGTAAATGCCCCAAGCTGTTTTAATCCTATGGAGGACCAATGTATTTGCGCCGCGTTAGAAAACATCAGCAGAAGTCCTGATTTTATCCCCTTTAGACGAAAAATTCTGAATTGGAGTTTATGAAAAGCGTGTCTATGAATCGCATGCATAGTCAATTGATTAATTTGCTCCTTTTAAGAGTAGCTCCATTGTTGGACCAGTAACTGTTCAAAACTCTGTTTTTTTTAATGTGAAATCAGTCTTCGCGTGTAAATTTAACGAATATGTACATGTATAGAGTATATATTTTTCAGCGCACCAACGTCATCCACGCTATGCCTGCATAGTTTCCTTAAGTTGATCGGCTACAATCCCATGTTCAAAGATATCTTCCGGGAAATCGGCTTAATTGAAATTCTGGTCTCTTGGGTTCATCATTTTTGGACGGACTTGAAGCAGAATAATGGTGTGTATGTAATCTCGCTTTTTTCCAGGAATTGTCAGACTACGCAAATCTAAGCAAATTTTGTGCATGAACGTTGATTCAGTAAGCTGCAGCATGATCAGTTATGGATAGATTCTTTTCTTTAGCTCTGTAGGGTAATGTGTATCAGCATTTTCCAAGGAGATTGCAGCGATATTCAATGGGAAATCGGCTCCTTATTTAAAAAATGATCTTGGCGTACTACGAGAGACATAATATATAAGACTTTGTTTATCGTATAATGACCAATTAAATGTTTGCATGTTATTAATGATCGTATATCCAGAAGTTTTTTGAAAATTTTTTATTTTTATTTTTTCAAGAGAGAAAAATCTGATCAAAGGCAACAAGCGCTGAGCAGGGCAATTTTTAGTCTATGACTCAGACTGTGTATAGTTTAAGGAGTTTATAAAATTGAACTTTCAGATATTATTGTTTAATTTACATAAATTTAAACATTACGATCGAAGAGCGAAAGCTATAGCTTCTTGTACTTCTTCCTCAATGTGCTGTGGATAGTGCGGTATTTCTGGATGTGTTTGAGGTGAAATTGTGAAAACTAGCTGACATATGTATATGGCGCGAAGCGCCGAAAATTCGAAACTTTCCAAAGAAAAAGATTCTATTTTACTATCTTTCCGGCTAATCTTACGTTTTAAAAATCTTTTGACGGCTACGAGGGCGTTGGTTCCTCGCCCACCTTCGTTTCTAAATACTGCCCTGGTAGTAGTGGTCTTGTGACCATCATTCCAAAATGTGATAAGTTGTTTCATCTAGAGTCATCCTGATTGGCAATAAGTCTTTTTAAATATTATCAATAAGTTATTTAGTTTACTAATGTACGTATAACGCCCAACTCAGCTTATCATATATACTTATAGTTTGCAAGGAATGAAATATTGTCTATTTTTGACATTGTCTTTTGTCGGGCTAATGCATGCATATGACAAAGTCTACATACGCAGATACTTTTTTCTTCTACCTTTTACTTTTTCCTGATTCTATTACAATACCATCCTTGCGAGCTGCTTCTTCCGTTTTTCGCTTCTAAATAATTATTTTGTACGCATTTATGTTTGTTAATTTGCGGGATATTCGTAATAGCAGCATTGGTAATTCGACTAACGATGAAGTTTTTCAGAAATTTCTACTGCTGAAAGGACAGTTTACAATATAATATTTGATATATTGGCGGCATTGCTGAAACAGAATAATCAAAATGCAGGTACAATGAGTCATTTACTTCAATTCTCATTCGACTATCAAGATAATAAACCTTTCCACTTTTGACATTTATCATCGATTTTACTTTAATTGTTTTTTATCGTCCCGAAGAACGTAAAATATTTTCCAATCAAAGAAGCAATACCGATTTGAAAATCTCATACAAAATATAAATTGCTTGGCTGTGGACTTTTTTGTAAACATGCCTTCTGATTGATTGGAGATTTCCTCCACAAATGACCCCATTCCGCACGTTCTTGCATACGTCTTCTAATGAGGTCGATGAAGATCCTTAAGTTGCAGTGGCGGAGCCAGGATTTTCTGATGGGGGGGGCGGAGCCCCAAATTTGCCTAAAATTTTCAAAAATTGTCCGAAAAATTTGACCATTATGCTTAAAATAGCGGTTTTTTTGCCATCTTTTTGACGTGCAGAATTATTTCTTATGCGATAAAAAAGTTTAACATTTTCAAAATTTTCCGAATTTTATTATGAAAAACTCGCAGAATTAAATATCGCTTCGTTTGACAACTTGAAGTAAACAGCCTCTACTTTTATAAATAGGTACTACTAATAATATTATTAATAATATACCGATTTAATACTATTCATTCTGATCCAACAATATTTTAAGCCGTGTTCCGTGACGCCGGTGGCAGTCGTGCAATCTTTGCGCTGGTTCATTACGAAGATTGCAGAAAAGCTTGTCTTGTACTCATTCAATTGATGCTCGTTTCGTCTGGTGGCGAAGATGAACTTGCTTCGTTGTGTACTCTGTTACACAGCACAGCCGTAGAGGAAATGACGCTCAAGATTCATATATTGAGAGTATGTGTTGTGTATTTAGACCATACATGCAACGGCTCGAAATTTTGAGTGAGGGGTCCCCGGTCATTTCCAGAAGGGGGTAAATAGCCTCCTATTATTGGCCAAATACGGCCAAAGACATCTAAGAACAGTCAAAAAAATTCCATTTTTTTCAAAAATCGGAATGGGGTCGAAAATTTCCTGGCTTTTGGGTGCTTGGGGACGACCAACTTCGGGTGGGGAACCCCCATCTTCCCTGTTACATGTATGATCCCATCTTTTCGTGCGTTATCCTACCTTTCAAAAAATTTTCCTCTCGGGCTATAGGGCGGGGTGGGCGAACGTCCTCATCGCCCCTTTAAATACAGCCCTGCTGCCAATAGTACTGCTTGCCGTATTTTTAAGTGCCTGGTTCATGTGTTGCGTGAAAGTCACCGGGTGAGGCTAGCCTTTAGACGAGCTGGTGGCTATCTGTACGTTGTGTCGTTATTGGTGAACATGGAAGGTATTTTCAAGATGCTGAATGACGAGTCTATGACGACGGGTAATATTTTTCTCAAGACTCGTTTTTTATTTTATGTATTTCAGTGCAAAAAAGCCAAAGATCGCTTGAATAAGTTGTGAGATTTTTATTTTTTGAATTCACGTCGATCAGGACCACAAGAACATTTGTCTAACGTCTATGTATGTGATGACATTTTATGCACTATCTTCCACTCTTTCCGATCGCGCTTTAGTATTTTTCGTCTTAATTATTTCGAACTCTTTGTTTGTGTGAAAAACTAGCTTTTTTCCGTCAAGTGTTCTGTAATGCTTGCTTTTAGAGATAAAATCTTTCAAATTCATTTCGATTTATTTGACGTTTCACTACTATATGAAACGTGTTCGAGCTCTTTCTCTGATATAGCAGACTGCAAAAATCTGCGGAAGAAACGCGCATGCGCCTAGGGGATGAAGGAAGGGTACATATCACGCTCTTTGAGGGGTCTGACAAAGAGGCACTGTAATTTGGAGACATGTTTTACATAATTTTTTCTGGACAAAAGTTATAACAATGTCAGCATTTTCTTGATTCGATATTTTTTGTTTTATCACCTCATAAAGTGCTTAAAATTCAGACGAAACTGCGCTTTGCGCTGAATATATGAACTTACGTGAAGAAATTCGAAATTTTGTTGAGGGAAGATCTATCGCTATTTTTTATTACTTTCTAGTAAATTGCTACGGCTTTAGATAGCTAGTGAGGTGGTTGATATAAGCCTGAGGCTCTTTAATGACCTTTATTTGCATATTGCATATTAATAAGAAAATAGACAAAAGATATACACCAATAAAATGGTGTGAATATTTTGAACTGCAAAAGGTATGAGACAATAGCTCCGTCAAAAATCTACACTACTGTCTAGTTTTTTCAGTTGGCAATATTTCTTGATCAAATGTTAATCACATGAAGTCTATTGACAATATATTGATCTACATACGAGTATAAAATTGTTTGAACCCTATCCGTACCTAACCCACTACACTTTTCAAGAAACGGAATCTGAGTCGCTTAGCCTCCCAATTTCGCACATTCATGATTTCCTGCTCTTCAATTTTATCAGGTAGTAGTAGCCCTTTTCGGTTTTATCGTCTTTGAAAAATAGGTTTTTCAATTTTAAGCGAAAGGTGCATACTGCATACTACTCAATTAATGTATGGACGCACTAAGTATTCAGTTTTTGCGATTCCGATATCCTTTCTGATGGCATAGTTCTCATTTTTAACGGAAAACGTACATTTTTAACTTTCAATCAAAGTTTAATCATTTTCTTAAATATTGCACAAAACTACGAGAGGCTGAAAGTTTGTGCGGCGTAGTTAAACACAAACTTGTTATAGATAGCGGTATGGCGGACATGGGGTTGCAACCTCGTTTTTTCTTATGTTCTATTAGGTCAAGCGCGCTTAAAATATCTCGAAGCATTTTCTATTGCATATGATTTGTCTCTTTTCGCAGATTTCATAATGCACTTGGAGCAGTTGCAGCTAATTTTCAAAGTTTTAACGCTTAGCATGCGGTTTGAGCCGGCAAACGCGAAGTTCTTCTCATCAGAAGTAGGTCATTGTTATCATTCAGCTTGATGTATTTTGGATCCTAACGTTGATTTACTGAAAAAGCCACACTGTTAAAATCTTATGAATATTCGTGTTTTGACACTTGACTTGTGATACAGGTAGATTAGTTGTACGTACGTGTTATAAGACTTCTGCCGCTGAACACAGGTTCCCAGCGTAGTTTATAATTCGATTTTTCCATGTGATGTAAACTAATGACACGAAGAGTCGTAGTATCTTAACATTTATGTAATTGAGTTATACATACCAAGAGTAAGATGATACTTTTTAGGTAGCAGCCTTCTAAGCTTCAGCTTGCCCTTTTATCTATTTTTCATCGATTTTGTAATGCTATTTTGTCAATATTTTTCTATTATTCTGATCTAATCAAGTTTGCTTCAATGTGCGAAACTTAGATTAGCATAATTCTTCATCGCACATGGGCATAGGCGGGGGGTAAGAGGGGTATTACCCCTACCTATGGTTTTCGAAAATCAGGTACTATCACGCGATTTTGAGAAAATGAAAGGTGCTGCAAGACAACTTCGGAGATGACTGCAGAAAAAGGCCGAAAATTCTACCTGAAAACGGTAAAAATTAACGGTAAAAATTTTGAAATTTTCCGGCGCTTCGCACCGTATTAATAAAATGTTGTATTTTTCATCGCCAGCAACCCATAAATTGGCTAAATATTACTGTTAAGGATCAAAGAAACCCACTTTACCGCACTTAACGTACTACTGTACCATCCCAAAAATTTATATGCACAGAATGTACATGGACTTTTGGGATTGTCTTTGTACGTATACAAAGAGATCTTGTACAAAAATCAATGACCACAATTTGCTAATTGACCATTCCTGGATTTCACTCTCCTCTGGCTATCTCTACCTTGCCCATGTATCTTCCTCATCATTTGCTGTCTTCGATTCGCACTACATTTCCATGGAACCATTGCTTTAAGGTCCGTTTCAGCAGCTTGTCTGAAGGAGTTCGCTTGCTTGGATGTTTTAAAAGCGACAAGTCGCGGCTCAGTGCCGTGAAATATAATCAGCAAACATTTCCATCTGTTAACAAAGAGCTGCAGAGCCATCTCAGTGCTTTGTTCTCCGAGTGGAAATTGATTGACCGGTGAGCAGTCAGCTTCATGAGCACGAAAGCATGTAAATTGACCGAAAATGAAAATTGAATTGACTGCAATTTTAAATTGAAAATTAGATTGTAAATCGATTAAAAATGGTTTACAAACTACATTTGTGTGACTCAAAATTTTGGGTGGGGAGTCCCCGGCCATTTTTAGGGCGGGGGGGGGGGTGAATGACCTCCAATTTTTGGCCAAAAACGGCCGAAAATCACCTTAAAACGGACAAATTTTTTCCAAGAATAGGATGAGTGGTCAAAAATTTTCTGGTCCCAATGGGATGGGGGACAATCAACTTTGGGTGGGGGTCTCTGTGTCCCTTCTATTACATGTATGCGGCTGCCTCCCAGCCAGAAACAAACTTTAAAACATAAGGTAATGCACGAAAAGATGGAAAAATTGCATGCCATTGATGTCAAATCCTCAAATTTTCGGCGCTTCGCGCTAGATGTGAAGTATTTTCCATTATTTTTGCTCGAACGCGACCAAAAAACACTTTGAGTGAAAAATTTCTTTTCTCCGAAAGTTCGAATTTTACGTTCTTAATGGATAGAGCATGTCGAAAAACGACGAAAAACGCATTTTTTGCTATCTCGACGAATTTTCAGAGATTTAGACCAATTCCAGTCGGGTCCGCCTGGCGGAATCCTGGATACGGGTCTGTGTGCATACATATATCATATATCATATAATATATCATGTAACATATATCATACATATATCGTATGACATATATCGTTTATCTATAGTTTTTGTCTTCTAGCCCCAAAACCGCTCAAATTTGAATTAAACATGTAGAGCATGATGAATTTCTTCGGTGCTTAGCGCCGCATTATTCATTTTCTGTATTGTTTTTTTGTAAAACACAAAGATTAACTACAAAAATAGAAGTTAGGAAATTATTCGTCGATTGAATGATGAGAAATCAGTTGTGTAGATTGTTTAAATGATAGATTTGTACGTATAATATGAGTATGGAATAGAGTAAAAATTGAAATTTTTTCTTGAATTTTTTCTTCACTATTGCATACAGCTCGTTGAGATGTGCTAAAAAATGCTTTTATGTTTGCCCATCTCCTAGTGGTTCTCGAGATATGTGACCGCAGAATTTTCGGCCCCATCCCCTTGGATATAAAGTGCGAGTAACAGAACGTGATTATACATACATAGATAAAATGTAATGCATGTTAAAATGTAAGGCGTGTTAAAGCCTTTTTCTACGCTCGTTTTTCTCTAATATCTATTCTTAAATATCTAAACTTTCTATGTGTGTAGGTAATAGGTATATATATTAAAAATGGATTTTTTAATGTATTTCATTGTTCTCATCTTGTCAATTTCATCTTTTTCGCTCAATAAATATTGCAGACCTATACAATTTCTGTATTGTGCTAATGTTTCAAATGGTTCAATCAATCTAGGAAACCGTTTCCAACCGAGCTGCCTTTGACGCTATCATTGATGTGCTTCATTGTGCGAATATTGTACGATATGGCATTGGATAATTTTGAAAAGTAAATTACTTCAATCGCATAATAAAACAAATTGGCTAGTAATCCTTAGCAAACATTAGGTGAAATAAATAAAGCATCTGCCTCGCATTACCTCTTAATATGTCTCATGGTTAGATTTAATACTATTCGTCAAAACCTGAAGCCTGTTTAATCTACTGTAATGGTTACATATTTAAATAAATTTAGTTCACATCCTTGTTAGTAATCAGATTAGCACAGAAAATTGGCTTTGAAAGCTAATAAAAGCCTTGTCAAAAAACGAGCTGTCTTCTTGGCCTCACACCACACTATCACTTCAATACAAAGCAATGAAGCCGGGAGCTCTATTTATTGTCTGAATATAATTCATCTAGTGTTTTTCTTTGGCATAGGCTCCTACAATTTAGACCATGCAGTCAAATTAGCTATTCTTTTAAGTTAAGTGATTGAGAATTGCCTTTTATGTTGTATATGTCTGGGGTTGTGCGCATATACTCGGAGCAGGGCTCGTTTGGAAATTTTACATGGCTATTGTGTATATAAGTTAAAACTTTTTTACAGTTGATTTTGAAAATCAGTTTCAAGATAAGAGTTTATTTAACGTTAATTAGGCGCGAACATAAATACGTATGTAAACTTGTGTTATAGTGACAGACTTCAGAAAGTAATCATTAATTTATCTTTTATTCATGATATTTTTTGTCAGCAAGTAAGGATGTGGGAAGAATTCACACGAAAATCTAAATGATTGTTTGGCACCGAACGCCGGAACAGTATCGATCAAGCTGAAAAACAATTAATTACTAAGCAATGTGTAAGCCTTGCTTGTAAAAATTTAATTTTCGTCGATAAGCAGCATTTTGACGCTTAGCCAGTGTTTTTTGCACAAGCTTCGTTTGTACATGTACAAAGATGGTCCCTAAAAGTCTTTGTACATTTCGTACACACAAATTTTTGGGTACTATAATATAATACAGTAGCGATTTTAGTGTGGCAAAAGAGTGAGTTGTTCGACCTTTGGTTACGTTATTTTAGCAATTTCTAGGTTTCTGAGGGCAAAAATCAGTAATAATAGTCTCAAAAACAGCGCGAAGCGCCAAAAATTCGGCATTTTTCCTTTCAAAATGCAATTTCTGAAATTATAAAGATATATAGAACACACAATACTCATTTTCGGCGCGGAGCGCCGAGAATTTTTGCGAATTTCGAACCTTTTTTGCAGTTTTTGTCTTCCAAAAAATCTTTGTACATGTACAAAGACGGTACCCAAAAAGTCTTTGTACATCGCGAAAAATCTGCCGAATAAAAAAAAACCGTGCGCTTAGCTAGCATTAAAATATCAAAGCCAGATTGCTACTTTCTTGATATCGCAACGAGTTTTCCAAATAATCGTTGGAACATTTGCATTTTTCTTTGTTCAGGCCTGCTTTGGACGATAAGAAGAAAGAAACTGTTTTGATCGAATCGTCAGCTAACGGTAAAACAAACAATGCATCTTCAGCCTACGATCACATCGTGGTTCATCCTGGTGCCGTTATTTGCATAGCTGAAGTTCTGCCATCAGTGTACGACGAAAACAATGAAGTGCATTGTTACTGTTTGAAGATTTTATTAATGGTTGAATATGATGTGAAAAATTATATGAATAAATTCAGAATGGGGTTAATTTTTAATTTAAATTAATTCACAATGAAGACGTTTGCATTTTATGTCATACACCTATGTTCCTCGAATTACGTAATTCACGGGATAAAATCAGTGCTACATAGCTTTTGTACTAGGTAAGGATTTAATTTAATATGACAATTCAGCTGATTATTAAAAATACTCGTATGGCTCGGACATACACTGCATGGAAATTATGGAGTGGGGTGGGAAACTGAAAATTCTTCTAAAGTGCCTTTTTGGGGCTAAAAACGGTAAATACTCGTCAAAAACATCAGGTTTCGGCATTTCTGACGATGTTCTGCCTTTTTGGAACGTACAAATGTAAAAGACCCCTAAAAATATAAAACAATTCGAATAAATTGAATAAAATTTATCCAAAAACTGAGCTAAAAACGCTTTAAACATCACGTTTTCTACTATTTTTTAAAAAAGTCGACAATTCTGTTGGGTGAATACCTTTCTGGGGGGGTGAGTGAAAACTCCTTAATTTACTAAGATAATACATGCATTCTTTTTAATTTCACTAAGGTTATGCTAAGCGCTCAGCTTTTTGCGGCGGAAGTCCTCAAGTCCTTGGTTAGAAGCGAACGCAATCAACAAGTAATGTGCGAAGCTGGATTGCCCAGAACATTATTCTACATTGCTTCTCCGATTTTGATTCTGGACGAACATCCACTTCTGGCCCCTTTTCACTACATCTTCGAGCGCTTGGCGGCTCACAGCATGCAGCCTAGGGAATTGAGAAACTATTTGAGGTTTGACAATCAGCAATCAGTTCTAATGCAAATATCGCTTACTTTATATTGTTTTAATTCTTTAAAGAAAAGAATCATTGTTCGGTATCTATGTGTGATAAGAAGAAAACAGTTTTTTTCCGCTGCTCTTTCCTGAGTCGTTCTGGGCGGTTTTTGAACCTCACGGGAATAGTAAGAAGTCATCAATACGAGAAAGATGCAAATTAGAAAAAAAGAAAGAAAATGAGGAGAAAAATGAATAAGTAAATAAATAGATAAATAAAACAGCAAATACTAAAAAAAGGAAAGAGAAAAAGTTGAAAAAAGAAAAAATAGAGAGAAAAGAAAGACAGATATAGAGGTGCACCATGCTATTAGTAAGAAAGAAACAAAAAAGACGCGTGAAATAGCACAAGTGTACTTTAAAAATTCTATTATGAGAGATTACATGTTTTATGAAGCGCAAAAGTCTAATTGAAAAGAAAAATAGGTAGGATTATAAAACGAAAACTTATTTAGAAAAGAAAAAGGAAAAATGGAACAAAAGAAAAAAACAAAAAAAATTCATATAAACAGACGAGGTCATCAGAGAGGAAGTAGGTTGCTACAGTTTCGTGCCTTTAATCCTCTGACTGTCACTGCAACCTAGCGGCACCAGTCTAGGCGGCTAGACTGCCTCTCATTACAAAAAGAAAAAATAAATAAATGAACGAATTAAAATTATAGATACTATAAATACTATGATAATAATGATAATAATGTCAATAATAATAAGAAGGAAATATTAATAGAAAATACATAAATAATTGAATAAATAAATGAAATAAAAAATAATAAATACTAAAAACATTGTAAATCTACACGTGAAATACTGCCATACCTGGCCTGTTCAATCACGTGAGGAAATACACTGAGTAAATAGATAGCGAGAGCAAGACAGCAATAGAAAATCAACATCGATGTGCCCCATGCGAATGACTGAACTAAGGCGGAAAAAATAGAAATGTTGGGATTGACTTGGGAACATGCCGACGCACCTACATACTCACATGATTGGCGTACTATAATAAAAAACGAAGCTACTTACTCATATGGATGTTTTATGAAGCGCGTCTAGAAATGTGACAGGAGGCTCAATGCAAACGCGAAGGAAAATTCCAAAATGTCGTTATTGGAAAATTTAAAGTATTTTTGACAAATAATTTTAACATAAAGGCTTTGTTTACGCAGTTTGATTGACAGATTATTAAGGCGAATACAGAAAACTCTAAATTTCAAAAGGGTCTTAAGCAATTTTGAATATATGAATGCGCTGTAAAATCAGAAAGGTTGCTATTGCAAATTTGATGTATTTTTGGCGTATAATTTTAACGTTATAACCCTGTTTTTGCAACCGTTTTTTGTTTAACTAATAATCTCCTGAAAAGTGACTGATTTTAGTTACTTCAATGTTAGTCTGCAGGAAATATGTACTCGTATGAATATAGAAAAATGACTTGCAAGCAAGCTGCGCCACTTTTTTGAAATATTTTTTAATTACTGGAAGCGTCTTATTGTTGCAGCAACGCTGTGAAACTTAGAATCGTGATTTAAAGATTTAAATTTAGAATTAAATTATCAATTCAAATTAAATTAAGATTTCGTTTTAGAATTAAAATAGCTGCTGTCGTCTCGTCGTCCGTAATGCTAATATAATTAGTTTTTGTTAAGTAGTTACATTGTAGCAGCTACTTATTTACGTATTTACTTACCAGATAAAATGTTTCACACATGCACACTGTCAAAAGCTCTGGGGGGTAAACCGAGTTTCCTTGGGGAGGGGGTGGTAAATGATTTATTTTTTGTTATTAAATGTAAAAATTTGATAATTAATTTGTTGTGAATTTGCTGTATTTTATTCTTCATGAATATTCGTGGTTAAATGTGAATGAAAACAAATAACAATAAGGACCATGGAATGACCTTTAACATCAAATTTGTACGAAATAATGGGAGAAAAATGCCTGAATGACAGAATTTATAAGTTTTATGCTAGAAAAATTACTGTATTTAATTGAAGTTATGCTACATAGTATTAGATTCGTTTTACGATTTTTTCGTGGTTCGAGCAATAGGTTTTGGTTTAAAATGGCCTGAGGGTATATGTTTTTCAAAAGTCCTTATAAGAGGATAACACCCTCATATCCCTCCCAGTGTGCGAGTATGAAATGTCTCAATAAGCAGTTCGAGTTAAATTATGTACATATGTATTTACAGATAAAGATATTATAATATTATACATGTATTATTTTAAATAATATATTTTCATTTTACAGATATATGTACTAAAAATACGTGCTTTTAGTACTGAAGTGTTGTTCCAATCTGTTTTTGTTGTCTGTTTGAAATATAGATAAATTGCTCTTATTCCAATTACATAACTCCACGATTCTTGCTTTTTGACTGCAGACTGGGTAATCCTCTGTGTTGCCGGTCGCTGGATGATGAATATCAGGCGGAAGAAGGTTCAACGGCTGGTTCACCACTTTCTTTAAGCCGCGTTAAGACTCTTGTTTCCATGATGACTCCAAGAGATTTTCGCTTGTCCTCCGCTGATTTGAATCCTTCCTTTATCGAATTTGACATGTCGGTATGTTTTCCACTTTATACAATTAAAAAATAATAAAAAATTTTAAAATAATAAATTTTCTTTACCTATTGAGAACTACTGTCTTAAAAAGTGGCAATCGCTGAAGCTATTTTCGAAATCAGTTACGTACGTAATACTTCTATCCCATATTTTATACGCTTCCGTTTGTTATTTTTATTATTTTTTGGGTTTACCGACTCGCATGCGTTTTGTTTTTTGTTTTGGGTTACTGGTATGATTATCGATCGCTTGCATTAATTACCTTTGAGATTATTTTTATTGTTTGCTATTTTTGTTTATTACCTTTGTACTTCTAACCTTTTTCATTATTGTAGATGAGTTGCGCTGAACTGCTTATTTCACATACTTAATGCGTTTTTTAAATAAATAATTGTTTCATTGATGCAGGTCGAAGGATTCGGCTGTATTTATTTACCATCAATTGCCCCTTTCGGGGCTGCCTATGAAGCCATGCCTCCCGTTCAGCCCACAGCTTTTGTCGATGTCCATCCGATTCGCTTCGCCAATGGCAGTGAACACCCGCCGCCTTTGTCTGCCTTGTCAATCCACGTAACTTTCTTTATAGTTATTTTTTACTTATATCGTCCATTTTTATTGCTGTTAGTGCTTTTTATTCCAAGTACGATTGGCAGTGTGTCTCATCGAATATTTTCCTTTATTTCAGTCTCCTGGTCAAAATTTTGGGGCTTCTATTTCCAGTCCAGCCGCGTCGTTGAGCGGCATAGCAGCAGGTGGATTCTCTCCTGGTAATACATAGCATATCCTCCTGATTAGTAAATTTGCTCAAAACAAGTAGAAGATAACGCACAATTTACATAAATGAAGTGACAAAAATAAATGTGTGGCCGAGTTTGAATTCGTACGCACCATACAAGCAGCACCGAAAGCTGCACAATAATTTTTTGTTAGAAGTTTAATGTGACAGTTGTGCCGAAAATAGTATTTTGTAAAAAAAGTGAATATAGTATTTTGCAAAAAGATATTGAAAAAGTATTTTGTGACAAAGTATTTAGTATTTAATTCAGTTCTTATAAATTGTAAAATGTGTAAAAAAGGATTTTAAAATGCCGATAAAAACATTTTAAAAAGGTATTTTGTAAAAAAGTATTTTGGCAAAAAATTAAAAATAGCATTTTGGTAAAAAAAGATGTATAAAAAAGTGCTTGTACGAGTAAAAAACGTGTTTAGGTGAAAAATTTATTTTATATTTTATTGTATGTTTCACGGGTTACAGGTATTCTTGTCGGTCTCTCCATGATGCAAATTCATATTCAAATGAACATAAAATGTGCTCTTTCCCTCCGAACACCCGGCTTATCGACAAAACGTATCCCTACTTACCTGTAGCCAGACAGGTAGCAGTTCAAATTTTAGGGAGAGAATGTAGTCAGACATTGTGAGGTTACTGGAGTAAGTAACCGTCTTTTTATCCAAAAGTGACAAAAAACGCCTGAAAATATGTTAAGAAGGCAAGTTTTTGTCAACTATTGGTGGGGGGTGAAAATAGCTTCTGGGGATGGGAGACGACCGATTTTTATGGGAATCTCCCTAACTCCCTGTTACATATACGTATGCTTTTAGTCACACACGTAACGCAGGGGGTGTAAGGATCCCCATCCAAAGTCGGTCGTCCGCCCCATCCCTCAAATTCAGAAATTTTCTAACGCTCCGATTTTGGGCAAAAAACGTGCGATTTTCAGCCATTTTTAAGTGCTTTTTGCTATTTCTGGCCAAAAATTGAATGCCTTTTAACCCCTCCTCAAAAAATGACCGCCTATCCCCCAAAAAAATTGATGCTCCTTACCCCCACCCCAAAAACATGACCGACTGGCGACTACCCCCACCGAAAAATTTGAGCTGTAACGTGTCTGCTGTAGTACTGTGTTACATATGTTAAGCGAGTCCTTTCGCCGCTGGTTTCTCAGTAACGGATCGCGAAAGGTATTTTCCTCCTCTCACCGGCTTGACGTTCAGCGCCTGGCTGTTCATGGAGCGTTTCGCCGACTCGACGCCGTCGGACCGGCATCCGATTCGGCTTCTAACCGTCGTGCGAGCCGTTGCGATCAGCGGCGTCGTTCACCAGACGTCGACGTCGTCGTACGGCAAAGCGTCCATAGATGTGCCAACTGAACACGCTTGCTTTCAGTTACAGGTGAACAAACGTGTGCGGCATTGGAATTCTGGGGGAGTGTCAGGCCCGAAAAATTTTCAAAAATTGCCTTTTTGGGCTTAAAGCGATGGGTAGACGTCTAAAATGCTGTTTTTCACGTTTCAGACAATGCTCGCTCTTAATAAAACATGAGTACATTGGAAATTTTCGAAAAAAATTTGAAAAAATCGAGTTAATTGAACAAAATATAGTCAAAAACTGTATATAGCACGAAGTGCCAGAGCCAAAAACGCGTAAAAAGGCACTTTTGTTACAATTTTTACAAAAAAATCGACAATCCCGGGGGTCGTAGCAATTTTGCGGAGGTCAGTCAGTATCCATTCTGGGGGGTCAACCCCCGAACCCCCCAAGAACACGTATGCATATGAACGTCAAATGTCGATATTCAATATCAGCTGATACCTTTAATTAAGTAAATTTGTATATCCTAGTTATAACGCCGGATTCAAATTCTTCGTTATAACGCCGGATTAAAATTCTTCGTTGTTATTATTATGTTGTGCTTATTAAATTAATAAATAATTAATCAATTAATGGATTGCATACTTAGTTCGATTCGCAAGGCGACTACCACTGTTATTATAATCCAGCCTAATGAGAGGTTGGAGGCGTTAAGTATTTAAAGCACACAGGGACATGGGAGGTGAGATGGGGTATTACTCTCCATGAGTTTTAAAAAACTGATAAATAAGTATACAGGGTGGCTAAAAAATAATGAATGGCATATTGACCCCTATAACTTATCTGATACTTGACCAAATTAACTGCGATTTGCTTTTTATAAGAGCCTATTACCTCTGCAGGAACGCACCAAAGTTTCAGATATACTGATAAAGCTGCTCTTAGTTTGTACTAAATTAAGCGGAAGTCGTTTTTTGCATCTGTTTTGCAGATTTTTAGCCTAAATATGCCATCTTCACAACAGGGTAACTCTCCGACAAAAAAAACAATTCATTGTGGTATTGTTTACATTGAGCCAATATAATTTGTTTACTGCGCTGTTTATTTTTATTATGATTGGTTTAATCTGTGCGGAACAGCAGCACTTTATCACGGGTTGTTGCATCCTACATCAGCGTTTTTAATTGTTAGCAGTTGCCAAAATGTGCAACCTTTGATAAAACTTCAATAATTTTGCAACAATTATAAACACTATAAAGGAAATTTTGTGAATTATAGACAATTAAAAGTGCTTTAAAATGAAAGAAATTGCATTAAACTATCTTAGATTCTGTAAAGTTACAGGTTTTAAAAGGCCGATAATGCTTTTGGCAAATGCTTTGATGACTCAAAAAACGACTTCTGCTTAATTTATTGTAGACTAACAGCAGCTCAACCTGCATAAGTAAAACTTTGTCACGTTCATACAGAGGTCATAGGCTTTTGAACAAAGTAAACCACATTTAGTTTGATTTAGTATTAAAAAGTTATAAGAATCAATATGCCATTCGTTTTTTAACCACCTTGTGTATTAGCCGTTTTGACCAAAAACTTGGGCTCAATAAACTAGTTATATAGCCGTTTTTGGACTCAGAAACACACTGTATGAGTTCAGAAATGCTTCAATAATTGTTTTTATCTGAGTTTCAAAATGATTCATAGCTATTTTTCCGTTTTCAAAAAGGATTAATTGCTATTTTTAGTCCAAAAAGGCTGTATTAGCTATGCTTGTGAGTTGAAAAAGGGTACCTACATATACATCTGTTTGCCTCAAGTGCTTGAATGCGATGATTTTTAAATGATACCATCGGTTTTCGCTCTTGAATAGTTTTTTTACAAAGCGCTTAGCTACATCCAAGTAACCCCTCCCTGAAAGTTTGACCTTGTGCACGTATAACAGAAAGGCTGGAGCTTCGCAGAATTTTTTCAGACGTTCTCTTTACTGGCTTACGGTCAGAGATGAAATTGTGGTATGAAGTTTCGTTTATCCCTTTCTTGTTTTTTGGACTGAATGTATTAATGTCAGTCGTAGAAAATTAGCTGTTTACTTTACATCCCGGTTTTCATATTTTTTAATTTAAAATAAAAAATTAAACATACAAACGCAGATTAGCCCTATTGATCACGCGCTTTTGATAGCCACACACGAAACTGACACTCCAGGGGCTGATCTTGACAAGGACGTCAACAGCTCGGACACTTTTGTTCGAGTATCGATTCCTGAGTTGCGCCAAAGCCAACTTTGGTGCCACTTGGCGGTAGTTTTAGCGCGGCCTATGCTGAAGAATAGCACAGCGGTGGTAACAGCTCATTTTGTGAATTGCTTAATTGTTTCGTCTATTTGACCGTTAAAAATCTCCAAGCAGTTGAAAAAAGCATCACGATTTCTTTGTCCAAATCGGCTTTTTTATCGTTTTTTATTTCATGTTTTCTGTCCCGTAGTCATTAAGCCATTTATTTCCGTTTATTAATAATCAGGTTTTTCTCCATAATTGTCTTCTATTTCGTATGCTGACCTACGCAGGAATTTTGTGGTCGCTTATTGTACTTTTAAGCATGAAAGCTCGAGAAAAATGCAGATCATCAAGTGGTAGGCTCAGACGTGCGCAGCTTAGAAATTCTGAAGGGTGAAACAAAATTAAATTTTCTAGAGTGCTTTTTCTTGAGCTCAAAGACGGTGGATTCGCGTCATTTTAAGCGTATGTGATTATGGTCTATCTTTCTAGAACGTAAAGCATAAATATTGGAAAAAACGAAAAATTCGGATAACAAGTTATTGTTATAAAACTGAGTACCTAGTATATAAATGGCACGAAGCGGCAGAAATTTGACACTTTTGAGAAAATAGCACTTTTCCGACATTTTTCGAAGAATCGCGAATTTGAGTGGCTTAAAACCCCCTAAGATCATGTACATATACGAACGCTTAATTTTTGTGAGACGATAACCCATTTTTATGCTTTTTATGCTTAAATAGAATCGAGTTTATCTCTTAACAATTTTTCTGGACCGACGTTTCCTTTTAGAATTTATGTAGGAAAAAGCCTGATTTTTTACATTTTAGGTTTACATAAATGGACAGCAACATAGTAGCCATAAATTGCATTACATCTCGCAAACTTTAACCGGCCACTCTGCTTCGCTAAGCAATCAGCATTGCATTACAGTCAAAGCCATTATCGGTACGCCTCCTGGACCTTTTCGAAAGCAGTCGAAACTACTATGGAGGCTTGGATCTACCTTTCTTATTGAAGAAGCCTGCGGACCACAAACCGTTAACCAAGTACATGCGTACATGCATAAACATAATATGTGAATTTGAAGGCTGAAACCATTTAAGCAATTACGCTTAATAAATTATTCTCTGGCTTCGCCTGCAGAGAATAATCGATGACCGTGCTCTCATTTTCTTTGGCAGCATAAAATTATTGATGATTTAGCTGCTCATTGAGTATAAGATTCGTTATTATTTCGCTTAATTATCTGTTCAATTACTCTGTATAATTGATTGCTGTAGCAGTTTTTTGCAACATTCTTTAATGGATTTCTAGTTTATTAGCTTTTGTGTGCTGACGTTTTTCATCCGTTTGTTTTCATTTGCAAACCATAGTGCGCCTTCACAGATTACCGGCGAAGTTGTTCGTTAGATATCCGGCAAATCCATTGATAATGTATATAATCCATTAAGTCTTATTCATGTTTCGTGGTTCATGCATGCTCTAATGTATTTACTGGAGATTTACACATACAAATAAAAATTAGGACAATTGCAATTTTTAAAGTCTTAGCATTTTAAATTCAATTTCTCAAAAATTTTGAACAAAAATTCAAATCACATAAATCGCCACAAGATTTGTGCCCTAATTCATCCTTTAACAAGCTGTAAGTTGATTTCTGCATGTCTGCTAAGACTGTGCTAGCTGAGTTACTAGCTGAGGTACCCGGCGTTGCCCGGGCTGCACTTAGGCCGGATAGCTATATGGAATGGAGATGTCTCTTGTATTTTTTATTTTTCGGGACTTTTGATGTTTTTGGGGTATTTCTAAAGAAATTGTTGGTAAAAACCATATTTTATTTTTTGGATTTTTTAAAAATGTTTTTTGTCACCCATTTTTTGGATCAAATTCATATTTTTGACGTTACAGAATGGTTTTGAAAATTCTTTAGCCAAAATCATATTTTTGATGTTTTGGAATGTTCTGGAAATTTTTTTGGTCAAACCCATATTTTTTATGTTTTGGGATGGTTTGGAAAATTTTGTTGGTCAAACCATATTTTTGATGTTTTAGAAATCTTTTGTTTGTTGTAGTAAAGGGTGTCATCTATCACGTGATATCTTATATCACTCATATGTTATAGCAGAGGGTATCTCCTATCTTATATCACTGTATGTTATGGCACAGACAGGGTATCTTATATCTCATCATTGTACCGTATAGCATTGCCAATCTTGTAGCATTATGTAGGCTATATTACGTACGATCCTACGTTATAACGCACGCAGCGGCAAAAGTACCGTAAAACGAAAATAGTGTAAACTTTCGAAATTTGGCAAAAAATCGGCTATGTCCTGAAATCGGCCATGCTTAAGCATAGGAACGCCTCCCGCTTCACCCCTGTACAGGTGCATGGGTGGAGTTGGTGAAATTTAAATGTCCCTACTACACCCCCAGTTAGGCCGAGCTCGGGCCAAAACGTCAGCCCACCAAGTGTTATGGGGCCGGAGGCAACCTCGGACATACAAACACTTTTACACAAATATATAGTAGACATTGTACTCGTACATTTGTGTAGAAGTTGTTTCTATGCAAATTTATTTTTACTGTAGGAAAAAATATGCTAGCCGTTCACTCGTACATACATTGTGCATGTGTCTATTGTTCTTTAATTGCTAAGCTTATGCCCTTTCATCTATATGTGTTTTTTTAATATGACCTTTGCAAATCGGACTACTTCTTTTAAGAGTGTTTTTGGCATTTGATACTCATAAAATGCATCTGTCCCTTTCCCTCATTTGCATGCATGAAAAAGTTTGAAATTTTGTATGGGTTCGGTCTTCTATTTTTAGATAAACAAAGAAACATCTAAAAACGGCTTAAAATGAAAGCTTTGGCCCCCAAGTCAGGGGTGGGTGAAAATTCAGCTGTTGGGTGATGGGGAGGTCAACATTAGGTGTGGGTCCCTCAGCTCCCCTGTTACATCCGTGGTCATTTGTCATCCTAAGAGTCTAGACCATAGATGCTTAGCATGGTCGATTTGGGAGGGGGTCAGCCGGTCTGGGGGAGTCAAAAGTTGCGCTTTTTCGGACCAAAATAAGCTTAAAAACTGGTATAGGCGCTAAAATAGCGTTAAAACTACGTTATACACAGTTTTTGGTCAATTTAAAGCACTTTTGAGGAAAATTTTCAAATTTTCATATTGTTGGCCATTCTTCATTTTCATAAAAAAATTTCCCATTTTTCCATTCCAAGGGTCTATACTCCCGAAAGCCCCTTCCCCACGTGCACGTCTGCTCTAGACTGGAGTCATTGCAGTAAACTGTAATTTATCGTTCCACAGTTTTCGTTTGTGATTTTTAGATATACAAATTGAGCGCCAGTTACGCGAGTAGCTTCCAGGCGCCTGTTTTACCATCTGGTGAGAAATTACCGCCACTTTTGGCTGAGGAGAAGCTAATTTTTGGCTTGAATGCTCGATCAGTCTCTCAGACGACTGTGGCGCGCCTCCGCAAAATTTTCAATAAATCGGACAGCAAATCGATCGCACGCGCTTTAATCGTTTCCAGCCACGAAAATGCAACGCCCATCCGTCTTGTTCACAATTCGGCCGCCCACTTGGGTGGCCCGGCCCGCTCTTTAGGCGGCGTTCTCATTGGCTACCTTGGAATAAGGTGCTTAAAATCAGGCACGTATCTCTGTGGAAAATGAGGGGGTTCGGACCCCCCAAAATTTAGAAAAATCGGAAAAATAGGACTTTTTAAACGTTATTTTGTGCTATTTTTGGCCTTTTTGGACTTAGTCTCCCCAAAATTGATGTTGGTCCCCGCAAAATAGGACGGCCAGCTACGTGTCTGCTTAAAATTGAATCATTTTTACATATTGACACCATAGGTGGGCAACAGCAATATTACGGGGAGTCCGCTAGGAGCGAAATTGTCAAAAATACATAGCACTAGAAATTAAATTCCGAAGGTCTATTAATTTGGGGTGTTCAGGCCCCTAGGCTTCCCGTCACCACATTAAGCCTGATTCTACATTCCTTTCGCAATGATTGCCATCATTTTACTGAATTTATACTTTTTATCTCGCTTTTCCGTATTATTAATACCTTGCCTTTTGTTTATTGTGGAATGAATATTGGTCATTGTGTTTATTGTTTATTTTATGGATGCACCACGTTCAGGCTTGCCTGGAAGCATAAACGTAGCGGCTCGGGCTTGGGGGGGCGACGGCCGTCTTTGAGTGGAGATCCCCCTTTGCCTCTTACGTTTATGCCTGAGAAAGGGATGTAATTTTGGAATGGAAAGATTCATTGGATTGTATTTTAGAGGTAATTCATGTGATATCGTTGGATAAGAATCATTTAACAGTCTTTGATTTTCGTACCCTTCAGCAGAGGTTAAACCCTCTTGACCATTTTCAAGAATTTTTATTATTAACACAATCGGCATTGCAATTGGTTATAGGAGTATAATCACATAAATGTGCTATTATCGCATACTTTTGCTAACGTTGTACAGTAATTGTAAAGTTTTTTCTCAACTAGGTGCAACATTTACATACGCATACAGTGTAGATCTGATCTAGGATTCGCCTAAAGGGGAGGGGTGGATCCATGATCAATTGATTTATATCTCGGACGGAAGCTTCCTTAGCATACACAGCTATTAACAGCCGCTTTTTCCGACGTTTTTTAACATGTTTTTTTCATTAGGACCATAAAATTTAAACTTCTAACAAAAAAGTGTTTCTCTTCCTCCCTAAATAGGCTGTGAAGAGTGTCGTTTTTGGGCGCACTTGAGGCAAAGTTATAGAAAATACATACAGAAAATTTGATGATTTTCTAATATGGAGATGCAATTTTTCAATCGTTCTGTGCATTATCTTACTTTTCTGAAACTTTTTTCGATTAAGGGCGAGGGCAGCCTCTCTTCATCCATTTTAAATACCTATGGCAGTGTATGCACAGCATATCTGGGTTCTGCAGCGTTTAAACTTATTGAAAAAAGATTAGATTCTCGCACATTTATGCTTACTAGTACTGTTATAAAATTGATCCTCGCATCATACGAACAAACCTAGATATCTTTCAAGCTGAGTCGACATTTCCTTATTCCTAAAATTTCGAGGTTTTCAACCTCACTCCTGACTGAAAAATTTTATTTTGTTCTTTTTAGGAATTTATCATATTTTTATGACTACAGACTACTTTTTGGCTTTGAATAAGAAACGAAGTCTATTTTTCGTGTAAGACGTATCATAAAATCAGATTTTTTACGTATTCTTGAAGATCAAAAATCCGCTATCCTCTTTCCTTTGCTTCTTTGTAATAGCTGATAATTTTGAATGGACAGCAGGGGGAGACGATCGAATTTCATTAAGGTTTCGTTTTAAATTAGCATATGTAACATTCGAATTTAATGCGTGCATTGATCCGAAAAACTTGCGATGAAATAAACACTTTTTCTGCTTTATTTGTAAATGCCAACGTGCTTCCGGGTTTTTTTAAAAATACAATGGTTTATTCTTCATATTTGACAAATGACTAGAGTTTATTTTTTCTTACTTAAAAGGACCTTCTGCCCAAAGCCTGTCGCTAAACTGCTTGAATCAATAGGCGGTTCTGTTCCTCTGCTTGGACTGGTTGCCATGGCTACTGACACAGAAGGCCTCTATGCCGCGATCAAGGCGCTCTTATGTGCTGTGCGATGGAATAGAAACATAGCGGCTGAAATGGATGCAATCCGAGGCTATCAAGTAAATGATTCATGAACAAGGTCAACTGCGTGCATGTTGCCCTTAAACGAAAAAATATGCGCCTGAGCATACATATAACGGCTTAGAATTTTAGGTTTGGGGTAGTCGGTCATTTTTCTGGGAGTGCCGAAAAATTCTTCGACTTTTGGCCAAAAATATCAAAAAGGCAAATACATATGGTGTAATACCATACCTAGGCGTGAGGGGGTTTGCGGAGGAGTATGGGGAGGTATGCACCCCCTCGAGAAACGAAAATACCCCTCCCCCCAGAATTCAATATTTGAAAATTTTGTTTTTTTCCCGCAATTTTATGATGCCAATGGATAGTGCTCGATGAGAAACGTTGAAAGATGGTGTTTTTTCGCCATACGACCATTTTTAAGGCCATTTTTTCATCTTTGAAAAATCTTGCACCCCCAGAATTTTGGTGTCGTCCACCTATGTGTAATACTATATTTTTTGTCGAAAAGTCGGATGGTGGATCTTAGATTTTAGGGTATGACTGGCGGGGACGATCAACGTTGGGTAGGTAGTTTACAATCCCTCTGTTGTCTATAATTTGTCCAGCGATTTGGCAGACCCGAGATGTAACTTTTATATCTTTGAAAAGTTAGGTCTAACAAACTTTTTTTAGACAGCTTTTTTATCCAGCCATGTTCATTATTGAAGTCGACTTTGTTTTAGCCCCATTCTACTCATATTCCTAATTAATAAAAATCATTTATGTGCTTTAGACAGTCCTACATATCTGAATCGGAATATTTGAATTTTCGCTTATTTAGAAATATGTACATGCAACGTTACGGTATTTTTTGTGTTACCTTTCAAAATCTGTTATTGGCAAAACGTGATGTGCAAAATTGTATGACCCGGTTTACTGGCCTAGTCATTCTGAAATGTCTGTCATGTCACTTATTCCCAATGGCATTACATAAATATATTTTCAGGATAAGTTGTTGCGCTAGAGACAATATTTATGCTAGAAAAACCGCAGGAAATAAATAGATGGGACAGAACACCGAAAATTTTGAGATTTTATTAATAAAATGAATTTATTTTGATATTTTACCGAATCAGTTCGCATCTCTTACTCGTCTCGTACAAATCTCTACATGGTACTGCTGAACATTGTAATCCTTCGATAGTTTCTTTACATTTGCTTGATATGTTTGACTTTATGTTTAGAACTTTATGCACACGCGTTCTACTAAATTTTTAAAGTTTAATTTTAATTAGTTTTCCGATTCAATACAATTTAAATTTTATTTTAATCGAATGTTTACTTTATAATGTATTTTTTAAATTAAAGTATTTTATAAAAAGCATGCGAATTGTAATGTGTGTAACAAAACAGCCCTTTCTTGGCCCCAAGCCAACTGCTATTTTACAGCCTCTATATGCGGCGCTATGATTGTATTGTAGACGCTAGCGATGCTATTGAAAGAGAAGAGCAACCTATTACACAGTCATGTGTTGCACTTGATCTTTTCGCTGATCGGCACATTAGACGCCAGTCATGAAACTGCCTCTATTCCTAACCCTCAGGCATTCGAAGACTTACTCTGCGATCTGTTGGCTTGGCGTCGAGCTTCAGCGGACTTACAGCGTCTTCTTTGCGAGCACTTTTATCTGCTAATCACGGAATCTGGGTGAGTTAACTGGAGAAGGACGCAGCTTTAAAATAGATAGTCTAATTCCTTCGAAACACTTCTACGTCATTGTTTTTTAACATTAGAATGTCGGGGCACTAATGGCAATTGTAACATACCTATTTTAATTGTTTTTGCCTTGTTCTTTTTTGAATTCTTAAAAAACGGAGTAAATATACTAATATAAATTTCGAGCGTTCAGCAAGCACTTTAGATATGAATAAGTATGTCATTAGGATTGGCGATTTTGTGGTCGAAACGTCAGTCGCTACAAAAAATATTTAAACACAATATGGAGTTATTAATCGGCATTAGAAAATATGTGTATAATTCATACATTACCTCTTCACAGCTCAACAACCAACGGCTGTAAAAAAGTTTAAAGGTCAGATTCGTCATTCTGAAGTTACGGAGAACATACAAAAAAATTCACCATCCACAGTGCTCTGGACGGAAAAAAGTTTGAGGTGTAAACTTTACACCTGCACTAATAATACAATTTTGGGTGTAAAGAAACGAAATGAAATAGAATGTGTAATGCTTAGGAGAGCGCACATTTTTAGCATGCTCGGCCTAATTAGCAGAGCAGCTGGCAGAAAAAAATATTGATTTTTCGCCTCGAAGCCTTTACACTTAAACGACCACAGATCGAGAAATATTGCGTTAAAAAAACAAAAAAGCGTTTGAAGATTTTTCGATTTTCTACATTTTAAAACTAATTGGACTGAACAGAAACCGAAATATAGTTAAATAGTTGAATGCAACGCCATATTGCCAAAAATGTGCATATCTTACTCTCTGGTGCAACAACTATTGAGTGTGAAGCAGTGATCGGACCGAGGTTACTTTTTGGAACCTCGGCCGAGGCCGAGGCCGAGGCGACTTAAAATCTTTGCCTCGGCCGAGGCCGAGGCCGAGGGTAATGCCGAGGGTCAAGCTTATATACCTATACCCATAAATAGTACTCTTAGAATATTTTGTATGCTCATCAGCTAGAGAATAATCGTAATATTAAACACTATCGAATGTCAAACAATTCACTTTTAATTTCAATAATAGTAGATTAAATGTGTGAAGGATTTATTGAATAAAGTCAGCAGCATGGAAGCATGCTTAATTTAACAAGTTGTCTTTGAACATTTTGTACATGCAAATTTTTGTGTACTATTATAGTATGGTACAGTAGCAATTTAGTGTAATAAAACAGGGTTTTTCGACCTTTGGTAGTGTATCTTAGCTAATTCCTGGGTTTCTGAATATTTGACATTTTCCATTCTAAATGCAAATTCTATTATTCTAAAGATATATAGGACAGACAATTACTGATGCGCCGAAAATTTTCGGAAATTTAACACCTTTTTACAATTTTTGTCTCCAAAAATCTTGGTGCATGTACAAAGACGGTCCTGAAAAGATTTTGTACATTATGAAAAATCTTTGCCGAGTACAAAAACCGTGGCCCTAAATGTGATAATTCGGCTTGAATTTAGTTGATAATATTAGTTCGGCGCGAAGCGCCGAAATTTTTATCAGCTTTTGATGAAATTTGCACATAAAACTCGACTGAGAAAGCTAAAACAACTTGTACTACAAAATCAGAAATATTACAGATATTGTAATATGCCGATTAAATCTTGTAATAAGCACTGCTTTGCTTAGAAATCCAATGCAACATCAGGATTAATTAGTCAATTTTATCTTTGAACAGCAAAAAAGTGCAAAGTTATTAAATAGTACTTATTTTGCATAAAATTCTTAAAAACAGTATAAATAGATACAAAAGATATTCAAATCTGAAAAAATGTCTAGATTACACAAACATTGATTTTGGAGTGTTTATTTCCCTGCTTCAATCTAAATACAGTTTATTAGCGATATTTTGAGCGAAGCGCCGAAAACTTTTTGAAATTTCCTAAAATATACTGAAATACGATATAATTAATATCACTTTATCCAAGAAAGCATTTTAACATTGTACAAGAATGGCTTCAGAAAAATGCACGAGCCGAAATTGATTTTTGGCAAAACCAGCATTTATTGGCCATTTTTAGGTACGTTTTTGCGATTTTCGGTCGAAAATTCGTGATCATTTACCCCCTCTCCCATAAAAATAGCCGAAAACCATACGTGTAACGGGGGGGGTTTGGGGAATTCCCCATCCACCCATGGTTGGACGTCCTCCCCACACCCTTCCCTCCAACATCAGAAAATTTTGACCCGCCCTCTCCATTTTTGGCGAAAATTTGCGCTTTGTTGGCTATTTTTAGGTGCTTTTGCCATTTTTGACATAAAATTAGAGTCGCTAATCCCCCTCCGTCTAAAAATGGCCAGGGACCCCTACCCGAAATTTCAAGCCGTTACATGTATGCCGAGGAGCCCCTTCCGAAAATTTTGAGCTGTTGCATGCATGTTTTATAGTGATAGTTAGTCTATTCACTCTTGCTTACATTCGAAAATACTGTATCACTTCGTGAAATTCTAATAGTTAGCTGCACTTTTGCCATAGTAAAAATTAACTTCAAAAATTATTCAAAAAGTTTTCACCAAAAATCGTCTGACAGTGACTTGAGTCTTGTACCCTGAGAGGAGGGTAATAACCCTCCCTCACCCCTTCCCCTTTGGGAATGTGTGTTTCCGATCCATGTAGCGAGCATGAGGATTAAAACTTGGTCATCACATGAATAATAAATTGGCACTTTGCTGTATGTAACTTGGTGTAACTGGGTACGCGACTAAAATCATGAGAAAAGTCTATAGGTAAAACATAGCCTGTGTACTGCAGATGCATTCTAAATGGTTAATATTCAACGGATATATTAAACTTATTCAAATTTGATTTCAACCCTCGGCGCCTCGGCACTTTGCAGCTTCGCCCTCGGCGCCGAGGCCGAGGCTCTAAAAACGCCGAGGATTGCCGAGGCCGAGGCCTCGGTCCGATCACTGGTGTGCAGAAATTTTGAACAGATTCGTAATCTTCAAGCCAAGGCCAACATTTAAAAAAATTTGGCTCTCCGCAAGCAATTTCATTCTTATTGTATTAAGCATAAAATGCTCTTTACAAATTTCACATTGAGTGTAGAGAAAACAAAAAAATGGGCATTGAATTCTTTTATTAACTATCTTTTGAAAAAACCGCACCTTCCAAATATGTTCCGTTGTAGCTGTAGGGGCTCATATGTTAGGGGTTCCAAAGTATATTATGGGTACGCGCTAGCGCGCTACCTATGATGTTTTTCGGCCAAAATTGCTGATTAGCTTTCAGTTTTTCAAAGCTCAGGGGGTAATACCCCTCACCCCATGCTCTTGTATCATAATATAGGTCTACACTTATTTCTTGAGCAGTAGACTGATTTCCTTTTGAATTTCTATGAATTATTGTTTTGAGCGAATTAGTTTTAAGCTATGTTAGGATGCAAACGTCCTGTGACGAATTCATGTGAAATGGTCACTATAAAGAAAATTTGTCCTAAAATAAGACATCCTTTTCATTAACCCTAAAGAAAACTCGGTTTATTCCCTTCCAGGAATATAGACCGTGTGCATTTATGAAAGTTATTGTAGTATGCATTCATCTTGAGGCAAATAATGTGAGCAAAAAACGTGCACTTATAAAGGACGAATACTCGAACCTCTTAAAAAATGGCACTCCTCAAAATAGTGTAGCATTACATTCTGTGTTAGTGCTTTGCTGCTTTCCAAAATTCTTTTTTTAACGCGTCCTTTAGAGACCAAAAGAACAATTTACGAATAATAAGACATGTTGGACTACTCGGTCGAATTCTGCAGATCACAGCGGCTGATCCGCGTCTTCTATGGACCACGAAAGAAATCATATTTAATTTGATCGCTGCGATATTGCAGCCTCCGTGTGACAATCTGTCCCTCTTACGGTATTATTCTGAACTTTATGTCTTGATATTCATTCAAAGCCTATTAACTTATATACCTGTAAGTATCTTTCCATTTTTTCTCTCTTTTTCCCTTTCTTTTCCTTATCCTTTTTGCCATAGTGATGACTTCCTTCCTATTATTTTTGTACAGCTATATGTTCCGATGTGCGAATAACTATTTCTCCTATTCTTTAAATTTCTCTTGAAATTTTTCCCTGTCGTAAATGTTTAGATTTTCCAAAATATTCGCGATGTTGTTAATTCTTATTACATTGAAGGCTGTGTCATATAGTCAAGAAATTGACTTGCATCGAAAACAGAGATGATTCATCAAAACATAATGGAATTTCTAAAATTGGCTCATATTTTTTGCGCTGTGTACTGGGGATAGATGTCATTTCTCAGTGTAACACTGGAACAGTCATTCGGCCGGATTTTATCGTGAATACCAGGCTAGTAATTTTAAGATAATGTTAAAAACAAACTACCAACATTTTTATCATTGCAAGATGAGTTTTCTGCGTTCTACTGGTAAGGCGGTGGAAAAATTGTACTTTCGAAAGATTGAGTATCATCCTTCGTCTTTACGAATATTTCTCCCTTTCTGCAAGCTCGTATTTTAGAAGTGTCACAGTAAAATATTTACAATACATTCTTAAACATATTTGTGCACGATAGCTGCTTGACAATTACATAAGTCACAGCGTTCTGAGTCATTTAAAACAAGAAGGAGAAGAGTATATTTATACAACTTTTATTGCCTGAAATAAAATGCTTATGTGCAGCGAGACCGTGTTTTTAGCGTTCCGTAGACATTTTGACCATGTTAAAGAAAATATGACAGATTTCATATTTAAAAATATTTATCGATGGAAAAACAGAAATTTACCACTTCAATTTTCACTATCAATTTGACTTAATTCTAGGCACTTTATGGGTAAAATAGTACAGAAAATTATTAATGTACCTAACCCGGAAAAATTTGGTATCACTATTTCTGCCCCATAAATGATGCATAAATGTTTCGTAAGCTCGAGGTCGCCTTACAGTGTCTGTCTGTTTTACAGTGCCTGTCTGTTTGACCCCTCAGCGCGGGACCCTCCCCTGATAAGGAAGTCTGCCTGGAGCTGTTCAATACGTTCTCTAAGCAATAATTCACATAGATAGTCTATCTATTTATTGTACTAAGATCGTGAGTCGTATGGATGGGAAGGGACATACGTTTATTTTAATTCCTTTTCGTAAATAATATAAATATACCAATTTTTATTGTCCTGAAAGCTACACTATAAGCATTATTTCTTTTAAAATCGGTTCACAACCATACATGATCTTGGAGGGGTTTGTGGGGTTTCGGCCCCCTCCCCCAGAAAAATTTTCACTCGCCGCAAAAATCCCTCGTTAGAATTGGCGATTTTTCAAAAGTTCCAAAAAATTTTCTAAAAATTTGTCGAAAAGATGCTTTGCAAGCGTTTTTAGCTATCTACATATTTGCTCGAAAGTGCCAAATTTTCGAGCGCTTCGCGCCATTATACTCATGTTTTGACTATTTTGTTCAATTTGTTCCGCCTTTTTTTATTTTTTCGAATTTTTTTTGTTTTTATGCATTAGAAAGATACATAGGGTATCAGTCGTAAACGCTGAAAAACGATGTTTTTCAGCGTACCTACCATTTTTGGACCCAAAGAGGCACTTTATAATCTGACTTCCCCCCTCAGAATTTCCATGCTGTGCATGTATGTTCACGACCCACCGTTATTCTTCGATTCTATTTTATGTTCGAGTATTATGCGCGGTCCATTATTTTGTACTGAGCGGCTGAACAACTTACTTGTGTAATTGAATAGGCTTGGCCAGTTTATTGCGTCCACTTTGCCGACAGCTTGTACATTGGACGCAGAAAAGAACTTGCCGTTTGACCTTCGTGATCTTCAAAGTGAACTTTTTTCCAGGGGTAATTGAGTTACGGAATTAATTTAAGTAGTTAATTTTCATTTTTCATTTGTAAATACGTAAATCATTTTCAGTTACTCATACCATGTACTTATTTCTTCAATTTTTTTTCTAGAATGCTGCATCGAAGATTCCGATCAACTGGCTCTCTATCAAGTTTATGTCAGAAACAGATGCTTAAATATACTTCTCAACATTTTGTTGCATACGGGAAGTCAGACGAATCAGCAGTGAGCTATTTATGCTTTTTAAGAAATCGTTCATGAAGGCATCCGTTTTGGTATTGAGCACGTTCCGATTTCATGAATAATAGAGACCTAAAATTACTGTTATTGCCCATGAGGACTGATTTTTTTACTTTATGTTATTCAGTATAGCACCACTAATACGAATAAGCATCACTCTACTCGTCTTTCTTGTAATGCAATATTGACTGTTTAAATTTGACTTTTTTCTCATTTTCCGTTGCGAAAAAAGTTCATCAGATTAGTTGATAAGGCAGGAAAAATTCTCCGTTCGAGACCACTCGTCCGCATTTAGGATGCATAAGCCGTATTTTAGGCTTAAACTCGATTTTTACGGTCTGCTGACGGCTATGGTCTCAATTTGAAATATTGTACTCTATTTTCGGTGTAGAGCTCTTAATAAATTTACAATGTTGAATTTAGAATGTGCGAACAAGTGGCTAAAGTACTAGGCTTCGATTGGATAATCGGCCTTCTCAGTGCTCGTAGTCATTCGGCCACAGTTTGGGCAGCATTGAAAATTTTACTGGTCCTAACTGGTCATCCGGCTCTGATGCAAAAATTTAAAGATGGAGTTGGAAACGGCGGTTGGCTCAAGGAAGCTGAAAGTGTCGTTCAAAATCGGGCCGGCGTGGTTTTAGGCTTCAGCGTCTCAGCCAGGTTCGCATCATAATCATCATTTAATTTATACTTTCCTTTATTCAGAAAGTTTGCGAAAATGAAGTGACTGCATGTTCTCTATCGTATGAGGTCTGATTTGCGTAAAGCGGCATTATCACGGTAAAGCATGTCGCTTTTTACGCGATCTGCTGTTTTTCTCGGTTTTTTCTAGTTCGATGTCTAATTTTAGAATTGTTTTTAATAACTTCCTGTTAATATAGCTT
Organism: Mermis nigrescens; assembly: GCA_036768485.1. Classification (NCBI taxonomy): domain Eukaryota; kingdom Metazoa; phylum Nematoda; class Enoplea; order Mermithida; family Mermithidae; genus Mermis; species Mermis nigrescens. The sequence continues at coordinate 57,281 of JAVLUZ010000196.1, forward strand.
TGGCTGTCTCGCTCAAGGTCATTTCTATAGCGCAGCTTACCGATTGGATAAAAAAACGAAAAGCCCTGAACAAATCGAAACGAAGCAAATACAGTTTATTTCACTTCTTTTTACTTTACGTAGGTTTTTGTATAATTACCATTACGTAAATTTTTTGGTAAATATGACTGATATTTTTTTGGCTTTGCTATACGTAATTAATATAAACAGCTTTACGTATTTATAAAAATCTTTCTGTTGTTACGATTGGTATTTCTGTTGCTTTGATATATTTAATAAATACAAATAAGCTTTACGTATGTATGTATGTACGTAGGCTTTTCATACATATTTATTCAAAAATCTTTCGGTCGCTTTTATGATTGGTATTTTCGAGACCTGCTCTATACGCAATGCAATCCTTTCATCTTCTCAAATTTCAACTAAAGTGATATTCTTTTTAGAATTGGCACAGTCGGTTCAGCTTGCGATTTGAATCCAGAAATTTGCAATATGCCCGGATTTTTAGCTCTGCAACACGTGCTTCCTTATCACGTGACGTCCCCGGATCCTTATTTGGCCTTGTTGTCTCAACTTGTGGGTCAACCTGCCACTGACCTGCCGCATGTTCATCAGTTTGATCTGGATGGCATTTGGACGCTGATTTTTGGACTTCCACCTAATCATTCCGTTTCCGATGCTATTGGAAAAGTAGAGCTTTGTCCCGAGGCGTCCTTGCCCCTGCTATCTTTGATTCGCAGATGCATTTCGATGGTAAATAATTCATCCTTACGTATTTCTTTTTCAACGCATTCATGGGCGACTACCGTTGACGGATTAAGGATTTTCTAACCAGAGGGGCGGAACCCCGAATTTCTCTAAAAATATCAAAAATCATGAAATGTCCGACCATTATTATGCTTAAGGTGGCGATTTTTTGCCACCTTTTGTATTTCGGATGCTAAAAGAAAAGTCTAAAATTTTTGAAAGTTTTTAAAGTTCAGTCATGACAAACTCACAAAATTAATGCGTAAATGGACACAACGCGCCTTAAAAAAACTGACAAATCATTGTAAAAAACTAAAAAATACTCTTCTGATGTAAAAATAAGTTTTTTAGAGCGCCAAGAAAGTCAGTAAATGTCATTGATATGCACTATCTGGCGCGAAGTGCCGAAAAAAATTGAAAAAAAATCATGATAAAAATGACTTAAATTGTCAAAAATACATACACATCTATTCTTCATTGCGCCAAAATATTTTTTGACGACAGGGAGGGGGCGGTGGCCCCTTCCTCCGCCTCCCCTCTAAAAACTCACCCTTGGCGACTACATGTCATCTATTCGTAATTCTTAGAACGAAAGGATAATTTACATTATACATTTGAAATTAATCCACCGTTGCCTGATTATGTAATTATTGCTCGGTATTGAGATATGATATTCAATTTTTTGCAACTGGTATTTTTATTGCTAGTTTAATATCTAAGTTTATGCAAATAGGCTTTACTCCAACTATGTATACTGCCAAGCTGAACCCTTACATATGTATTTATAGAATTCGGATGCAACTTGGTGCAGGCAATATCCCGTTACTCTTATTCAATTTTTAACATTTCTCTATCACAACCTATTGGATTTCGCCAACTATGCAACGTCCGAGGAATTTTTATCTGCCTTAACTGCTACAGTATTTCGTGATTTGTACACGTCAGACTCCGTCGATTACTCTGCTGTAAAAAGTGAAGGTTAGACAAAGTTCCATATTGCTGCCGAAGGGCAGGCACGTAGCTGGCCGTCCTATTTTGGGGGACCAACACCAATTTTGGGGGACTAAGGCCAAAAATAGCACAAAATAGCATTTGAAAAGTCCTATTCCGAACCCCCCATTCCCCCCAGACATACATGGACAAATCGTGCAACTTCATTTAACTTGGTATGAATGGGAACCGGGTCGGTATCAATGGAAAGAGCTGCCGGTATCGATGGAAAATTTAGAAATTCTGAACAAATAGAAGAAAAATGATGGAAATTCACAAAAATGATTCTAAATTCAGTCAATCAATTAGAAAAGGGAATATGAATCCAGGAAGATACGTGAAAACGATTTGAAAATCAGCTAATCAACCGATCAATCAATGACTAACCAACCAACAATCAGTCAAACAATCAATAGTTAACCAATTAACCACTAAACAAACAATCAACCAACCAAGCAACCATTTAGTACACGGACAACCAACCAGATAATTGGGCAGCCGGTATCAATGGGAAGACCCGCCTTTATCCATGTATGCCCCCAGAGATATGTGCGTGCCTGTTGAAGGGAGTATTGAGAATTTTGTTTTCACGATAAATTCAGCCATTTTAGCATATTTGAGATGCGTTATCATCATGATTCAATCTGTGTGAAGTTGTTTGAATTGACCCAAAATACAGTTTATTATATAGCTCGCAAATTTGTCGCACTCGATAGACTGGCATAATGACTCTGTTGGGGACGTTCGGGGAATGTATGTACATACTTATGTACGTACATAACTGGTACAGGACAAGTTCGCTTAAAAGAAAAATGGCCATTTCAAACATAATTATCGGCTGAATCCGTTTCTGTAGCATTTTTTTATTCCAAACTACGTTTGTATAGATGTTTTTTCGATTTTAGATTAAAAGGTGGGCCGACTTTCAAGTAGGTAATCTGTACAAATTTTCTGGCTTCGATTTTTGGTTGTGCGATGACTTCGCCTTCTGATAAAAAAATGAAAGTCCCTTATACATAAAAGAAAGAAAAATGCATTAAAAAAGTTAGCAGATGCTGTCAAAAATGACGTTAAGGCGCAACAGCTTGAGGCGATTTGACTTCTGTAGTACTTTTTGTTTATGCTAACTAGTGTTTCTTTGAAAAGTAATATTTTTATACTAGATAGGTGCATAGAGCCAATAAAGTTGGATGCATTGCCCCGAATAAATCTAGGAAAATGTTACAAAAAGCCATTGAATTGAGTGACTGAAAATTGTCTTTCAATTACTCAAAGCAGTGCTCATTACTTTAGACACCGCTTTTGCAAGCTTGCTAATCCTGCGAACTTTTGCTTTTTTCGCAGGTCTTCCAGAACATCCGGCTGTAAAATACATTATTGATTTATTGAGAAATATTATTGTGGACAGCTTCGCGTTTGCTCCTGTTACAAAAGGCGACACAATCATCGACTCAGTTTTAGATGTGAGATATTTTCTTGCCTTATTGTATCTTATCTGCTGTTTGACACTTATTTGCACGTACAGATTTACATTTGTAGATGTGCACTTCTAAATAACGGATGAATTTTTTAAATTAATGCTTACGTATTGTCTGCTGTTATTTTATATTTTAATTCTCATTTTATGTATGTAATATACTTGTCACATACAAAATTTTGGGAAATTTGGTACTGTGAGGCGAGTTTAAGAGATGCTAGGCGTCGCAGTAAACTTTTCAAGCTTATTGCGATGAAATTTTCATTCAATTATACCAAACTTTTAATTAAGTTAGCCAGTCTACCCCAAAAATATTTTTCACATATGTTGAATTACCCTCGTGAAACATATCCAGGAGCAGTTATGTAATTCAAAAGAATGCATTTAGCAGCACTCAAGAATGATTAAGAGTTAATCCGAGGCGAGAAATGTGAGTTGGCAGTGTTCGCTCGTTTTACCTGATGTATCTGCCTTGTAATATACATTTATGTACGTACACACGTATCATACATGCTCACTGTCAAAAGTCCTGAGAGGGGATAAACCAAGTTTCCTTGGGTCGGTAAATGAGTTATTTTGTTATTTAATGTCAAATTTTGGTACTTAATTCGTTGTATCTTTCCTGTATGAATATTTGTACTTAAATTTGCATGAAAATAACTATATACGGACGATGGAATGACCTGTAACATTAAATTCTTACGAAAAAATGAAAGAAATAGTCTTGATGGACGAACTGAACAGTATACTGCTCGAAAAATAAGTATATGTTGGTTCGAACTTCGAACAATAGAATTCGGTCCGTAAATGACCTGATCGAAGTACGATCTTAAGAAGCTTAAGAAGTCCTGGTAGGTAGAAGGGAAACTCCATACCCCAGTGTGCATGCGCAATACGTACGTTATTTATAATTATGCGCGTCTCTTTTCAAAAGTCTCTTCAATTTTTCATGTCTTATTACACGCGTTTTTTGCTCATCATGATTTTTAATTGTCCTTAATATCTCAAAAAATTCTTAGCTAATACCCGATGACAGCAGCAAGCAAGAGCAGGCAATTTTTGTCACGTGTCTGCTGCGTTCTGTGATGGATCATTTGGTAGCCTCAGATGTTCTTTTATGTGGTCAGAGTCTTTCATTGCCTCTCACCTTGTCAGTCTCATCTAATTACAGTGTTCTGGCGGCCAATGTATTCTACTTTACAGCTAGAGTTGTTGACTGTGTTTGGAATGGTGAGTTGGAATATTCAAGCTTGCGTCATGTTTTTTGGATAGATCTAATAAAAACTTAATTTGCTAAGGAGGTACAGCATCTATATCTCCCTATGACGTTTGCTCTTCTTGATACATGCTTTGCAGCTCCGATGACTGGAATGCATTATTTCTTAAATTGAGAATTATGCATGCCATGAACCCAGTCATAAATACATATGTACGTAGGTTTATTTATATTTAGCGTTCTAGCGGGTGAAATGCATGGGTACACGAGCGTATGGTAGATACAAGTTTTTTATTATAAATTGCATTATCATGCAAGTTTTATTAAACTGCATTACATGTAATTTTATTATTCTCTCTTACAGTGCACTGCTATCTGCAAATTGAAATGACGTCATGTCCTCAAATATTGGATCTCAGGCTTTAGTAGTGATAGAGCGGTTCCAAAAATTAATGAATGTCGAAAACGTAAATCAAAAATATTCCATGATTTTGGAATTTATTCAAAATTTTCGCGAGTTCGATTTATAGGAAACTGAACATTTTGGCTATAGATTCGGCTCTTCGAACTACGAAATTTTGAGGTGGATTCAGTTCTTCAGTACTAGACTCGATCGATTGCTAATTAATGTCTAGCATATCTTTGCATATAAATGCAAGCATTTGCTGCGTATGTACGTATTGTATTTGTATATGGTCAACACAATTTTTATTTTTCTTAGTGTTATACGTTGATTATATTTTCTCTCGATTATGATCAGGCTGGAAAAGCGCACAACTGTTTGTTGTACAGTGCTTAGACTCAAAAGTTTATTTGGCACGACTGTATGGCACCAAGGTTAAACATGCATCTTTTTCATTCGTAAACAAATTTACTTTATCCGAAATCTGTTTAATTTCTTTTCATTACAAAAAACACGACTGACTAATCAAAGATGAAAGTTACAGACTATACCTACCTACGCAATGCATGTAGAACATGTAACAGTCCTAATGTACGATACGATCGATGCATATTTCGCGCTGCAGCTTTTTGAGCTTATTTTTTTGTTTTAGAAACTGATTTTACTTGGTAAGGCTCTCTGGTCCCTTTAGTACATGGCGCAATTTCTGAGATGTTCAAAGGATGCCTATTTTTGATTAAAAGGAAGGAGAAGCATTTTCTCAGTCTATGTGGAAGATTACTTTTTCGCCCCTTATTGAAAACAGGCGATTCTTATTCTTTTTTGCTTTACTTGTAATTGTCATCCGTATTTATAATAAAATGTTTTAGTTCAGTTCAGTTCAAAATTAAACAGGTTTAGAGCATGAAGAATATTCCTCTCTGGAGAGGTTAGTCGTCGGAAATGGAGATGGCTAATTATTCTAGTACAATATATTTACATATTTATGTATGTTCGGTATATCAAAAAGTTGTTCGTAAAGCGCATTTTCCTAGAACTGGTTAGCTGATTTTGTATAGAAGTAATTTACCTTATCTATAACGTCATGAGATTGCTCAGAATGATCCTCGATCAATTTTCGCAGGTTTATACAATCGGGATTCTCATATGGTTTTGGATTTCATTATAAAATTATTCAATCAGATTAGAAGAAAGAGTGGCAGTGGCGCTTTGGCCGATCCACTTTACTTGCCCTTAAATCGTTGTATACTATTTGCGTTGTCACGTTTTGTGGATGGTGTTAACGGTAATCAGATAATTGAGCATATGTATGTAGCTAGTGTAATCTACATTTTTGTACTCTGGCTGGTAGGATTATGAGATTATGCGAGATGTCGTCCATCCGTCTCTTCGTTTTATGCGAGTGATGCACAGCATGGGGATTGTGAGGAGTGAAAGCTTGAATTTTTTTCTAAATTGCCTTTTTGTGCTCAAAAACGGCGGATTCGCGTCAAAAACATCGTTTTTCAGCGTTTCTGACAATTCTCTATCTTTCTAGAACATAAAATAGTCAAAAAATCGCTAAAAAAGGCATAACATAGCACCTTTTCTACGATATTTCTGGAAAATCGCGAATTTGGGTGAGGGTAAAAACATTTTCTGGGGAACCCTCATTCATCACTTCTAAAATCATGTACGGCGGTGATCAGACATGCACGCGTGGTTTCGGGATCCAGAACCCTGAGAATGGAAAATGCGAAATTTTTCTAAGGAAAATGAGGCAACATGAAGGCCAAAAACAGATGATAATTGAAAATTTTCTTCAAAAGTGTTTGAAATTGACCAAAAACTGTGGAATAACGTACTTTTAACGCTTTTTCAGCATTGATATCAGTTTTTTAAGTCATTTCGGCCAAAAAAGCTCGATTTTGACCCCCTCCAAGAATGGCTGGCTGACCCGTTGCCCCAGATCAGCTATGCTGTGCATCTATGGTGATCAGACATGCATGTGGAAAATTTGGGGGTCTAGACCCCTCCTTCTCCGCAGAATGGAAAAATGAAAATTTTGTGGGAAAAATAAGGCAAAATGAAGACCAAAAACGGATGAAAAAGTGATTCAAATTGACCAGAAACATTGCAAAAACGTAGTCTTGGCGCTATTTTAGCACTTATGTACATACACCAGTTTTTGATTTCATTTTGCCCAAAAATCTCAATTTCTGACCTCTTAGGCCGGCTGACGCTTTCTCATGCGCCTAAAAGCGACGATTAACTAAATTGCTGGAAACGGTTGAAATTATATGAAAATAGTTAAAATCAGTAAGCTGGTGCGACATTGCTAACTGTCGACGCAAACACCGTAATGTTTCAATGTTCCTGAAAATAACTAAGAAATGTAAGTATTTCCCTTTAAAAAGTACGTTTTTAAGTTAAGAGACGGATTTAAATAATGTAGCAAGAGGTGAGAGGAGAGGAATTTTCACGTTTCATCTGATTTCCATAAGTCGTTGTAGTGAGGCGATTCCAGGGAAAGGCTGGATATTGCAAAAAATCTCGTGTTGATGGTGTATTTCGCAGTGTATTGATATGTAGTACGTCTAATCAGTTATCCAATTTTCAAATGAAATGCGTTACTTCTCTGCATAGAGATTCTTTTCTATAATAGTGCGATCGGAAAGAATCTGTTTTTACACAGCTTAAGACGTCGACGACAAAAACAAAAGGCCATTGATTAATTGATCAGTGACGTTCATGACTAAATGGATGATGAATCGATGATTTATTAATTTGTATTTATTTATTGATTGATTCTTTGCTGATAATAATACTTTGATGATGGCATTAATTATTAGTAATAATTGATTGCAGGGCATTATTGCAGTAATTTATTTTCCTATAGCCAAAATAACATTTAGGTCAAGCTTCGCTGCTCGAATCGCTGCATAAGATCGTAGCGAATCGAACTGTAGTTCTTTCTTCGGCGAATACAGAAACCGATTTCTTCGGTTGCTTGTGCCACTTGTTATTCATGTTAACCGATATCAGCCATTTGGAAATTCCATTGAACGCGGATCGCACGGATCAGTAAGCAATTTGCGCCGTTCCTTAGTGATTTTGTGCACAAAGAATTTTCTAGCGTGATTACGGATCCGCGCTTAAATCATACGTAGCTCCGTGTTGCTTTGATCTAATAAATATCGTCAATATTGGCAATAAAAAGCAAACCAATCGCTAGTAAAAGTGCACACGACCGGCTTTATTTTAAATTTTTATTATTCCATTAATTTATGCATTCATAAAGTCGCGCATTTTGGCTGTACGTGAGCAAACGGTTCCTATATTATCATCATGTAACGGCTCGAAATTTCGGGTGATGGATCCTTGGCCATGGGGGTGAATGACCTCCAATTTTTGGCAAAAAACCGCAACTTTTCCGAAAATCGGGGGTGGTCAAAAATTTTTCTGACTTAAGGGGGGTTGGGGGACGTCCGATTTTGGGTGGTTTTACCCAGTGTTGTTTTTTTTTGCATTCGGCAAAGATTTTTCCCGATGTACAAAGATTTTTGGGGACCGTCTTTGTACATGTACAAAGATTTTTGGGAAGACAAAAACTGCAAAAAAGGTTTGAAATTCGCAAAAAATTCGGTGCTTCGGGTCGAAAAGAGTAATTGTGTGTTCTATATATCTTTATAATGTCAGAAATCGCATTTTGAAAGGAAAAATGTCAAATTTTTCGGCGCTTCGCGCCGTTTTGAGACGATTATTAGTGATTTTTGCCCTCAGAAACCCAGAAATCAGCTAAAATACACTACCAAAAGTCAAACAACTTTGTTTTTACCACACTAAAATCGCTACTGTACCATATTACAGTACCCAAAAATTTGTTTGTACAAAGTGTACAAAGACTTTTAGGGACCATCTTTGTACATGTACAAAAGGACCTTGTGCGAAAAAACACTGGTGTTACCCCTAACCCTCCTGTTACATGTATGAATAGTATGTAAAAGTTAAGAGCTTTTATTATTCGCAGCGAGCAGAACGCGTCTTTGGAAGATAGTCGTATTCGTGAGAACACGTGCTTAATCGCAAATGCGGCAAAGCGTTTGTGGGAGGAGTTGTTTTTGAGCAAAAAGGGCGTCGTTGAAGAGACGTTTCACACTCCTCTTGTCCCAGAAATCAACGCCGCTCGCGCTTTGCTCGGCGAATCGGCCAATCGTTGCTGGCGTAATTTCGTCGACAGTGAAACAAAAGGCGTCGTCTCCAGAGATGCCTTTCAAATTCATATGCAGCTGCAGTCGGTAATTTCGATATTTTCAAACAAACTTTTACAATTCATCGTCGAAATGTTCATTTGCACATTTACATACGATTTAGACCCTCATTATGCTTTTATGCTGCTTATCTAATCATTTTGTCGTTAAGTACGTATACCTCGTGTTGAACGTTTGAACGTTTATAAACATGCTCAAAAGCCATTTTCCGCAATTTTTCGGAACAGAATTCGATCTGTGTAATTATGCTATTCTTTACAACTGAAATTTGTACTAAGCTGTTAGGATATGCATATGTATGTATGCAAAATGCAACTATTTATTTCATGAAAGGATAAAAATAAACAAAACTCTTAGAACTATATATGGAATGGATGCTATATTTGTCTTCTGCATACCCTCGTCTAATATCTACCAGTCACGCGATAATTAGGTCATCTTTTACGAATTTTTTTTTAATTTAGGCTTAATTAAAACGTACAATTTCAAGCTAATCTACATTTTCAAGTTGCAAAGGCTAAGTCATAATCCTTCATTTAGGATATAATTCATTCGTATGGTCGTATCCATACATGCAAAGCATGGGAACTCTGGGGGAGGGGGTGAAATTATAAAGTGCCTTTTTTGGGTCCAAAAATAGTAGATACGCGTCAAAAACATCGTTTTTCAGCGTTTCTGACGATGCTCTATTTTTCTAGAGCATGAAAACATAGAAAAATTTCGAAAAAATCAAAAAAATCGGAACAAATTGAACAAAATATAGTCAAAACATGATTAAAATGGCGTGAAGCGCCGAAAATTTGGCACTTTTGAGCAAATAGATAGCTAAAAACGCTTAAGAAAGCATCTCTTCTACAAATTTCAAGAAAAGTTTTGGGAACTTAATCGTAATTCAGCTAAAATGGTGCAATTTGTATATAAGAAAGTTATATACAGTTCTGATTTAAAAATGAATATATAAGTGCTGAAATGATTTTTTGAGCGACGATTTTTTAAATAACCTCCATACGGAAAAAGACTAACCCTTTCTAAAATTTATTTATTTTTTAAGAAGTGGAAAGCATACATGATCATGGAGGCATTGGGGGAAGAGGGCTTTCACCCCCCCGCAGAAATTTTTCCACCCCCACCCAAAATTAGCGATTTTTCGAAATTCTCAAAAAGATTGTTAAAATTCGTAGAAAATGTGCTTTTTTAAGCGTTTCTAGCTATCATCTGCTTACAAATATCAAATTTTCAGCGCTTCGCACCATATACTCATGTTTTGACTATATTTTCTTCAATTTGTTCGATTTGTTTTGATTTTTTTGGAAATGTTTTCATGTTTTTATGCTCTAGAAAGATAGAGCATCGTCAGAAACGCCGAAAAACGATGTTTTGACGCACGCCTACCATTTTTGGGCTCAAAATCGAGCACTTAAAAATTTTACCCCCTTCGCCTAGATATCCCATGCTGTGCATGATGGCGGAAAGACTGCTACACTAATAAACGACCGGTTTTTACTATGTAAATACATTTTTCTAGAAATTTCAAAAAGTCGCCGGTGGACTGCAGCGACTGGCAAGTCGCAAAACTGTCCGACCAGCTTCAGCGCTGAAGTACACGCACGTTTCTGCTCAGGTTACTTATTTCTACATATATTCTGTGATATTATACAACACTCTTTGTTCTTCGATTTTACAGACGCTCGAACTATGGATGAAAGTTCACATTTCTCTTATACGGGAACTCGTTGAACTGACTTACACGCAGTATGTACAGGTGAGCTCGTTATGAAAAAACTTTATTTTATTCAATATCAAAAGTGGCGTACCAAACTTACATTACAGTTACATATGTGAGTGAAATAAGTAATATAAGTGCTAAGCTCTTATTCGTCATATTATCTTATCACTACTGATAAAAAATAATAATAACAATAATAATAATAATTTTAAAAAATAAATCAATAATAATAATAATAATAATAATAATAATAATAATAATAATAATAATAATAATAATAATTGTCATAATAATAATAATGATAATATAATAGTAGAACAACAATCAATAAAAGTGATAATAATTAATACGCAATACATGTTTACTCATGGTAAGATCATATTTCGAAAAAATTTTTCTCCGGATGCAAGCTCTCTATAGTTGAATTGCAGCTCCCCATCTAGTTTTTAGCTTGTCAATTAAGCCAGTGAATTCCCTTGGAATTAAACCGATTTGTTCAGGAATTGCATGAAGCATTGTATGAAAACAATTTAATTCTCAATTGGGTTTTATAAAACGAGATACGAGTGTAAACTGTTGGTGTAATCTACTAGAGCTGCGAGCAGATGTTCGCTTGGGCGTTTGGGGGAAAGAACAAATTTCTTGGGGAAAATATGGTGAGGTAAGAAGATAAGGATGGAACAAAAGTCAAACTTTTTCGCGAAAGTGATTGAAATTGACCAGGACCTGAGAAGAATGTATGTTCGAGTAATTATTACACTTTTTAAGCCTTTCTAACCATTTTTATAATCATTTTATCTCTAAAAATCTATATGTTTCCGGACCAGGCCGACCCCAGACCGGCCATGCTATACATCGTTGAATAAAAGTTATAACTTGACAGGATTCAACAATGATTGTTGTTGGGTGTAAAGTTGCTGGCTTGATTGATTGAAATAAGTATGAATTTTATAGTTCTAATGTCTCACAAGAGTTATGTAGATGCAGTTAGTTGGTCGACATCTATAAAAAGTGAAAATGGAACTGACAAAATCACATGAGTTTTGAGTTTGCGCTTATTGCATGTGTTAATTAATTCAATCAAGGCAAAAATATTAAGATTTTCAGGCCACGGTGTAACTCTAATAACGAGATATCAGTGGACAAATAAATATGAATAAACAAAGATAAATCAATGAAGATGAGGCTTAGAATGTGTCATTTTTCGTGCATATCTTAAACGCTTAAAGTTTTTGCATTGTTTTTAGATTAATAAGCTTTGAGCGGATTCTTATTGGTAAACCAGCCGTCAGCAGAGTTTAATAACAACTTGCATAAAAATGTTTATTGGTGAACACGAGCATTATGTTAGGACTTTTTGATTAGATACAGGACCCTCATTGCATTTGTTTAAAGGTTAATTGAGCCAATTCGCACTAAGAAATTTTTTTGCCATAAAAACGGAGTGCTCCATTTTCAATGTTTTCATTTGTACTACTTCAAAGACAAAAATTTTTTTGCACTTAAAGTTTTTGGTTAAGATGCCGCAAAATAAAAACGTGCAAAGTGCTAAGCACTTAGCAGCTTTCTTCTTCTTCTTTCGTCTTTTAAAAATTTAGCCTTCAGGTGCTCCTCAATTCTGCAAATCAATTTCGATCTCCAATCGCCTCGATTTTGTATTCTTGTATGTCTTTGCTCTTTCTAACCTCAATTAAACTTGTTTTAAGTGGCACGAACATACGGAAAAATGGTGTTTGAACCAGTGGAGGTGCGCCGAACAAGAATTAACTCGTGAACGAGGTTTGTGGGGACCTTTTAATCCTTCTACGCTGGACAAGTGGCAGCTGGACAGTACAGAAGGCCCGTGTAGAATGCGTAGGAAGCTGATCCCCAATCCGTCGTTTTATACTGATTATCCTTATAGACCAGTATTAGAACTACCCGAGAATGTAAGAAACTCTTATTTGCTTTCATATGCATGCAAGCTAAAGTTTAAGCATTCTAAATATTTGCTTAATCAGGCCGATTGTCTTTGATAATAGAAGGAAAATCGTAGCATAAATAGCAAAAAGTGCGCAAGGTCAAACTTTCAGATGGGGTGAAAATAAAATATTGGTAGATAGCTAAGTGCTTCGTTAAAACGGTTATAGAGCCTTTTCGGGCTCAGAAAATTAGCTATATAACCTTTTTGGACTCAGAAAACTAGCTATACAGCCCTTTGGGACTCACAAACATAGCTATATAGCCATTTTGGACTAAAACTAGCTATTTAGCCTTTTCGGAGACAGCTATATATCTTTTGAAACTCAGAAAAGACAACTATATAGCATTTCTGAGCTCACACGGTATTTTTCCGAGTGCAAAAAGGCTATATAGCTAATTGAGTCCAAAAAGGCAATATAGCTAATTTTCTGAGTCCAAAAAGGATATACAGCAATGTTTTTTCGGCCAAAATGGCTGTATAGCTATCAGTTTTTCAGAGCTCGGTGGGTTAAACCAACCTCTCACCCCCATGCTCTTGTATGAATTGTATGGCATATAACGAAGTAAGCATTTCATGTGGATTCTGTAAACGTTCGATATCACCTTGAAGCAAAATTATAAATTAATATATTACACTCACTCAGTGAGTAAAATAAAGTATATATAAATACAGTATGTACATATGTGCCTATTAAATTACGTATTTGTAGAAAAAATGTGGTATGTTATGTTAAGCTTTTTTTAGACCAACATGTTTAGTTTAGTTATAATATTGCACAAATGTTTTATCTGCTAAGTTTGTCTTTATATTGCACGAAAATTATCAAAAATATTGGTACAGGATACACATAACGAACTGAATTCGACAAAACTATATATTTGTGCTAATGTACATTAGTAAGTATGTGCCTAATGATAGCAGCCCAACCCTACCCATCCATTTTTGCGTGTTAAGTACAATGGAAGATTGGGGATAGTATCGATGAGTAGCGTTGCAGAAAATGTAATATTTAAGTACTCCTGTTAATTTATTGCCTATTTCTTGTTTACTGACATATTTATGCCCCCTTATGTTGTCTGACTTTCAGAAAAGCTTGCGGTGTAAAGTCGCATTAAGCAAAGATAGCAAGGCGTATTTTGAAAAAGTAAAGTTATGTCGCGAGCGTTCAATTGATTCGAGAATCATCGACACCAGTAATTTGGTTGCAACGGTACAGGATGACAAACATGACAAACCCATCATCAGCGATGTTTTAGGTATGTTAATTTCTCTATTAGGTTTAGCCCATCGAACAAATTTAGATGTGCCAGAGACACTTACATAATTTATACGTAAGTACTATGTGAATTATGTAATATCATATTTTAAGTCGTTTAAACCTAGTATAAATGAATGGCGCCATGCTTTGATTGTGTGATACGATTTATTGGCTGCACTCAATTAGGTCACAGTAAATATGTGCGCAAAGGCGTATGAACCACTGATGGATTGAAAGCTCAATAGGCACTATTACTTTAACAGGCCTATAGCTAGTATTTTCTTTACGGAAAGTTGAAAATTTGGAAGTCGGGTGCTGTCCATACCACACATAGGCGTAGGGGGAGAGGGGTATTACCCCTAACTAAGGTTTTTGGTAAACCAGGTGTCCGGCGATTTTGAGAAAACGGTAGGTGGTATTAGACAATTTCCGAGCTTACTGCGAATAAAGGTTGAAAATTCTAACTGCTAAATTTTTCGGTGCTTTGCGCCGCATTGATAAATTTTCGTATTTTACATCGCCAGAAACCCATAAATTGGCTGAACTTCGTTAATAACGGTCAGGAAACCCGGTTTACCACGCATATATAGCGTGCCACTGTTATATCATACTACCCTAAAATTTACATGTGCATAATGCAAATTGATTATTGGGTACCGTCTTTCTTCGTGTACAATGAGACCTGTACAAAATGGAAATTAGTTGAAATGCTCTACCAAAGGTCGAAAAACCCTGTTTCAGCGCACTGAAAGCGCTACTGTACCATAATTTAGTACTCAAAAATTTCCATGTATAACATGTACGAAGACTTTAGTTGACTTTTTTCTATATGAGACCTTGTACCAAAAAAACTGCGTTTGTGTAATTTTTTCTAACGAAGTGCATTTGCAATGCAGACGTCAATGTGTCTATAATCCGCAAAGTGTCGAAGCAGCTCAGTGGAGCCCCACTGCTGCAATGTCGTGAGGATGACGCAGAAGATCAGCTGTCGATGGACGATGAACCTTCTCTCATTGTAAAAGATGATATGGCCGACATGAAGTCACCCATCGATCGACAGTGTGCGTCTCAGGATGACATCCATGAATCGACCGACGACCATAGAGATGCGCACAAAAAGCTGAATACACCGCCTTTGCTTACGTCTGAGGCACGTGATTTGCATGTGTATGTAAATGTATGCACAGCACGAGGATTCTGGAGGGCATTCCGAAAAAATTTTTTTGTGCTTTTTTTGTGAGTACACTTCGTAAACACTGTTTTTTGACGTTACTGCTAATGAAAGAAGGGAAATTTAAAAAAAAATTAATTAAATTGCACGAAATTTTGTCAAAAATGCCGATTTGAGCCGCCGAAAGAATCGATCTGTGATTTCTAAAACCTGACCTCCAGAAAACATCTGGTTACGGCGCATAGCTCAGGTTGGCAACTATGCGCGCGTTACAACTCGAAAACTCATAAGGCCTTGTTCAGTGGAGAACAAATTAGACTCATTTTTTCACATTCTTTTACCTAGCAAATATGTAGGTTAAAAATTCTAAGAAAAAATTGAGAAAGGAGCGATTTGCATACCGTATCCTCATGCGTCCTAGCCTCTTGCGTACGTCAAACGTTGGCCGCATTGCATTCGCTGTATCTTACTAAGAACAATTTATGCCGCATTATTGTTCAACACGAAATGTGTATCGCTCAGAATAGAACTGGCATTGCTGTTGAATCATTATATAATTTAAGTGGAGTTTTTATCGAGCTAGGGCCAGGATTGCACGTGACGACCGAGTTATAACCTTCCTGAGTGAAAAAATGTAAATTTTTTTGGGGAAAATAAGGCAAGATTAGATGAAAAATGGACGAAACTTGAAACGCTTTTGTAATGTGCTTATTGTCATCTGTAAGCATCGGAAGTAAATTCATACATATCGTTTAAGCCAATTTTCCAACCACTTTAGCTCAGTAAGCGGGCGAAAAACGGTCAAAGAAGGCAACTTTTTATCAAAAATCGGAGAGGGTGGTCAAAAAATTTTCGGCTTTCGGGGTATAGAGAACGACCAACTTTGGGTGGGATCCCACCACCCCCTATTATATGTGTGATTTGGATTATACGATTTAAATGCGATCTTATTCTAATAACTATAATTAAACGTAAAAGCAAATACAACTGTAAATCATGGAACTTATGTACATCTAATTGTGTTTATACGTATCCGCGTTGAAGTATCTGCAAATTGAGACTGGAAATGTGTCAAACTATGCCTCCGAATGAAATCGAAAATCAGATAGAATCAAAATTTAAGAGAATCGTGAAATTAAACTATTAAGCATCATCTTTCAGCTGGTACTAAGTGGTACAAAAGAGGACGCTTCTACTGAGCGGCAGACGGCTTTGATGGTTGAGACGACGCCAGAATCTGCAACAGATGTGCCGAAGGTCTCGGCTACGCCGGACAGTGCACAACAGCAGCCAACCATGGCTAATACGTCACTGAAGGGTCCTGACAATCAGACTTTATTAAGGTTCGATTACGTACCTTTGTTCTAATATTGCTTTTTGTATCTAATTATCACTATCCTTTCGTCTCATTTTCTAAATATTTTGCTATAACTCTCTTTTTAATTGCATTGACGTTAATCATTTAAGACATCGTAATTATGCTCCGGAATACAGAAAGCTGATTCTCTGACGTCTCCATGCTGATATTATTGATTTTGTTTGTTAATTCATTTGTACTTCATCGCTTATTCCGCTCCCCGAAAAATTTAAGTCTTCGTATAATTATTTACGTATGTAGTAAATCTCAGTGTCACGTCGTTGGGGCGAAAAATTTGTTGAAGTTTGCCCGTTGATATTGGGTAGCGTTTGCGCTGGGCGCAAAGTCCTAAAATATTCATTTGTTCGTCAGCTGCACGTGCATAGCGCGAAAATGAAGCTAGCGGTTTCCTTTTATTTCCATTTACCGTATCTCGCTTAAAATCGTCGAATCGATCGCTAAGTAGGGAAATGTTATCAGGAGGTATTCAAACTGGACGGATCCTTCTTTTTTATTAATTTAGCACTGATCTATTCAGCAATCTTAATTTTTCTTTTACCACTCATTTGCACAGTCTGCAAAAATATCTGGCTAATATTAGGATTTAATAAACGTCTCTTTCAGACTATTAGAGGAAGGTGAGGAGCTGCAATGCATGTTTCGCTGCGCTCGAATTAACGGTCTTGAGACAAGCGAAGGATTATTGTTGTTCGGCAAGGAGCATTATTATGTTGTTGATGGCTTTACCCTTTTGAAAACCAAAGAAATTCGTGATCTCGACTTTTTATCAGAACAGTAAGCTGCTGCCTCTGTAAAGTATGGATTTACATCAGAATTTAGGCCCTTATTTTTAGTGCGCTAACATTTTTTGCCGGTGGTCATGGGCTGACAGAACATTTTTTTGCATCATCTTTGAGAACAAAACTAGCAATTATATCGAATTTTTTCCGGCGTTTCGCACCAGATTCATAAATTATTTTATGTATTGTTTACTCCAAAAGCGCCCAACATTGTGTCAAAATGATCTAAATAATCAAAATGTGTCGCCAAATTGATCAATTTCTGTATTTTGAATGTTTATGGCGATTGTATGCTATTAAAATTGACTAAATTGCTTAAAAGTGCGGTATTACCACGCAAAAGTGTTTTATATAGACTATTAGACCATTTTCGTCATTTGACTAGTACAAAGGCCTGAAGACTAAATTTACTAGTCTTGATTTCTGGGATAGATCATTATAACTTACGCCATTTGGGTGAAAATTAGCGTTTATTTGTAATCATCCGGACATCTTACTTTTATAAAGAAATTTACCTAAAGCTTTTGACTAAATAATGACTACTTATTACTCTTGTTAAGTAAGGATTGAAACGGATTATATAAAGTAAGGAAAACTCTATCGGTCGATAATGTTCGTGCAAACAGTTCTGCTACGTTCTCATCAAAGTCAAGATTTTATTTATTTCTTGTTTGCTTATTTATTTATCTATTTACCCTATTCTACTCTACATTACGTCTAAATTGTATCATGACTCTACAAAGACTGCTTAATGGATTAAATGCTTTTTGTGTATCTGCTGATGTCTAATTTATTGAATTTGAAGCACATACTCGTATGTACGTGCTACATATGTAGTTGCAATATTGTAATAATAATAATTAAAATTAATAATAATAATTAATCAATACATTAAACAATTTTTCTATATAACAAGAAAAATTATTTATTAGTGTAAGGATATAAATTTGAGTCAAACCCGAACTCGATGTCCTTCGTTAATCGGATTTTAAAGCATACGCTTTACTTCAGCTCTTCTTCCCATAATGTAAGCATTTATTTTCACTTGGAATTTTAGAAAGCGAGTACGAGGTCATTTTTATAATATGTAAGAAAATCAGTAATTTGTTGCTCAATAAATAATTATATATTTTTAAAGTTGAACGGAAAAGCTAAGCTTTTAATTTTTCAGAAAGAACTTAGTTTCTGACTGAAAAGCGAGAAAATGCAGAGAAAAGCAAAATAATGGGGTAGCACAACGCAAAATTTAACAGTTGAGCGCGATGGACGATTTTTGATATTATTGTGATAAAGTTGCTGATCCTATGTATAACACATGGGCACAAGGGGGTGAGAGGGTCTATTACCCCTGCCTAAGCTTTTGGAAAATCAAGTACTGTTAGGTGATTGTGAGAAAATAAAAGGTGCTGCAGGACAATTTTTGAACTTGCTACGAAAAAAAGTCGAAAATTCTATCTGAAAACGGTAAAAATATCTAATTTTTCTGCGTTTTGCGCCATATTGATAAATTTTTGTATTTTTTATCGCTTGTAAATTGGCAAAACTTTACTTACATATAAGGATCATGAAACCCAGTTTACCGCACATAACATTCCACGTGTCATATTATAATACACTAAAAATTACACTTACAGAATGTACATTGACGTTGAGGACTGTCTTTACAACTGTACAAAGAGACCTTATACCAAAACCGATGACCTTAATTATGACCTTTCCTGGATTTACCCCCTTCCGTCTGGCCACCTCTACCTTGCCAATGTATGCTATGCGTGCAATGCATGTGAGCGTCCATTAATGTTTTGTTCAAATACGTGAAATGTAGTTTTTGCAAGTGATATTCCTCCGGCCGATGGAGAAAATTAGAGAGAGGAAAGCGAACGTATAGGTATTTGAAAGTAAGGCATCTTTTGGTTAGATGAATTTTCTCAAGAGTATTTAAGAAAAACAGGTAGTTGCTTCAGTCTCGATCATACAGAGGCAACAGCCAAATTCTGGGGTCCGGTGGAATAAAATTGCCAAAAATAGCTCAAAAAGTTCAATTCTGTAGCGTCTGTCGACTGTGATGGCGGGACCCTGCCGCATTTTGAGGGCCCAGACCACACATGGGCGTACACGGGTCTGGGGGTACACATCCTTCGCAGAAGTTGAACCCCCTCCCCGCAAATTACTGTAGACCCCCGAATTCTATTCTTAGTAATATTTTTGGCGCGTTCACCCCCCAATAGAATTTTCTTGCTGCCCATGTATGGTCCAGACTATAGATGCGCAGCATGACCTATCGGGGGGGGGGGTCATCCGGTCTGGAGGCGGTCAAAAATTGAGCTTTTTGGGGCCAAAATGACCTCAAAAGTGGTATAAGCGTTAAAACAGCGTTGAAACTACGTTATTACACAGTTTCTGGTCAATCTGAAGCACTTTAAAGAAGATTTTCATTTTCATCCGTTTTTGGCCTTCATTTTGCCTCATTTTTTCCACAAAATTTTCCATTTTTCCATTCTGGAGGAGGATCTTTGGCCCCCACCCAGCCCCCCACGTGCATGTCTGGTCAAGACCCCAGGGCCCAGACCCCACGCCTATGTGTGGTCTCGCGATATCTTTGTACGTTTTGTACATGTTGGGTGCTATAATGTGATACAGTAGCGCTTTCAGTATGGTACAACAGGGTTTCTCGACCTTTCGTAGCGTATTTTAGCCAATTTTTTGGTTTCTTACGACAAATAAATGACAAAAATTGAACTAAAACGGTGCGAAGCTCCGAAAAATTTGACATTTTTCTTCAGGATAGGATCCAAATGAAAAAAATCGATCTTACAACAGGGTTTGAAAGTATCCCCGATTGCTTTTAATGCTGAGTTACATACTTTAGCTTATGTACGTACGTATCTTGTTTTAGCTTGCATGACCCGATTGTACCATACGTAGCCGTTGGGCCTCAGCGGCCAAGCGGCGTCAAACGCCTTTGTTCAAAATTCGCCTACGAAGACATTAGGGAAGTTCATAGAAGGCGTTACTTATTGCAGCCAATCGCATTGGAGGTTTTTTCGGTCGACGGACGCAATTATTTATTAGCCTTTCCCAAACGAGTAGACTTTTACTCTGAGCGTTTTAAATACATAATATATGTACGTACAATACGTACCTGTTTTATAAGTGTATACTGTTGTGCGAACGCTTTTTTTAAATAATGAATAATCGGATGCATTAAGGTCCGTTTATTGGGAATCTCGAATGATTCGGCCGCGCCAGATTAATAATTTGGTGTTGTTTACTCAAAAAGCGCCCAAAATAGTCTGAAAAATCAAAATTTCTCGCTAAATTGATCGATTCCTATTTTTTCTGTGTTGAAAACGTTATGGTGCAGTCAAAATGGACTAAAAGTACTTCATAAATGAGATAATATGTACCACGCGAAAGCGTTTTATGTAGGCTAGTTTAACCATTTTCGTCATTTGACTAGCAAAAACAGCGCGAAAACTAAATTTACTGATCTGGATTTTTAAGATTTTACCCCGCTGCCGGCCCTGACCTTGTACATCTATGGGGTCAATGCATTCATACTTATGTATACATGGATTATGCCGGGTCAGAGCTTAGAAGCACAGTTGAGCAACAGAAAAAAATATTGTTTTTAATTTAATTACCTTCACTTATTTTTTCCCTTTAAGCTCTTACCTAATTGTTTGCTACATAGGTGCGGAATAAAGTGTATGGGAGATTTGTTGCGGCGGCCCGCAGCTTGATTGACGCAGCTGACAGGAGTGTGTCGGGTCAAAGGAGCAGCGTACATTTGGAGCAGGGAGCCGGCCTTTTAGGTAGTCTGATGGGCGAGACGTCGGTGACGCAGCGTTGGAGCCGCGGCGAAATGTCCAATTTTCAGTATCTCATGCACCTGAACACTTTGGCCGGTCGGTCGTACAACGATTTATCCCAATATCCCGTCTTTCCTTGGGTTTTGGCCGATTACGAATCTGAAGTATATATGTCATTTCGTCTGTCATTCAAAAGTGTTCTGACGGCGCAGCGGCAAAGCCGAGAGAACCTTGTATAAGTTTTAGCCGGCCTGGTCCTCAGGCACGTATCTCTGGGGGGAATGGGGGTTCGGACCTCCCAAAATTCAGAAAAATCGGAAAAACAGGACTTTTCAAACGTTATTTTGTGGTATTTTTGGCCTTTTTGGGCTTAGTCCCCCCAAAAATTGGTGTTGGTCCCCCAAAATAGGACGGCCAGCTACGTGCCTGCTGGTCCTTCTTTCTTGAAAGTGGCGGCGATAAATTCAAACGCATTTGTAATGGAACTACATATGTAATTACATTTTTTGAGTTGTAAATTTTTTCTGACTCGGTCTTCTACTGTTGTAGCGATGTGCTTAGTTCATGCAGTTTTGGGCTCTTGAAGTTAGGTTTGAATCGATCTTTTAAGCTTAGTAAAATCACAAAAAAATTTTGTAAAATATATACACTGCTCTTTGAACTGCTGCCTCTTTTACGATCAAAATTTTGTAAAGACGCATTCTAGTTTCGCGTAAACCATTAATTGTTTTCGATTTATTAGCTAAATGTGTATAGCTCGATATTTTGACGGGCCCGAATGTTTATTATTCCTGGTTAAATCGTTCTGCTGTTTTGTAAAACGGCTTCGTACTAGCTTTGTTATTTTACTATGCAGCAAATAATACAGCAACTAATTGTTAACGATTAATCAGAAAAGCTACCAGCAAGGCCGGAAAAGTGCGTCTATCTCGCAGAACATACAACTTTCATAATAATTAATTGGGCGGAGTAAAAGCTAAGGTGGATACATTCTGATTGGCTAAGGGATGCGATAAGACAGGAATCGTGCATCGCTCAGAATAAGTCATCTGGTCATCGAAAAGCCATCATAGATAGAATTTAAGATAACTAAATATCACATTTTCCTTTCGCTAGAATTCGCGTTTTTCAGTTTTTCCCGATAATTGGAATTTAGCTCTTAAAATCTTAGTCACGATGACTCTTGGGCTATTATCGAAATTCGCGTTACCTTCGAATATCGTAAAAACATTAAGCATAATTAGTTTTGTGCAACATGAATCTGATAATGGTAAAATTGAGCGAAAGTGCGTATTACTGTAGTTTCATACTGTAAAAATAATAGATAAAATATTGTATTTTTTACTACATTTGCATTAATTTTTAGTGTCTATTATGATGGATTTATTATTTTTGGAAAAATCAGTTGTTAAATGGAAAAAATGACTAATGTATTAAAAAGCTTTATTTTGGTATGTGTCAGCTCTTATTGTGCTTAGCATAGTTTGTATTCCAAGCATTCTTACCGTCAACATACAATATTTACTCTGGGCTAATTTATTGAAAAACTTCTTTGCTTAAAATCAAAGGAACTTGACCTCACGGAACCAAGTACGTTCAGAGATTTTTCGAGGCCGATGGGCGCTCAAACTCCAGAAAGATTGGAACAGTTCCTTAAACGGTTTCGAGAATGGGATGATCCCACAGGTGCGCTTAGTTATTTATAGTTAGTATTCAAGATCTATCATGTTTGTACGTAGATCATATCTGTTACAATGAGCTCTTGTTATCAAGAAAAAATTTAAATTTTCGTGCATTCTGAAAACTGCTCGAGAAATTTGGGTTCTAAGCTAAACAATGATTAAAAATAATTTTAATCTACTGTTTTAGTTCATGCTTTTGCGATTAAATGCTCAGGTGTTATATAATTCAGCAATTTAGCTAAAAAAATTGGATCGACAATACCCTAAAGTTCTTCTCGTCGCAGAAATTTTTTCACGCTCCATAAACTCAGCGTTGCTTACAGGAAGTTATATTTCTGGTACAAAAATAAGACGGTCTGACTGTCAAGAAAGTCAGTATGGGTCAAGTGTGCGTGGAAAAATTATGCACGATAACCAAAACCAGAAAGTACATATCAATTTTCTACTTTATCGTCAACTTTGTTATCAAATAGAGAACAACTGCTCGCCTCTCATCTATTTCTATTTTTGGATCCTCTTTTATATTATCATTCATATATTTTTCAAGGTGAAACTCCGCCCTATATGTATGGAACTCACTATTCGTCAGCCATGATTGTTGTATCCTACTTAGTTCGAATGGAGCCCTTTACGCAGCAATTCTTAAAGCTGCAAGGAGGTCATTTCGATTTGGCCGATCGAATGTTTCACAGTGTATCCGAGGCCTGGTTATCAGCATCACGCAATAATATGGCCGACGTTAAGGAATTGATTCCAGAGTTTTTCTATCTGCCCGAATTTCTTATCAATTGTGAGCATAGTTATACTGTGACTGCAATAATTTCACTATATATGCATGTATGCATATTCTTGCAAACCATTAGGCAGAAAATATATTACGGTTTTTTTGTATTGCGTATGGATGGGTTGATAATTAGGTAAAAGCATGTGCCTATCAGTGTTTTTTGTACAAGGCTCGTTTGTACATGTACAAAGATGGTCCCCAAAAGTCTTTGTACATTTTGTACATGCAAATTTTTGTGTACTATATAGTACAGTAGCGATTTTAGTGTGGTAAAACAGGGTTTCCGATCTTTGGTAGCGTATTTTAGCTAATTTCTGGGTTTCTGACGCCAAAAATTACTAAAAATTGTTTCAAAACGGCGCGAAGCGCCGAAAAATTTGACATCTTACCATTTTAAATGCAAATTCTGCCATGCTAAAGATATATATGACAAACAATTACTCATTTCGGCGCGAAGCGCCGAAAATTTTGGGAATTTTATACATTTTCACAGTTTTTGTCTTTTCAAACATCTTTGTACATTTTGTACACACAATTTTTTGGGTACTATGATGTGATACAGTAGCGAGTTCAGTAGGGTAAAAACAGAGTTGTTCGACTTTTGGTAGTGTGTTTTAGCTAATTTCTGGGTCTCTAAGGGCAAAAATCGCTAAGAATCGTCTTAAAACGGCGCGAAGCGCCGAAAAGTATGACATTTTTCCTTTTGAAATGCAATTTCTGTCATTATAAAGATATATAGAACATACAATTACTCAGTTCGGCGCGAAGCGCCGAAAATTTTAGCGAATTTCAGACCTTTTTTGCAATTTTTGTCTTCCCAAAAATCTTTGTACATGTACAGAGACGGTCCCAAAAAGTCTTCGTACATCGGGAAAAATCTTTGCCGAGTACAACAAAGCACTGGTGCCTATATAAAAAAATGATCTGAAGGACCTTTTCGAATGTATTCAATTTTCACCAAATATCCTTAAGGGTTATAATGTGTCTCACGGAATCTTACATACAGCAGGAGATGATTTTCAGTTCTAAGAGGTAGGGCGATGTGGCTTTAACAGCGATTTTCTAGAAAATTACATGGATAGAATTTCTCATCATTCGATTTGTTTTTGAACCAAGTAGATTAAATGGTATTTTGGACATTATGCCTACTAAATATTAAGCTCCGCGCCTAATTGGTACATATGTACAAGCTTGGTCTAAAGTTTAAGACACCCCCAAACAATAGTACTAAAAATGCCGTTTAAACTTGTAGCAAGATTTAAATAAATTGGATTAGTTTAAGCTGAGTACAAGTGTACAAGTGTATGAATCTAGACCACTTTTTTGCATACTTTTCGAAAAATAAAGTTGTATTTAAATTTGTTAATCCGATCTCGAGATATTCGTGGGCGAAGCTTAATCACTTTTACTTCATTATTGAGCTAGAATTGTCTTTATGATTCGCCATGATGCTCAAATATCTTCAAAAGATGTTGCCAAAATTTAATATTGCTTAATGATCGATCAATTTCAATTTATCGGTTAATGGTAAAACTTTTTGCAACATAGCTATACAAAAGCCCTGCTTAAAAACGATTCTCAAGCCAGAAAACTTTTACTGTTCTAGCTAATAAATTTGATCTGGGTACCAAACAAAGCGGCGTGCAGCTGGGAGACGTTCAACTGCCGTCTTGGTCCAAGCAAGATCCACGAGAATTTGTGAGAATACACCGCGAAGCTCTGGAGTCTGATTACGTATCTTTGCACTTGCACGAGTGGATTGATTTAATTTTCGGCTTCAAACAACAAGGTCAGCAAGCAGTCGAAGCGAATAATTTGTTCCACCATCTGTTCTACGAAGGCAATGTCGACTTCGAGTTGATTGACGATTCGCTGACTCGCAATGCTACTATCGGCTTCATCAACAATTTTGGGCAAATACCCACGCAGTTGTTCAGAAAACCTCATCCTCAAAAGAAAATCAGGAGTAAACGCATAAAACTATATATGTAACAGTATAAATACATTTATCTTATGAGATTAATTAAACTAACGAATTTCGATCATGTGTACTTGCTAAAGTGTTTGGTGTGTTGCCAAGGATAAGACTACGTATTTCATTTTATCACACAGCTCTACCCATACTACTAGCCTTTATTTTTGAAAAAACTTCTTGTCCTACCTAGTTTGAATTGCTTCTTTTTTGTTTTTCTGACCATTTTCAATTAAACGGACTGTGCTCAGTTGTCATGCATAAATTAAGTGTTACTGATTAATCGTATTTATCTATTCAATGTCAAACATGTATATGAATACATTCAATACCTACACATAGTTTACAAGTGCTTTAAATCATTTTCAAACTGTGAATTTCGATACTGCGCTCCTGTGTTATTCTGATCTTTGCTCCATTTTTTCCAGGTCATCTCGTCAAAGCTAAAAGTTAGATATACGGCTTATATGTATGTACATCCGGCCGGTCCTCTAGACCGATATTGTACTTTGTTGTAATGAAAATACTCCTACCCGTAAACAAATGCGGTTAGTTTATAAATGCTGCTTCGAAATTATTTCATAACTGCTTTCCAGAGTGATTTTCCAATTTTGACTTCAAAATTTATGACCTCCGTATTTTTTCTATTTTCCTAATGATACGACTGCCCCGTCTAAATTTAAACACTTTATGACCGCTTTGTATTTTCTTAAGTTTATTGCAAACTCACATGAGATGGACTATAGACTATTTTACGACTTTTCGAATATGTTTTTGTTTTAGTCTTTGATTCTTCCTTACCAACTCCCGGCGTCACTACTGATCGCTTGTTCTTCAACTGCCTTGAGAATCTCAAGCCGCCAATGAGTACTTCCAAGGAGCTCAAGGGAGCCGTGATGCAGATTGTGCAAAACGACCGTCTGCAATTATGTGCCGTTGACCATAACAAAATTTTAATTCCTCCTACTTTCACTAAATATTTGTCCTGGGGTTTCGCCGACAATTCTTTGCGCATTGGATCCTTAGACGCAGAAAAGGTATTTCGTTTGAAATATTCCTCCTCTTTTGAGTAGCATTTGCACTCAGTGCTCTCATTTATCGATATGTTTTCAGAACTGATTTTAAAATCCCTATTTCTAGCTTGTTTTTTTGCAGTCGGTTTGTATTTACGAACTAAATAACGACGTAGAAATCGTTTGCGCCGCGTGTCCAAGCAACCGAATCGTTGTTACAGGCAGCGTTGATACGGTAATTCGATTCATCGTCTGTTTCCAGGCTTAGCGTGCACACATGATCTTCTGGGGTTTTCACCCCCGCCCAGAAAAATTTTCTCTCCCATTCAGGAATTTTTTTGTTCCCTCCCCCAGAATTCGCGATTTTCTAAAGTTTCCAAATACTTCTTAGAAATTCGTGGAGAAGGTGTTTTTTTCAAGCGTTTTTAGCGATCTATCTGCTCAAAAGTGTCAAATTTTCACCGCTTCGCGCCATGTACTCATGTTTTGGCTATATTTTGTTCAGTTTGTTCGACAGGTTTAAATTTTTGAAATTTTTTATGTTTTTATGCTCTCGAAAAGAGCATCGTCAGAAACACCGGAAGACGATGTTTACCCACCATTTTGGGCCCAAAAAAGCACTTTAAAATTTCACCCCCTCCCCAATTCCCATGCTGTGCATGTGTGTTAGCGTGTAGCGATTTTATTTTTAATTGGTTCTCAATGTTTTTCATAGGCGCACAGGGATGATTGTGATGAAGTGTTTCCTGGTACATATATACGGAAGAAAATTAACTGCGTTTACTGGATATTTTTTGTACAAATTATATTTTTATTAGACAGAATGACTTAATTTGCTTTGCTTATTTAGCAGAATATTGCGATTTCAGACGGAAGCGGGTAAAACTTAATGATTCCCTTGTAGAATTTCAAGAAAATACTCTGGACTCTGCCTAGATTTTTCAAGATTGCCTGACTTTTGAACATAATTTAACTTTTCGCTTTCAATTCGGCTGAATATTAGCCGAAATTTCAGCGCTTCGCCCTAAATTCTATTGTCTAACAAATATTGACTTGGTACACTAAAGCTGTTTAGCAGTAAAAAGTTTTTGTTTGTTTTCCATATTTATAAATTTCTTTCTAATTTTCTCGTTTTGTAATGAACATTTTTCGAAATAATATGAGGATACTTGATTTTGATGGAAGAGGTACACCACAACCTAGCACGGTGAAATTAGAATAAGATGCTGTTTTTTGATTTTTCTTATTTTCACTTTCTCATGTTTATTTTAAACAGGTTAGTGCTATATATTATTGACCTTTAAAATTTTACAGAGGCCTTATCAAAATTAAAAACTACTCTAATTTAATGAAAGCATTACTGTAAACCCCATAGCGATCCTGCAGAAGTCCTGGTTGGATATTGAGTTTCAAAGAATGACATTTAGCGGAAAGTGTAGAGAAGGCAAAATTGGCATTCAAAAGCACATCAATCACGAAGTACTTAGCATGTGGTAGTCATGCAGTGTGCAGTCGCCTGCGGGGTTGGCTAAATTCAAGTCTTTTTGCCGTTAGAAGCCCGAGTTTGCCCATGAAAGCTCTACATACATTACCCAACTCTATATTTATTCGTGATAGATCTCAATAATAAGTGCCGAATTTCAGTTGGATTACAAGTTCAAATTGTATGTAAAACCTGTTTGAAAACCTGGCGTTGCATTCTATCTGAAAACCTGAAATTGCATTTTATACAAATAGAAAAGCACTATTTTGTAGCTACATAGTATGATAAGTGAAAATGCAAAATATGATGAATAACGGGGCATGGTCTTGCGTAAAAATAAAAAAGCCGAAATATTGGGCAAATAATTTAAAATGTTCATTAAATTATTATTCGACAAGTACAAATATTTATGATTGCTATAATATATCGTGTGGAAATCCTATAAAATAAAATGTCAGAAGCAAAGGTTGAACATGTATTGGATCTGACGATAATTGACGAAAGTTAATTTTTATAGAATTTAACGTGGAGCGCTGGAAAATTTCAGCATTTTACTCAAAAAACGTGAAGCTTATTTTCGTCTCACATCTTCCTTTGACGTGAATCTACGTGTACAGTTACTTAATTGGTTACAAACAGTTTTGCGCGGAGCTGGTTATCTATCTGTTACAAAAAACGCATGCCTGTGTTACTGTTGTGCTTTAAATAGTTTTTGTGTAAAGAAGATCTTCATGTTACCGTGCGATTACATTTTTGGGACACGTGTCGCTAAATCAATTGAAATAACAAAAAAATTTTATCAAAGGATTTTCTTTCATTATTTTATTTTCTAAGGTGCTGCTAAATTAAAACGCCTTTTTATGGCCATTAAAACCGCGCCTTCTTGCCTGCTGCTTCGGCTATCTTATTCTGATTTTTCTATCATTTTTCCTCAGCTTTCTTTTATCATTTCTTCTGATTTTCAGGTTGTCGGTGTTTGGGAAATTATTTCAAGCCCTGTTAAAAACAACTGTATCACGTTGAAATTACGAAAGGCTCTCTATGGTCACACAGATGTGATCACGTGCATTTGCGCCTCACCATCCTATGGGTACATTTAGTTATTTTTTTGCGTACCTACTAAAAATTTCGCATGTCAGGGGTGTGTCGGGCCCCGATCCAGACCAGGGCTTCGTTGAATCTGGCGCCGAGGTGGGGCCTGTACAAAACAAATGAAATCAGTTTAATTTTAACAAAATCAGATCTTCGAATTGCGATGCAAATTTTCATTATTCAGCAGATTTGTGCATAATTACTTTAATTTTGGAAATGTCTATTTAAAGTGAATAGCGAAATTAAGCACGTTTCGTTGCGTATTTATAGAAAACAAATTACGAGTATTGTTATACATTACTATGAGTTACACAGATATTATAATTCCAGTATAATCCGAATGTTTTCTATTTGACGTTGTATGCATGTGAGCTACTAGTGCATAAATGCTATTTTGAAGTTATCTTTGTGTAACAAACATATTGCGTTTCACGAGAAGAATGACTTTAATCTTAATTTTTTGGCGCTTCACCGCTATAGATATCAGTATTTCTGAGTTGTGTATTATATTTTGAGTGCAATATTCTGCACCGGCATTTGAATGCCTCAAACACTCGAAATTTGGGAGTTCCTGATAGCCTTTCAGCATTTCTTATTATTTTTAATTATTGTTAATGCGAAAATTCTTGTAATCATTTTAACATGGTACGTTTAAAAAGGTTTTTGTCAATATGCATTTCCGTGATTTTATACGAAGAATTAATTTTTTTCCATGCGAAACTAGTGCTCTTTAACTTTGCTCTTATCGCATCGCACCTGTAATGCTGTACGTCGACTTATGTTGTAGCATTGTGGTGAGCGGTAGCAGGGACACAACTTGCATTGTTTGGGATCTTTCGAAGTTGCAGTTCATCAGGCAACTCCGTCCTGACATTGGACCTATATCTGTCGTCTGTGTGAATGACGCCACGGTAAGAATTTTTTCGTTGCACATTTTCATAATGCACATTGATTTCGTTAAGCTGGGAAGCATAATGTACAGCATAATAATCGGTATAGAATAGGTTTACGATTCCTTAATTTTAAATTTCACGAATCTCGGGCATGCATGCAATGTAATATTTAGTGTTAAATTAGAAATAACAACGAAAGTGGTTCTGAAAACGGTACGTGTGGAGGTTTGGGGACTCTAGACCTCACAGAATGGAAAAATGCAAAATTTTGTGGGGGAATGAGGCAAAATGGAAGCCAAAAACGGATGAAAATTGAAGATTTTCTTCAAAAGTGCTCTAAATTGACCAGTTAATATGTAATAACCTAGTTTTAATGCTATTTGAGCGCTTATACCACTTTTTGAAGTCATTGTGGCCCAAAAAAGCTCTATTTTCGACCCCCCAGACCGGCTATGCTGTGCACCTGTGATTTTGTCTAATTAATTGTATTCAAGCATCAACAGGTTAACCGACAAAAAACAGCATTGTGACAAAATGATTATACTTAGCATAAAAAAAATTAAGCGCTAGAACCTTTAATTTGTTTTTCGATTGCTGAAGTCATTAATTACTCGAACCGAACCATATAAAAAAATTACAAACACGTTTGATTATTCTGACAAATCTGTTATGCCTTTGTTTGTATCCAAGTTGTATGTTATGTGAACAGGGTGACACTGCAGTCAGCTGTGGAACCTACTTATTCGTTTACTCAATTAATGGGCAGCTTCTTGCTTCGGTAAACACGGCTACATCGCCTAAACTGGACGGCAAGCAATTCGTCTTATGCGCTGCATTTTCAACGATGAGTTTTGCTTTGGAAACGGTGGATAAATCGAATCTGATTGGGTGTCAATTGTTATTGCGTCAGTTTTTTTCTAGTTTAAAAGGATCATTTTTCGGTTAAATTGAAGTTAAAAATTTCACTTGGATCTTCGAGATTAAATCATGGATTTTTTGAAGTTCTGGACCCTTAAAAATATCATTCAAAGATTTCAAACGGGTAATTTTAGACGCTGCTTGTGTCACTGAGATGCATTTGTTTTGACATATATTTGCGATTCTCCCTTCCATCCTCTATATGACTTCCCGATTCTGACTTTCCATTGTTCTGATTTAAAGGTTGCAGCTGCAATTAATCACATGTCGAAAATGGCTCAATACTAATCATTTATGGTTGAACAAATCCATTTTGTTGCTATGAACTAAACTTTCTCTTTCCGTAAGCAGAAGCATAGCCTTATCGTATTTATTATGCTGTTCCTCCGATTTATATTCATAAATGTACGGGTGGGCCACGTAACTATCCGTAAGTTTTTCCAACTGCAGTGTCGTCAATGATGGTCCAAACTCAATGAAAACTTGGCCGGAAGTGGACTATTCAATAGCAAAGCGAGCTTTTAAATTTTATTAAAAGCAGACAAGTTGGTCAAACTTTACATTACTTCTACAAGATTACCCCATCCAACTCAATTAAGCACTGAGATCATTCGTTATGCTTAACATTATTTTTGTTCTCAGTTCAATAGTGATTTACCTGAAAATCAATCTAATGCGATTTTTAAAGTCAGTGATACTAGTAAGGCATATGATGTGCAGTTTACAACTAAGAGTTCGTAGAGCCCTTGCCACAAAAAATTGCGCGAAGTCAAATCAGATAAGCGGCACTCTCATTCGAATTAACTCCTGATAATCGCTCACCTGATTTGAATCAATTCAATTTTTTCTTGTGGGGCTTTTCAAGCTTGAAATTCACATCAAAAGCCCTATTAGCATCCTGGCCTTTAAAAGTGCATTAAATTGGCCGTCAGGTAAGTCACTGCCGAGATGTGAATAAAAACAATGCTGTATACAAGGAATGGCTTCAGCTGATTGAGTTGGATGGCCATTTTAAAGAAGTAAAGTACTGTTTAAACGATTCGTTAGTTTCCAATAAAACTTTGAAGCTTGTTTTGTTATTGAATTGTCCAGCTCTGGCCGAATTTTCATTGAGTTTGGACCATCGTTTACGAAGCTATAAGTTGATAGTTGAAAAACATGGATAGTTACGTTGCCCACCGGTATAACTCACCTAAAAAAAGCTGTTTCTCCAGTTTAAACTCCTTACGAGAAACCTTTTTTGCTCGCAATTAGAGTTAGATATAACACATTTGTAGATTATAATTTGTAAATTCATGTTCGTACCTAAACATGTTAGAACATAATCGACCTTCTCTATTTTCAGAATTTTCGATAATCTGATACCTCGAGATCGATGCGTCTTATTTTTTCGTCTTGGCCTTTCCCTCTTATTGATTTTATTTTATAGTATCGTAATATTTCACTCTTCACCAGGTTATGCACAGCATGGAGACTAAGGGGGAAGGGGTGCAATTTCGAAGCGCCCTGTTTGAGCTCAAAAATGGTTGATAGATACGCGTTAAAACATCGTTTTTAGGCGTTTCTAACGATGCTCTGTCTTTCTAGAGCATGAAAATAAAAAATTTTGGATCAAATTTTAAAAAATTGGAATAAATTGGACAAAATATGATCAAAAAATTAGTTTATGAAAATTTGACACTTATGAGCAAATATGTAGGTAACTAAAAACCCTTAAAACATCGCCTTCTTTAGAATTTTTGGAAACTTTTGGAAAATTGCGAATTCTAGGGGTGTGAAAACATTTCTGGGGTGGTTGAATTGTTTTTTGGATGGGGGCTGAAAATCCCCAACGCCCTTATAGATCATGTATGCTCTTCTCATTTACTACTTATCAAACCTGCGACAAATTTCGTTTTTTCTTAAGTCCGGCGTAGAAATGATTTTTTCTCTAATACTTTTTCATGCTGTGTCCTTTGTCTTTAGCTTATATTCTCATTCAGATGAATGAATGGGATCCGCAACATGTCGTTATCACAGGTTCAAATGATGGAGTTGTCCGAGTAAGCTTGTCGTTCTAGTACCGAAATACAGCGCGTCTCACGCAAAGGTCACATTTTCGTCTTTTTTATCTTTAGCAATTCTAGTCGAAAAACCTAACAATTTTGTCAAAGTGTAGGTCAGATAACATTCCTCTGCGCGAATTTGGCTTCATTGCATAAATATGATTTCCGACGACTTTGTACAAATTTTCGCGACAGTTGAATAAACTTTCGAGCCTTATTTCTACTGTAAATACGTCGACTGTCGGAATTAAACAATACTTGAATTCGAAATTCTCGTTAGGGAGTCGTAATCAAACCCTGCTCGACGGTCTTAACCGAAAAAATTGCATTGTTATCCACGTTGAGATAACTATTTCATTAGTAATCATTTTTGATAGCCTGCAGTAAGACTCATTCTTCAGCATGGTTGCCAATCCGCGTACAGATTTGCTTTTGCACGCTCAGCTAGTGAGTACTCAGTTGAAAAATTTTATAATTGAAGAACAGCTTATCAATTCTCTTTTGCTTAAGCTTATTCAATATTAATTGTCATAAATACGGTTTGGGGAATATTCGCCCCCGACTTTTCGCCCCCGACATTTCGCCCCCGGAACTTTCGCCCCCAAACATTTCGCCTCT
Source organism: Mermis nigrescens (assembly GCA_036768485.1). NCBI lineage: Eukaryota > Metazoa > Nematoda > Enoplea > Mermithida > Mermithidae > Mermis > Mermis nigrescens. The sequence goes on from JAVLUZ010000196.1 coordinate 90,951, forward strand.
CGGATGTTTCGCCCCCAAACATTTCGCCGCTCGGATGTTTCGCCTACAAGTGAGCTGTACAATAAACGGGAGTATGCATTATACATGGACAGCGTCAAAATTCGGGAGGACGCAATGTCCGCTTTTCTTCTTTTTTGTTTTCAATTTTTTTAAAATAAACAGAAAAGAATTTTCAATTTTTTCATTTTCAATCTTGATAAGTTTTCAATATTTTCGTTTTTCATTTTTAGATTTCTTTAAACAATTTTTTAACCATGCTGTTCTCGCCGCTCGAATTGTTCTCTTCAATGACTCTTTTCTTGGCAATAGTGCCGCGATGTTGGCGTGGGCCCCTGAAATGACTTCAGTGAGGATCTGTTGTTGCGGGGGTCTCCTGAGTCGTCCTTGCTCTGGCAGTCACAGTATTGATCCGTCGAATTGCTTCGGGCCTTGCTGCTTGTGCTGCATGGTTGTGAGGATTCACAACCTTCACGACTTCGCCATTCATTCCTTCAGTCCAAACGCGTCCTTTACAGTTTGAACGTTTTTCACAAACTCAAATGGCGTGAATGTCATCCGCCGTTCGTTTGAAAAATACATAAATTTAGTTTTCGTAGACTAGCTTCCTCTTTTCGTATAACGAATGCAGTATAACGAGATATTGGGGACGAAACATCCGAGGGGCGAAAGTTCCGGGGGCGAAACGTACCTGGGGGCGAAATGTCGGGGGCGAATCTTCCGGATGCCCATAAATACACATTATTAAGATATTGCGCAAGACGGGCCAAGATGAAATCATAACCTTTAGGTGAGGAACATACATGATCTTAAGGTGGCTTGGGTGGGGGTTTTCACCCTCCCCCGAAAAATTTTCACACCCCTCACCCCAGAAATTTTTTCACCTTCACCTCTAGTATTCGCGATTTTTCGAAAGTTCAAAAATTTCTATAAATTCGTAAAAAAGTGCTTGTTTAAGCGTTTTTAGTTATCTATTTGCTCAAAAGTGTCGAATTTTTGGCGCTTCGCGCCAAATACTCATGTTTTGACTATATTTTGTTCAATTTGTTCGATTTGTTTTTTTGAAATTTTTTTATGTTTTTATGCTCCACAAAGATAGAGTATCGTCAGAAAGAGCCGAAAAACGATGTTTTTGACGCGTACCACCATTTTGGACGCAAAAAGGCGCTTTAAACACCCCGCTCAGAATTCCATGCTGTGCATGTCTGGTTGTTAAGGAACCAAGCAGATGTTGCTTAAGTAAAAACTTCTCATGTAAGGTCACGTTGAAGCGTGCTAGTTTTAAAACAGGGAGAGCTAAACCAAAACTTGACTTATATAACTGTAATGGTTCATTCGTCTTGTCGCAAAGTTTGAGCATTATTGAAATAAAATTGGCGAAGTTAATGCCATACGAAACGAGATCACTTACATGAAGCGGGACTCCCTGTTCATTTTGATGAGAACCAGCGTCTAACAATCGCCTCAAATTTTGTGTTCGGCTACACTTGAAATTTTCTCACATATTTTATTGGTTAGTCAGCCGACTTATCCTTTCAGATGTGGTCCTTAGAATTCGTGCAGATTCCCATTCAATCCTCGGCAGACGCCGCAACTCGTGAATTATCCGATGGGATTCCATCGGGTCGATTGGCGGCTATTACTAATCGAAGCCGCGATAAATCCGCTCCGCCTGCCGCGGACGGTCAAATGTATTCGGTGAGTCGGCATATTCGCGTTCTTGGGAGGGTTTGACACCATACACGTACGGCATGGGAATTCTGGGGGTCAGCAGGCCCAAAACATTTTCAAGAAGTGCTTTCTTGGGCTAAAAACGACGGGTACACGTCGAAAACACTGTTTTTTAAACATTACGGACATTGCTCGTTCTTTCTGGGAAAAAATTTCAAAACAAGTTTTTAAAAAATCGCAGAATCGAACGAAATATAGTCAAAAAATGTGTATATGGCGCGCTGCGCCAAAAATTTGAACCTTTTGAGCCAAAAATGAGCCAAAACGCTAAAAAGGGCACACTTTTTACAATTTTTACGAAAAGACGACAATTCTGGGGTGGGGTCGCAGCCATGTCACGGAGGTCAATAGCTATTCTGGGGGGTCAATAGCCATTCTGGAGGGTCAATAGCCATTCTGGAGGGTCAATAGCCATTCTGCAGGGTCAAAACCTCCCATACCCCCAAGAACTCGAACGTTTTACACCCGCTGAATTTTGGCTCAAAAGATTTACCGTTTCAACGCTTCGCGTCAAATACTAACTTTTTGACCTTACCTTGTCCGATTCACTCAATTTTTTCAGCTGCGTCTACAACGTCGAAAAAATTATGTTTTTAGCGTGTTCGCATGGCTTTTAAGCCCAAAAAAGGCATTTTTAAAAATTTTTTTGAGGCTGACCCCCTCCCCCACCATGAATTCTTGTACGGTACATGTATGTGTGGTTGTCAGGACGATACAGTACGGTCATTGGGCATGTCAGGTTCATCTTCGGTGACGGGGGATTTCGTCAAAATGGCCCATCCTTTGGATCCAGACCCGGAATCCGATTCTAAAATTTCGCTCCGCGAAAGCTACGAAGCGGCTCGTTCACTGGACGCTGAGCATTTGCGTTTGAGGTTGGCAACGGCCAGGGATGAGGAGGACGGTGATTCGCCCCCTACGCCTAAGTTTCGAATCGGCAGCAGTCGGTCAGAGCCGGAGTCGACCAACCTGGATAGCGGAGCTGGTAAGTGGGGCTTCAACGTATGTATACTTGTATGCAGGGCCGTATTTAGGGGGACAGGGACGGTCGCATCACCCCCCTTGGCCGAAAGAAATTTTTAAAAGTAAGATAATGCATAAAAAGATGGAAAAATTGAATGTTTTTGATGTAAAATCTTCAAAATTAAGGCGCTTCACGCTATATTTGACATATTTTCCATAATTTTGGCTCAAGCGCGACCAAAAAAAAGCACTTTTATAGCTTATGAGTGAGAAAAATTTTTTTAGAAAAGTTCGAGCTTTAGATCTAAACGAATGAAGCATGTTGATAAACGTCAAAAAATGTGGTTTTTGTGAGCTATCTCGACGAATTTCTCGAGATTTAGACCAATTTATGTTGCCCCCTTGGCCGAATCCTGGATGCGGGCCTGTATGTATGCCTGCATGGGCGTGCGGGTCGGACCGTCCGAAATTCCAAAAATCTCGCAATTCCCCAGAATTGCGGTTTTGAGAGTTTTCGCTTCGTTTTTTCATGTTAAAGTGTAAAACTTGATTAGAAACGTCGAAAAATGATATTATTTTCCCGTATCGCAAGATTTCCCGGTCTGTTTTTTTTTAGCGATTTCAAACGATTTACGTTAATGTTTTTTGACTTAATCGGTTTTTACTACTCTGAAAATTCGTTTTTACCGTAATAGCTTGGATTTATTTTTTATTTTTATCAAGAATTTTGTAGTTGTCTGTTTGTAGGGCTAAGGCCGTAACACGCACGCGGGGTTGGTGTCTTTACTATGCACAGCATGGCCGGTCCGGGGATCAAACATTGAGCCTTTCGGGCCAAAGGGGCTTCCAAAATTGTCTTAGATACTAAAATAGCGTTACAACTATGTTAATCTATAGTTATTGGTCAATTTAAACTGTTTTGAAGAAAATTTTTCATTTCAATTCGTTTTGCTTCAATTTTACCGCATTTTCCTCAGAAAATTTCCCATTTTTGAATCCATATTTTTATTAATAATCAGTTTATCATATCTGTCAAAGGGAAGTTTTCAGGATACTCCATAAGATGAATCGCCCGCCCAAGTCGGTATCTCCTCTTCCTTAAGTCAGAAATCTTTAAAGTACTCAGAAATCTTCATAATTTCGTTTACATTAATTACTGACATTTTGTTCTCTTTAAGCCCTTCCTGCAGTTGATCTTAACTATTAATAACAAGCCTGTTATTCGTGAATTTTCGAGAATGTTCCGAGTTTTTATATTTTTCCAGGCATAAATTCCCAAGGTAAAAAGTTCAGGGGGTAAAATCTTGACATTTGGGACCAGTAAATTTAGAGTTCGATCAGAGCATCCTATATGAAATATTTTAATGTGGAAAACTGCATTTTTGAAGTACTTTTTATCCAATCCTGACTCGTTTCTCAACTTTTGTCAGTAAAAAATATCAGAATTCATGAGCAATTTTAACTTTTAAGATCATTTTAACTTCATTCTAGGCATTTTATGAGTAAACAAAATAGATTTTTACTAGTCGGGGCTAAGCGCCGAAAAATTTCTAGCATCTTCGCTACTTTCGTCTCCATAAATCATGCAGAAAATGTTTAATAGTTCAAAATAGTCTGACAAAGACTCGAGTCTCGGACCCTGAGGTATGGGTAATACCCACACGTTTGCTTGGGGGGTCGGGAAGTTTGGGGAAAATGGTTTACACCCTCCCAGAATTTTCTCCCCCCGCAGACTACTGTAGACCCTAGAATTCTATTTTTAATAACATTTTTGGCGATTTTACCCAACCAGACCCTTTCAGAATTTTCTTGCTGCCCATGTATTGTAATATTCCCTCACCTCCTTCTGTGGGAATGTGTGTTTTTAGGATACCTATGATCTGGCCCGTATTCAGGGGGTGGGGGCACCTCCATCCGAAAATAAAAAATTATATATTATCGAAGTAGGTCATAACACCATCAAAACCGGTTTTTAGCGTTCTTTTGAGCTAGTAAATTCAAGATTTTTTGGCGCTTGGCGCCGGATTCATCATTTATCAATAGTTTTTGTTTTCTATCCTTGTCAAAACCACTCAAATTTGAGTCAGACATGCAGAACATGTGAAATTTTTTCGGCGCTTAGCGCCAAATTATTCATGTTCTGTATTATTTCTCTTTATAAATCACAAAGATTAACTACAAAGACAGAAGTTAGAAAATTATTCGTCGATTGAATGATGAGAAATCAGTTGTGTAGAGTGTTTAAATGATAGATTTGTGTAGTATGAGTGTGAAATAAAGTGAAAATTTTTGAAAGTTTTCCTTGAAACTTTTCTTCACTTTTGCATAGAGCTCGTTGAGATACGCTAAAAATGCCTTTATTTTCGCCAATCTCCTAATGGTACTCGAGATATCTGATCTCTATATTCTCGCCCCCTCCCTATGGATACGGGCCTGCCTATGGTCAGACGGGAAAGAATTTTTTCACATTTGTTCAGTCAATTTTACAATTTGTTCCTATAAAAAATGTTTTTTTTGTAGGAACACCCGTCACTCGGCCAACAAAAGACGGAAGCGTGCAAGTAATGAATTTTCGGGATTCAACAGGCACGCCAACCTTCGAGACTCGCATTTCTCAGTTGATCTATAAAGAAATTGACGAGACAGCCTCGTTTGTTGAGCGTCAGGAGTCTAGCGATTCACTGGTGTTCGTGAACAAGGACGGAGTTGCCGTAGTTAAAGCACCTAATCGACTCAAAAAGGTCACATTGTAGTTTTCTCCGTTTGTTTGCTTTTTTGAATTTTTCTTTTGTCAGTTTGTGCTAGGTAAAGCTGACAGATTTTTAGGCATCCGTATTCGTGTCTTACGAGTATACATGTAACGGCTCTACATTTAGGGTGTGCGGTCCCTGGTCATTTTAGGGGTTTGGGGGTTAATGAGCCCTAACTTATGACCGAAAATGGCTATAAACCAACTATCAATGGCCAAAAATTCAATTTTTTTTCAAACATCGGGGGGGTTCAAAAACTTTCTGGCTATGGATAGATGAGCGACAACCAACTATGGGTAAGGGGTCCCCCATGTTACATGTATAATTACGAGTGTGTACATGATAACTGCTCAGCATTTCTTGACTACCGGGTCATTAATTTTGCGGGCTGATATACCTTCGAGCATACATGTACAGCATGGGAATTCGGGGGTGGTCAGGTCCAAAAATTTTTTAAAAAGTGCCTTTTTTGGGCTAAAAACGATGTGTATAGGTCAAAAACACTGTTTTTTGACGTTTCAGACAATGCTCGCTTTTTCTAGAAGATAAAAATGTAAAATAAACCTCAAAAAATTTGAAAAACAATTGAGTAAAACAAAATATAGTTAAAAAATGTAATATGGCGCGAAGCGCTGAAAATTATACATTTTCGTGCCAAAAATGAGCTAAAATGATTATGGTTTGCCAATTATCGATTTGGCTTAAGTTTTAATGACTTAGCTTAGATTTACTGCTGGCTGCAATAATTTGTGGATTGAGTTTAAATATCATTTTCTTTTTTGTACGTTGCAATGCAATTCAAAATAGTCCACTCTTAAAGGATAAAGCAATGTTCTTTATGCCTGATAACCATATATGATCTCGGGGGTTTCACCCCTTCCCCCCGGTCAGGAATTTTTTCATCCCCTCCCCATAATTCGCGATTTTTCCAATGTTTCCAAAGTTTTCCGAAAAATTCGTAGATATGGTTTTGATTGAAGCCTTTTTAGCCATATATTTGCTCAAAAGCGTCAAAGTTTTGGCGTTTCGCACCATATATTCATTTTTTTACTACATTTTGTTCTTCGAATTTTTTCAATCGTTTTCGAATTTTTTTGATTGTTTTCGAAGTTTTTTCTCTTTTTATACTCTAAAAAGATATAGCATCATCAGAAACGCCGACAAAAGCTGTTTTTGACGTGTATCCGCCTTTTATGAGCCCGAAAAATACACTTTAAAGTTTCACCTCCCTTCCCCTAGAACTCCCATGCTGTGCATCTCTGCTGTTAACAATCCATTTTAGGGATTGGCTGAAACCATACGTGCGGCAGACGGAAGCGTTTTGGAGAACAACCGACTACATATTTAACGAAAACTTACATTTTGAGGAATAGGGGCCAAATGAGCAGATTTAAATGTGTTTAGATCGCGTTTAGGGTTCTAACAGCTGGAACTTATTTTATTATTAAAGCTGGAGATGGTTAAAAGTTGTTTTAATCTTATCAAATTTCTTATGCGAAAACGTTACGTTGTATGCAGCTGTACTTACGATTTTGATTTTTCATTTGCTCCCTCTCTCACAGCTGTGTTGTTTTGTGCATTTGGTTACCTTTAAATGCTTTAAATGGAGATGGCAACTTACTTTAATTTTCGACTAAATTATTCCCTAAAATGAATGTTTTGAGTTTGTTCGAGTAATTCGTTCATTTTTTCACTTTTTAGGGATTTGAATGGAGACGCCAGCTGGTTTTCCGCAACAAGTTGACTATGCATACATCTTTTGATAGAAAAGACAACGTTGCTCCGGCTGCTATTACATCATTATGCGTTTCCCGGTAAGAATCGCATCGCAACTACGATTAGGAATTGCTAGAAATGCGCAGCTTGGGAATTCGGTGGAGGGGGGTTATAAAATGCTTTTTTAGTCAAAAAATAGCCATATTCCGAAAAAACAAAGAAATCTAATAGATTGAATAAATTATAGTCCAGAAGGGAATATATGGCGCGAAGCGCCGAAAATTTTGCTTTTCTAAGCAAATAGATAACTTCTTCTTCTTCTTAGTGTTTATCCCGCCGTGGGGCAGGGTCCGCTTGGTTGCATTTTGATCTCCATCTTGCACGGTCAGTAGCGTCTCGTGGGGTGGCGTTTACGTTCCGCATGTCCTCATTTAGACGGTCGAGCCATCGTTTCTTCGGTCGTCCACGTGGTCGTCTGCCAACAGGGCTTAGATGTAACGCCGTCTTTGCAATTGATTGATCATTGCTGCGTAGTACATGGCCATACCATCGAAGCCGTGTTTCTCTCATTTTCTCTGGTATTGGGGCCACTCCGAGGATTGATCGGACATCTACATTTGTAACATGGTCTAGTCTGGTGAAACTGAGCGACCACCTGAGCATTTTCATCTCCATTGCATGCAGGGTTTGCTCGTGTTTTGTTACTGCTGGCCAGCATTCGGATCCATACAATGCAACTGGTCTGACTACCATTTTGTACACTTTTGCTTTCAAATATGTCGGGATTTTGCGATCGCATAGAACTCCACTGACTTGGCGCCACTTCATCCAGGCTGCATTGATTCTCGACCTTGAATCGTGTAGTGTGTCGCAGTCCCAGGAAAGTTGTGATCCGAGATATTTGAACTGGGTAACCTTGTTTAGTAGTTGGTTATCAATTTTGATTGAGCCGTCGTTTTGGGTTCCACATTCGAGATATTCCGTCTTTTTGATATTAAGCCTTAATCCGAAGTTCTCCAGACGAGTTTTCCACCTTTGCGTTTGCTGCTCGAGACCCTGTCGAGATTCGTCAGCCAGAACAATGTCGTCGGCGTATAATAGTGTCCATGGGTGCGGTTTCTGTAAGTCTGCTGTCACTGTATCCATGCAAAGGATGAACAGTAATGGTGACAATGCTGATCCCTGGTGCACACCTACATGAATGTCGAATGGGTTCGAAGTTCCAACAGCACATCGGACTGAGCTTGTTACGCCTTGGTAAAACAACTGAATTAAACTTATGTATGTTTCTGGTACACCATGCAGGCGAAGAGAGTGCCATATGAGAGCATGGGGAACTCTGTCAAAGGCCTTTTCGAGATCAAGGAATGCTATGTGAATGCTTCTTTGCTTTTCACGGTACCTTTCCATCAATAACCGAGTGGCATGGATTGCGTCTGTTGTACTGCATCCTTTTACAAAGCCACACTGGTTAGGTGTGACTGTGACAATGCTTCGGATGCGATTGTCAACCACGCGTTCAAATATTTTCATAGTGTGGCACAGCAAGCGGATGGGTCGGTAGTTTGAGCATTCACTGACGTCCCCCTTTCCTTTCCATATGGGAACAGTGACGCTTGTCTGCCATATTGGCGGCACAGCGTTTTCTTCGGTGATCTTGTTGAATAGTTTGGCAAGGAATTCTGCACCTTGTTGGCCAAGTAACTTCCACACTTCAGCTGGTATATCGTCTGGGCCAGTGGCTTTGCCGTTTTTCATTTTTCGAATCGCGTCTGTGACTTCGGCAGTTGTTATTGGAAGCACTGGTCCATATACCGCTTCAGTGTTGGGTAAAGGGGGTGCTGATATTCCTCGTTGCATACTTCGTCAAAATAATCTTTCCAGCGATGCAGTATGTCTGTTGGATTTCTTAATGGTTGATGGTTCGCGTCTTTGATGTTCATGACGTGGCCGATGTCCTGGGTGGAGCGATGGCGGGAGGCGGCTAGCTTGAAGATCTTGTTTGCGCCTTCAGGTGTTTCCAATTGATCGTATAAGTTTTTGTGGTGTGCATTTTTGGCTTTGGCAACTGCTCGCTTAGCTGCTGATTTCAGGCTTCTGTACTGTTGAAAACCATCAGCGTTTCGCGAGTGAAACCATGCTTTGTAAGCTAGTTTCTTAGCCTTGATTGTTTGTTGCACATTGTCGTTCCACCACCAGGTTTGTTTGTCAATGTAGCGTTTGCCTGGCTTTGTTCTTCCCAAGATGGTTGTTGCACATGTGTTTATGTGTGCTGCTGCTGTGTCCCAGATGTCTGAGGGATGAAGTTCGTAATCGACACGTAACGTGGATAGCGCAGATTTCATGTCAACTTGGTGCTCAGGCAGTTTCCACCATTTGATGCGTTCAGTTTTTGTTGTTGGAATGTTAAGACGTTGCTGGGTTAATTGGAAATCGAGGACCAAAAGGCGATGCTGAGGTGAAATGTTATCTGATGGTATAACTTTCGCATCTATCGCCAGTTTGATGTCCTGTCTCCTTATCAACCAGTAATCAATTTGGGTGCAATGGGCGCCACTGCAGTATGTGATGATGTGAGATGGTCGCTTCTTGAAAAAGGTGTTAACAATCGCCAGATCGTGAGTTTCGGCAAAGTCCAAGATGCGACCCCCATCGTCATTACGAGTAGCATAGCCTTGACCTCCATGGATTTGCTGGTAGCCTTCTCTGGCTTTTCCTACATGACCATTTAGATCTCCACCAATGAATAATCGTTCATCATCACTGCAGGTCTGAAGGTAAGTCTCAAGGCTTTCCCAAAATTTGTCTTTTTCTTCTTCAGGGCATCCAGTTTGAGGCGCATAGCATGAGATAATTCGCAGTATGTCGTTCCCGGTATCGACCCTGATTGACATTAAGCGGTCTGAAATACGGGTGACTTCTGTTATCCGGTCGCGGAATTTCTGACTTATTATGATTGCTACGCCATTTCGGTTGGTGGTTTTTCCATTGTAGATCATTTTATATCCTTCTCCAATATCTTTCGCCTTCGCTCCAACCCACTTCGTCTCTTGGACACAGGTGAAGTCGACGCGCCGGCGTTTCAGTACGTCCGTTAGTTCTCGGCTGCGACCACACATGGGCGTGGGGGTTTGGGGGTATGCATCCCCCCAGAAGTTGAAATACCCCCCCAGAAATCAAAATACCCCCCCCCAGAAAAATTTTTTTTGCTTTTTTAGCAATTTTTTGATGCCATTGGATAGAGCTTGATGAGAAACGTCGAAAAATGGTGTTTTTTCGTCATACCACCATTTTTAAGGCCATTTTTGACCTTTAAAAATTTTTTCACCCCCCCAGAAATTTTTTTACCCCCCACCCAGAACTTTGGTGCTGCCCACCTATGGCTGCGACCCGTGAGAGTGCCAATGTTGATCGTCGCTAGTCGGATAGGTTGGACTAGCTTCTTTAGCCCGCTCCGTCCTTGAGCAGGTAGCCCTCGCCCATTTGTCACGTTGTCCAGGCGAAGACGGCGCGCATCGCGTACGGGGTACGCCCTAGCATGACGTGTAAAATTTTGATGTGAATGCATGAAAAGATGCGACTTGAAGTTTCATCTTCAACCGGCTTGTCGCGGAGCCTGACGTTGAGGGACGGCCACCGTTAGCCAGAGGGTGGACGGATCTAACCTCTGCCCACCTTGCACCGCGTGGAGGTGGTGGTCCGGATTTGCAAGGCAAGCAAATAGATAACTAAAAACGCTAAAAACAGAAACTTTTAGAAACTTTCGAAAACATCTAGAAAATCGCGAAATCTAAGGGCGAAATAATTTCTGGAGGAGTAAAAAGTTTTCTGAGGGTTGAAACCTCCCCTCCACCCCCTCCCCCGAGATCATCTATGGAGATTACGCTGATAAATCTGCTTGCGTTCTCGTACACACATTCTCTTCCGATGGTTTCACCATAAGCAATTACTATTACTAATACTAATAATTTATTCTGAATAAACGCAAGGATAAAATGTCGCAAGAAAAAAAGACAGCAGAATATAAAACGCGAAATGTCCTGGACACACAGAAAATGGGGATGTGCCGACCATTTTTTTGGAACCGGAACCGAGAACAGATTTTTTGATTTTCTAAGAACCGGAACCGATCTTTTTTGGAGTCAGTTATGGGTTTTTTAAAAGTAGAGTTAAAAATCGAACTTTATAAAATTTAGTGAAGACATGAAGCAGCAATTCAATCTTTTATTACCCAAAAGTTTACAGATTAAGATTGGACATTCTAAAAATATGCTAATGAGCCTAAAAAATATGGAAGAGTGAATAACGTATAAATATCACCGTTATCAAATCAAATAACGACGGCAGGTGGTTTTAGGATAAAGAATTCACCAATTTACGAATTCTAATAAGCAAGGAACAGTGGAAACATAGAGTTCAACCGAATGAAAGATTGTACGGACAAAGCCGGACATGATATAATATTTTATTCGAGAAACACATAGATAATATTCAGTGATTTATAAGTAAATTGTCAACTCGACGTAAAACTTGTTTAAATGTGCAGTTGCCAGATTGAAACGACTTCCTGAATAATTTATCTTTCGATTATATCGTCATATGTTCCCATGAAGTCAGGCTATCAATAGCGTACATACTTTAACACAGAAACCGAGAACCGGAACCGAAGGTTCTCTAGTTGATGAACCGCAACCGGAACCGGCGGTTCCAACTTACGCAAGAACCGGAACCGAAGTTCTTGTTTTTCAAGAGAACCGGGACCGAATTTTTGAAAAACCCGGAACCGGAACATCCCTAACAGATAAACAGCTGATTGCGCTCAGTAATTATACTTAGTCCTGCGCAGACCTGCTCATAGGGGTTAGGGGTCTAGATAGGCATGCACATGGGAGTTTTGGTGAAGATACCCAGAATGGATCTTCAAAAGTGCTCGAAATTGACTAGAAACTTTGAAATGACGTAACTTTAAAGCTGTTTTAGGATTAACGTGTACCCGTTTTTTGGGTCATTTTGGCCCAAACAAAGTCACTTACTGACCACCACCGTCGTCCATCCATGGTTTAGACCACACATGGGTGAGGAGGGGTATGGACCAGACATGCGCGTGATGGTCCAGACCCAAAGAATGGAAAAATGGAGATTTTCATTGGAAAAATGAGGCAAAATGAAGGCCAAACATAGATGAAAATTGAAAATTTTCTCGAAAGTGCCTAAGATTGATCATAAACAGTGTGATATGTTAAATTCAACGCTATTTTAGCGCTTATACCAGTTCTGAAGTCATTTGACCCCACTCCCTCGCGATCGGCTTTGCTATGCACCTGTGGTCTCAATGACCGATCTGGCAGTGGTCAGCCGGTCTGGAGTTCAAAAATAGACCATTTTGGGGGCCAAAATGACCTCAAAAAGTGGTATAAACGTTAAAATAGCGTTAATACTACGTTATTACACAGTTTCTGGTCAATTTAAAGCTCTTTTGAAGAAAATTTTCGATTTTCATCCATTTTTGGCCTTCATTTTGCCTCATATTCCCACAAAATTTTTCATTTTTCGATTTTGGGGGTCTAGACCACACGTGGGCGTAAGGAGTTTGGGGGGACGCACCCCCTAGAAGGCCGAATACCCCCCCAGAAACCAAACTACCCCTCCAGAATTCAATTATGAAATTTTTGTTTTTTGCAATTTTTTGATGCCAATGGATAGTGTTCGATGAGAAACGTTGGAAAATAATATCCTTTCGCCATACCACCATTTTAAGACCATTTTTTTACCTTTGAAAAAGCACCCTCCCCCGGAATTTCGGTGCTGCAAACCTTTAGATTCCCCATTCTCCCCAGTGCATGTCTGGTCTGGACCCTCCCCCCAAGAATCCGACGAACCCCCTTGAAAATCGATAGACAAAAAAGAATTTAATTTTTGGTGCTATTTTTGTCCATTTCGCCCATTGAACCCTCCCCTTAGAATTTGCAACTGCCAAAGTTTGTTTTAGACCCCCAGAAAAGAAAAATGAGAAATTTTTTGAGAAAATGAGTTAAAATGGCAAGAAAGCACCCATGTAAACATGGCCCCAAAACGCAAATTTTCGTCTGGAATCGGGGGATAAAAAATTTTCTGACTTTGGGGTAATGAGGGATGACACGACCGACTTTGAGTACGGGAATCCCCTCCATCCACCTTGCTGCTGCATGTCTGATATGGTCCTGTCCTGAGTTCGAATGAACTCTTCAAAGGGCGGAGGGGACAATTTTTATTGGTAACTAAAGTCATATTTTTTGCTTCTTTCATATACTGAAATGAAATCTATGAATTAATTATTTTTGTAATTAAGTAGTTTCTTCTTGATTGAAGCGATCACAAATCATTGTTTGTTGGCGATTCGCGAGGACGCGTTTGGACCTGGAGCACATCTGATGGATCAGCTGGAGGGAGAGCTGATCATTGGTTTCAAGATCCGGCGCGAAGCACCTGCGCTCAGTGTCATCAAAAGTTTTCTCTGACCGAGCGTCGACATCATTGCCGAAATTGTGGCCAAATCTTTTGCGCCAAGTAACGCAATAGCCTACCCCTCTACTGTCATTATCATACACGGTACGGGATGGGATCTCACATGGGCTTGGGGGTATGCACCCCATAGAAGGCCGAATACCCCCCCCCATTATTCAATTTTTGAAATTTTTTGTTTTTTCGCGATTTTTTGATGCCAGTGGATAGTGCTCGATTAGAAACATTAAAAATCATGTTTTTTCGCCATACCACCATTTTTAAGACTATTTTTTTATCTTTGAAAAATCTTGCGACCCCCAGCATTTTTTGTACAAGGTCCATTTGTACGTGTACAAAGATGGTCCCCAAAAGTCTTTGTATATTTTGTACATGCAAATTTTTGTGTACTTTAATATAGTACTCTACCGATTTTAGTGTGGTAAAACAGGGTTTCCGATCTTTTGGTAGTGTATTTTAGCTAATTTCTGGGTTTCTGACGCCAAAAATTACTGAAAATTGTCTCAAAACGGCGCGAAGCAGCGCCGAAAAATTTGACATTTTTCCATTCTAAATGCAAATTCTGCCATTTTGAAGATACTTTGCTCGCCACGAATGTTTACGCTTTAATAAGCTTCTAGAGCTTGTTAGGGTTATATCTTTAACACGTCGGTCCTATTTCCGCCCACGCACGACCGACGTGTTAAACGTATAAGCCTTAACAAGCTCTATCATCCTATGGAGCATATTAAAACGTAAACATTCGTGGCGAGCACTGTATATAAGACAAATAATACTCATTTCGGCACAAAGCGCCGAAAATTTTTTGGAATTTTACCCCTTTTTACAGTTTTTCTTCCCAAAAATCTTTGTACATGTTGTACACACAAATTTTTGAGTACTTTAATATGGTACAGCCGCGATTTTACTGTGGTAAAAACAGAGTTGTTCGACTTTTGATAGTGTATTTTAGCTAATTTCTGGGTCTCTAAGGGCAAAAAGCACTAAGAATCGCCTTAAAACGGCGCGAAGCACCGAAAAATTTGACATTTTTCCTTTTGGAATGCAATTTCTGCCATTATAAAGATATATAGAATACACGCGCCGAACATTTTTGCGAATTTCACACCTTTTTTTGCAATTTGTGTCTTCCCAAAAATCTTTGTACATGTACAAAGACGGTCCCGAAAAGTCTTTGTACATCGGGAAAAATCTTTGCCGAATACAAAAAACGGTGCACCCCCAGAATTTCGGTGCTGCCCACCTTTGGATGGAATCATTCTTCCAAGGTCAGTCGTTTTTTCGTTTTTATGGCCAAAAAATAAATGGTCATTCAACCCCGCCCTCTAAAATGACCCCCTATCCTACCATCCTGAAATTCTGAGCAAAGATAACGAACAATTGTCAGTAGAGAGTTGATTTTATGCTTGAGAAAACGCGTAAATCAGCGCGTATATATTTTTGTAACGTTGGTCTAAGCTTTGTCTCGTCTGAACAGCATATTGAAATAAGTAGAGTTCAAAGTCTGTGAAATGTGCAACAACAGCTTGCTTTTCATTGTTATCTAATGCGTGAAAAAATAAACAGCAGAAAATCAGGATAAATCTGAGGACGTGCAAAATTAAAATTAAAATGCTAATGTAAAAACTGTGCACTGTGTTTAATTCATTAGCGTAGCGTATAATACGAGACCTTTCATCAGCTATAGTCTGTTCCATTCCGAACGGCCCATTTTTTGCTCAAGTCTTATTACTGTAATAGATTTTCATTACACAAATGGCATCTTCAGCCAAGCTCTCATAGCAGCTGTTTTTGTTAAAATCTTCATATTGATGCTTATTGTGCTTTGCTTAACATATGGCGCATCAAACAGACTGCTGCAACAAGCTAACCCGTAAAATACTCTGCTACAGTAACGAGCCATAAAGCGAAAATGGGCCGTTTGCAGTGTTTTTTTTGTATTCGGCAAACATTTTGTCCGATGTACAAAGACTTTTGGGGACCGTCTTTGTACATCTACAAAGATTTTCGGGGAGACAAAAAGTGCAGAAAAGGTTTAGAATTAGCACAAATTTTCGGCGCTTCGCGCCGAAATGAGTGATTTTGTGTTCTATATATTTTTATAATGTCAGAAATTGCATTTTGAAAGGAAACATTTCATATTTTTAGCCGCTCCGCGCCGTTTAGAGACGATTCTTAGTGATTATTGCCCTCAGAAACCCATAAATTAGCTAAAATACACTACCAAAGGTCGAACAACTGTTTTTGCCACAGTAAAATCGCTACTGTACCATATTATAGTACCCAAAAAACACTGGCCGTTTGGAATGGAACGGAACGGACTATAAGTTTTATTTTGTCATGCGTATTTAGGTTTCTGGATACAAACACAGTAGAAACATGATTAAATGAATTCTGATGCGATGATTAGTTCCCGATTCATTTATTAGTACACAAACTATGAAAACTCAATGCGTCATTATAATGGCCCTCTTTTTTTACGATTTGTCGTTTATTTTATTTCTCTGTTTTTTAGGTGCAGCCGCTATGAATCGGATATTTATCATTTGAAGATTACGAAACCAGTTCGTGTGTGCCAGAACTGCTACATAAGGCTTAAAGTTTTGGACACGGCCGATCTACGCACAGTAACACCCTGATCCCAATGCGATGATTTCAAAGTTTGCATTTTGATACGTTTCTTTTCTTGACCCGGCGCCAGTCATTTTTCATACTTTTCTTGCCATCTACGTATTTTAATGATCAATGATCTTTCGGAATTTGTATACTTCATCTGTTTGACGCTCAGAAATTGGCGTGATTTTACGAAACCTTGCCCACTGATCAGGCACGTAGCTGGCCGTCCTATTCTGGGGGACCAACACCAATTTTTGGGGGACTAAGCCCATAAAGGCCAAAAATAGCACAAAATAACGTTTAAAAAGTCATATTTTTCTGAATTTTAGGTGTCCAAACCCCCCCCAGAGATTCGTGCCTTTCACTGATCAATTGTCAGCGTTCAAACAGGAAAAAACAGCGAAATGCAGTTTTTAGACTACACTATTTACAGAATATGATTTTTCATAACTTATTATAACATAATGCGCCCATTAATTGCTATGAGCAGTATCGTGCCCATTGCTCCAATTTTATTTAGTTTTCTATTCGATTTACATCGACTCAACAATTGTCATCCATTCGCAAGATTTCGTGAAATACGCCATATATGACCTATTGTTGTATCATAAAGAAATGAACAGGTGCCTACTGAAGTATTTATTTTCTTTTGAGTTTACAATCTGAGAAGTGACGCCCCTTATTTTCCAAGTATAACTTGCCCTTTTCTCTATTTATTAATGGGTCATTGGGGTCAAAAGCTGTTCACATTTTTAAATAGCTTAAAAATTGATCGCAGGCAAACGTGGTGGGCGTGGTCGAAGGAACCTATAATTAACTTCATTTTTTGTTATACTTTTGATGCCAAAGATCTTGATAAGAAACGTCAAAAATACTTTTTTGTTCTTGCCTTTTTTATTGGCATATTGGCACTTTTTTACCTTTGAGAACATTTAAACCCCAGAATTTAGGCACTGCTCGTGTATGATGGCCGATGCGATGAAACAAACTTTTTTTTACTTTTTTCTTGGAACTCTTTCCTTTGGCATCGAAGAAATTTTAGTGAAAGCGAAAAAAAGTTTAAAAATTCAATTTTGGGATTTGCGGTGGTGGGCACACGTGGGCGTGTGGGGCGGGAACTTGGGGGTATGCACTCCCCCAGAAGTTGGAATACCCCCCCCATAATTAACAGAATTTTGTTTTTTTTCGCAATTTCTTTACACCAGTGAACAGTGCTCGATGAGACGTTGAAAAATGGTGTTCTTCCGCCATGCCATCATTTTTTGACCTTTGAAAAATCTTGCACCCCAGAATTTTGGTGCTGCCCATCTATGGTGGTGGGGTTTCACAACTGTGGTTCAAACACTACCCAGGCCATATATGAACAATACTGATCGCTCAACAAAATCGTCTTTTATTCTGAACTAGAAACTCATGTGAGCAGCAGCCGAATTCGGGAGAGGATCCAATGAGGCAAAATCACCGAAAATTTATTCTGGGGTCTATCGATTTATGGCGGATGGCGGAGTCCGCCAGATTCTTAGGGTGGTCCAGGTGTGGGTGGACTAAGTCAGAAAACTGATATTCTACGTATACTGAGTGCATTCCATTTCGGTTTTTGAAATGCGTGCCCGCCCACCATACGTGGGCAGCAAGAAAATTCTGGGGGGTGCAAGATTTTTTTGACGGTCAAAAAAGGCCTTAAAGGTGGTGGTAGGGCAATAAAAACACCATTTTTCGACGTTTCTCATCAAGCACTATCCATTGGCATCAAAAAATTGCGAAAAAACCGAAAAAAATTTTCAAAAATTGAATTCTGGGGGGGGTATTTTGGTTTCTGGGGGTAGCATACCCCCCAAACCCCCCACGCCCAGGTGTGCCGCCCACCTATCTACTTCACTAAAGAGGCTATCATTTCTTCTAAATTCTATTTGCAAAAAAATTAATAAGGGACGATGGTTGTACATGTGTAGCCTAATTTTTGCGGTATTAATTCGTATCAAAAAAGCAAGCTGTTGTGTGAAAAGCTGTTTTGCATCGTAATTGGACATTATCTACAATGTCTTACGCAAATTTTACCTTGCGTTTGCTCGCATTCGTGTATTATTTATTCATTGTTTTGTGATGTGAGCTCTATTAAAAGTAGTGTCGGTCTCAATCGCAACTTTTAAAATGGACATTCCTTTTATTGATAAGTTTGTTGAATGGGTTAAAATTCGGTGAAAAGAGTGATAAAAGCTGAAATTATGTATTTTGAGAAGATTTGAAATTCGTGTCCATCCAGGGGCCGCAGCCGCACCCAAATTCTGGCGGTTTGGGATCGAAAAATCGATTGCACATACGGCGAAAAAATAATCTTTCTACGTTCTGGTATAAAAAATCGCGGAAAATTCAATTATGGGGTCTTCCAAAGTTTGGTACGATTCTGAGGATCCACTCCAGGCCCACGCCCTTGCGTTATCATTTCCTGAGCCATCAAAAGAACTGCGCCGAACTTGCATTCTGAACTAATATTCCGCGTTTTATGTGGAGACAAATGACTGTAAAAAGCCATATAACTATTGATAGCACTGGTATCATTCAACAGAATAGTCACTAGATCGGACACGTATCGCGAAAGACATTGCAGTACAATAAGGTACAACGAGGTAAAAAATCAGATCGTACAATTTCAACAGCCAGACGAATACCTGGAGCTAATAAACATACAAATTAAACGCATTATGTATCTAGCTAAGGACCTGACAAATAAACATCAACGAATCATTACAATGTCTACACCCGCATGTGCTATAAGATTTCGTCTCAAACAGACATCTGCATTACCATTGGTTTAGAATATATCGAAACAAACATCACCATCGCCGTAACAATGTACCTATGTACAATTAATTAAAAATAAGTTTGTTTCGCGGATTACGGGAAACCTTGAGGAACCCATTTTGCCTCAAATTTCCGTTATCATGAATCCATCTGTAAATTAGATATGTAGTATGGGCCAGGGCTTATGCCCGAGGCAAGACTTTTTTCAGGCCGAGGCTAGAACATTTGTAATTGCGTGTAAATAATCGAGTTTCTCTTCTAGAATCAATCTATACAATTTCAAGAAGCGCACAAATCGCGATTCCAATTACTCATTAATTCAAATAACAAAATTCGATAGTTGCACTGTTTCTGTAGCAAATTACGATTTCTAATCTAACTTATGCTGATTATAAATTCAGCGTCATTGCCTTATGTATCTTTTTGAATGAAATAACATCGAAAACTACTAAGTAGTTGTGCTTATTCAGTTGGACATTGAAATACTTGTAAGTTATTCAATAATTTTATGCAAAAATACTTCATCGCAGAATAAGTAACAATAAACTTTAATAAAAGTGATCAGCTTTGTGAGAAAAAGTTTGATACTATGAATGCACTTCTTGGAGTCCTGACCACACAAGGGCGTAAAAGGGGGTCTGGCTGGACCATACCTGGGCGGCAAGAAAATTCTGAGGGAGTGCAAGATTTTTCAAAGGTCAAAAAATGACGCAAAAATGGTGGTATGGCTAAAAAAACACCATTTTTCGACGTTTCCCATCAAAATTTCACTATCCATTGGCATCAAAAAATTGCAAAAAAACGAAAAAAAATTTCAAAAATTTATTTCTGGGGGAAAGGGATATTTTGGTTTCTCGGGGGTGCCTACCACCCACGCCAAGGTGTGGTCTGGACCCCCTTCCCAAGAATCTAGTGGACCCTCCCCTCAAAAAAATCGATAGACCCCAGAATTGAATTTTTCCTTTCTACTTTTTCAATTTTTGCCCCGCTTAGGACCCCAAAATTTTGTCGCTGTCCATGTATGGTCTGACCACGTGGGGTGGGGGTATGCACCCCAAAAGGCCGAATACACCCGCAAACCAAAATAACCCACCAGAATTTAATTTTTGAAATTTTTTTGTTTTTTTCGCAAATTTTTTTGATGCAAATGGATATCGCTCGATAAGAAACGTTGAAAAATGGTGTTTTTTCGCCTACACCATTTTAGAACCATTTTTGACCTTTAAAATCATGCACCTCCCTGAATCCTGGTGCTGCCTACCTATGGTTTTTATACTATTTCTTGAATACAGTTAAAAATAATAATAAAAGAATATGCACTAAAATTCTAGGGCGGGTGTGCAAGATTTTTCAAGGGTCAAAAATGGTCTAAAAATTCTGGTATGGCGAAAAACACCATTTTTCAACGTTTCTCATTGAGCACTATCCATTGGCATCAAAAATTGCGAGAAAAAAAACAAAAAATAAAACTGAATTCTGGGTATTTGGTTTCTGGGGGGTACATACCCCCAACCCCACACCCGCCCACGTGTGGTCCTGACCTATCTACAATAAATGTATAGTATAATGCCACTGTTTTGCGTCCATTGATAATATTTTGGTCTTAATATTCACAATTTTACGGAATTTCCGCCAATCAAATTTAGAATGCTTATCGCAACAGCCGCAGTTTTGACCAGGAAAAAGATGCTCCGAACTCACAAATTAACGGTTTATACAGCGCATTAGTGCTGAGAAAGACACGACTAATTGTATGTATGATTGCAAAAAAACCGGCCAGATGATGTCAACTTCAAGAATTGTGATGTAAACGAGTAGTTAATTTGCGTGACTTTTTCAATAAAATTTCCTCGTGGCCTTACTTCAGTCTTTTTGTAGCAGAGGTGCTACTACACAATGTGAAATGGATACTTTGAAGTTAAACCCGTGAGGTTACTGTTATATTGTTTCTCAATTATATTGAATATTAGCGCAGGAAGTGAGCAAGAGCCCGAGAAGTCGGTTAGTACTACACACGCGATACAGAGCGGAAGATCCAGTAAACCGGTGCGGGTAAATTTTGCTCACGTAACGGAAGTTATGCGGCGCCGACTGTTACATTTTGAAATAAAATTTCGAGTAAAAAATCATGCTACAATTAAAAATACATAGAATCAAGTAAGATCAAAGTTAGTTTTAAGTTGTTGATCTTCGCTATAAAACGATGAGCACGTTACCGCTTAACATTAGAGGAATCTTTTGTGTAGAAAAGTAATACCTATCGTTGATTAAGAAATTGGATAGCTGAAACTGCTGTGGATATTCAATTAGAATTTATAAATTTCCTTACGATTTCTAGCTCTCCTGAAAATCGCTCTACATTCACGAATTTTATAAAATCGGAGATAACTTGCCTCTTTGACATATTGCGATGTAAAAATCATTTAAATGTAGGTACTGATTAATGTGTTCAAAACGTTTTTCTTATTCATGCAGTTTTTAATTCATCAGATTAGAACCGTTGAAATCACTTCTTCATGCCTATTTTAATAAGCATTACTGCAGAAAGTATTATTAACGTTCTTAAAGATATGCTAATAAAAAAGAAAATGCTCCGATGTAGAACAAAAAAGGTAAATATAGGTACTTGAATTTCTTCAGTGCTAAGGATGTAAAAGGAGGGAACTAGAAAAAATTTCCTCTATATGCGTAGAAGCCATAGGAATGTGCTAAACAGTTAGACTTCCCCTAAACAACGCAAAAGTCGAAGTATATTCTGCGGCCTATGCGTTTCTTAAGATTTTCCGTAGTAATTTCGATTATGATGGCGAGTATTTTGATTACTTTATTTTGAAAATTTGAAGAAATTTTTTTTGTTCTCAAGAAAACTATTGAGTTGGCCATGTAGGTGTAAAGTTTACACTATTATCTTTTACTCCAGAGCATTATGGAAAGCCAAGATTTCATTAAATAAATAATACATTGATTATTTAATAGTCATGAAAGTGTCTTCAATGCTTCTTACGAAACACTTAAATACGCTGCATCACACCTCATTTTTCACAGGCCGCAGAATATACTTCGATTTCGTTGTTTAGGGGAAGTCTAACTGTTTAGCACATTCCTATGGCTTCTACGCATATAGTAAAATTTTCCCTAGTCCCCTCCTTCTACATCCTTAGCAATAAAGAAATTCAAGCATATTTACCTTTTTTGATCCATCGGAGCATTTTTCTTTGCCAGTTCTCTTTATTCAATAATTCAGGCCATATATACATAGGTGGGCAGCGTTGAATTTCGGGGGAGTGCAAGTAGCCGAAGAAATTTCTTTTTCTCGTTCCGAACCCTTTACACTAAATTGATCACAGATCAAGAAATATTGCCTTATAAGAGAAAAAATTTTACATGTTGAGATATTGTAGCCCCCTACAATATAAAACCAGTTGGACTGCACAGAAAAACCAAAATTGAGCAAGACAAGCTTTAGGACACGCTAACAGTATAAAACTCGTATACTTTACACTTTTGTGCAATAACCATTGAGTGTAAAGAAATTTTAAGGTCAAATTCGTAATCTAAAATCAGGGGCAACATTAAAAAATTGGCTCTCCCGCAAATTGTTTGATACCCGATGCCTAAGTGGGAAAGTGCTTCAGTGTAAACTTTACACTTGTGCGAATAACGCAATGTTGGGTGTATAGAAACAAAATAAACTAGATCTGTGACTAAGGTCAGGCAAATTTTAAGCATAATCAGCATGTTCCGCTCACTTAGCGGAGTAGCTGAAGAAATTTGTTTTTCGTCTCGAATCTTTTACACTAAAACACTCACAGATCGAGAAATATTGCGTTGAAAGAGAAAAAAAAAATTTTACGTTTTGAGATGTTATAACCCTCTACATTATAAAACCAATTGGACCGCACAGAAACCAAAATTGAGTTAGATAAGTTTTAAGACACGCTAACAGTAAAAAATTCGTTTACTTTACACTTTTGTGCGACAAGCATTGACTGTAAAGAAATTTGAATTTCAGATTCGTAATCTACAACTGAGGAGCGACATTTAAAAAATTCGGCCCTCCGCAAACTGTTTGATACCCAAATGCTCTGGGCGGAAAAATGCTTCTCGGTGTAAACTTTACACTTGTGCTAATACTGCAAATATTGGGTGTATAGAAACGAAATAAAGTAGGATCTGTAACGCTAAGGTCAGGGCGCATTTTACGCATAATTAGCATGTTCCGCCTACTTAGCGGAGTAGTTGGAGAAATTCCGTTTTCCGTCACGAACCCTTTACACCAAAACGATCACAGATCAAGAAATATTGCGTTAAAACAGAAAAAAATTTGGTTTTGAGATATTGCAACCCTCTACATTATAAAACTAATTGACTGCACAGAAACCAAAATTGGGTTAGATAAGCTGAAGGACACGCAAAGAGTAAAAAAACACGTATACTTTACACTTTTGTGTAACAACTATTGAGTAAAAAGAAAATTTAAGTTCAGATTCGTAATCTACAACTCGGGGGGCAACATTGAAAAAAACATGGCCCTCCGCACATTATTTGATTTTTCGGTTCACAGTTTACACACTCATTGCGAACTCGATATTGAGTGTAAACAACAAAAAAGACGGGCATCAGAATTTTTTAATTATCTATCATTTAGAAAAACCGCACCTCCAGGTGTGTGCCGTTGTTGCTGTGAGGGGGGGCACAAATTTTGCACTCGCTGTGATAAACATATAAGAAAAAGGATGGTCACGTATATTATAAGGGTCAGCACATGTATTAGTAATAACATCTTGCCCCGGCCTGGCTAAAAAGTCGCCCCGGACATCCCTGGTATTTATAGTCTGTTTCACATAAGTTTGGGCATAAGTTTTAGGAATCATTTCGAAATTAAGCCGACGGATTACAATAACTATATATCAAATCAAGGCTATAATCATGAATTCGACAGCTGTCGGACATAGTTTTTAAAATTTATGCCCAACCTTGTGTGAAACAGACTATAGGTATACCAACCAACCACTCTTTTCAATCTTTGACTTACTTTGAGATTTGAACAGAGATCTGTATAATACTCTATTTGGAGGAATTTTAGGACATTAGCAGGCTTGTCGTCCTAATTTCCGAATAAAAAAGCATCTGCTTGCTGAATGATAATAATAAAGAACACGAAAAAGGAGGTCTTTATCATTTAAAATTGCGTTAACTCATAATAATCATAAAAACATTTCAATATGTATGTAGATATTGGCTGAGTTACCGAAAGGACAAATCACGATCTGCTATGCAAATTATGCAAATTATGTAGCCAATAGTAATATAACATTGTTACTTTTTGTGTTGATTCGCTTGACGCAATGAAGAGGGCTTGTTATCGCTTATTATCTATCTATGCACGTTATATAAGTCGCTTCGATGTGCACAAACACTTACCGAGAATTTCTTCTTAGTTCATCAACTTCTGCAATCTAGCAAAGCAACAAAACAGTTGAAAAGAGTGCGAGGCACAATGAATTTTTTTAATTTTTTCACTGTTTCTTAACTATTCGTATTTAAAAAACTGAGTAGGCTGATACTAGAAATTTTTTAAATACCATAAAGCTCTTTTTTGAGCTTACAAGGCAAGTATGTATTAGTATGGTATGTCAAATTTTTTGTATTATCTTTGCAAAATTTGAACATTGAGGAAGTTTTTCTGAATAATTTTTTACGCTGATTACGAATATGCCAACTATATGTAATTTTGCTCAATATTTTGTGGGTTATTTGCGCCTGCAAATTATTTCACCTCATTACATGCAATGCACCACTGTTTGTGCCTTGACCTAACATTTTTAGCAATAGTTTGTTTCAATTATGCAGACAACTCATATAAAGCAATGAAACATAAAGACAGTGGAAATTAGGCTCGAATAGCGTTTAACAAGTTCACAAATATTTCGTCAGGTTCGTGGACAGAGCGAAACATGTGAAGTAAGTTTAAAACAATATTTCGGGCAGCACATTACTACTGTACTGCTGGGGTAAAAAAATTCTGCTGTTGTTCGTGTCAGCAATCAGTCAGCCAGCCGTTTAGTGAAGTTTCCACTGTTACATCCGATTAACATTTTTTGCATTCGATCTACACTTGTAAAACGCGATTCGACCAATTTCCATTGTCTTAATGTTTCATTGCTTTATATAAGTTTGTCTGTTTGATTAAAACAAACTATTGCTAAAAATGTTTAATAAGGATTACAAAATTTGCAAGCTGCAAATAACTCATAAAATATTGAGCAAAATAACATATAGTTAGCATATTCGTAATCAGTTCAAAAATTGATCTAGAGAAACTTCCTTAATGTTCAAATTTGCAAAGATAATGCAAGGTGTTGGTTGACATACCATACTAATACCAGGCAAGATATATAGTATGGTATGATTATTAGTATGGTATGTTGACATACCATACTTATACCAGGCAAATGAAACAAAAAATCAGTGACAGGATATGATTTGAAGCATCACAATTTCAACTTAGCATAGAGGTATTTGATGGCACATCAATACAATAAATTGAATTATCAACACTGAAAAGACAGACATTTTTTACAACACTTCAACTTAAGATATGAAAAGGCAAACGTTAAGGAATGCTGAGAAAATATTTGGCAATAATGCAGTTTTTCATCAATGATAACCGATTACGTAACTATTAACCTTTAACCATTAGCACAGCTCGTTTTATCAGAGCTGAGCAGAATCAATGTTTATACGACTGATTTCTAAGAATTGTAATATTAAATAGTGATCATTGTGTAGTTAAATGAAAGTACTCGTTTTACTTTGCACATGAAACTTGCTACTTAAAATCCCTGAGATGTATCAGCAGATGAAGTCGACATGCACCGTTTGAACGTCCATTTCGATGAATAAAATCGTGAATAATTATCCACTTAAACGTCTTGAACAAAAATTAACGCCGTCTTCGGCGACAATATAAAATTCTAATTTGTTTGTGTAGCGGAGTATGACAACTAGTCGCGCTTGATGACCGTTTTTGGTCTAAAACATAAAGCTACTCTTAATACGGTTGAACAAAACAGTAAACTTCCGCAGAATTTCAAGTAAGCTTATATTGAAATATTAAGATTATCAATGACTATTAACCTGCAATTAATTGAAATTTTTTCAAACTTGCGTGTGGGTCACGGAAAATGATTTGGAGCAGAATGACGAATTTTATCACAGTCGACAAAGAATTATTTTGATAAAAATCGTGCAGTATTATAGCTGATATAAACATTATTTATATGATTAAAACATGAATTTGTGCTATGGAGTATGTCCGAGTATAATTTTTTTAATTTTTTGTTTACTAACTCTTTGTTTGTAGTTTTCTAGACTGAGATTACTTTATAGTATGTCTGTCTCGTCTTTTTACTTTTTACTTACAATTTTATGAACTTTTACCTTTTTTTCCATTTTATTGTGAAGCGCCCTTTCCAAATAGCACGACAGATTCGTTCAAACGAAAAATGAGCGCGCGCGCCCACACGCACGCACACACACAGACAACCATACCTGGGCGTGGGGGGTTTGGAAGGACGTTGAAAAATGGTGTTTTTTTCGCCATACCACCATTTAAAGGCCATTTGTTGACCTTTTCAAAGGTCAAAAAAGCCTACCCTCAGAAATTTGGTGCCGCCCACCTATGCAGACAACCATAAAACGATAGCAAGGGAATTCGAGAAGATAAGTCCCAAAATTTTTTTAATAAATTATTTTTTGGGCTATGAGTACACTTAAAAAGACTTTTCTTTACATTTTGGACATTACTCGTTCTTTTCTAGAACATAAAAACGAAAATATTTCGAAAAAAAATTGAAAAATTCGAGCAAATTGAACAAAATACAGCCAAAAAATGAGTATGTGGCGCGAAAATTTATTACTTTTGAGCCAAAAGTTATCTAATAACGCATAAAACAGTCCAATTCCTAAAATTTCTTCGGATAATCAACAATATGCTAAAATAGTCTTAAAACTACGTCACTTAAAGTTCTGATCAATTTCAAGCACTTTTGAATGAAATATTCAATTTTCATCCATTTTCGGCCTCGTTTTACCTCATTTTTACCAGAAAGTTTCTCATTTTTTCCATTTTGGGTTGGGTTACCCTCCTAAACCCCCATACGTGCATGTCTGGTCGCAGCCATTTTGCAGGGCCAGCAGCATACATGTACAGCATAAGAATTCTGGGGGAATCACATCCAAAAAATTTAAAAAAGTGCCTTTTCTGAACTGAAAAATGATGGTTTACAAGTCAAAAGCACTGTTTTTGACGTTTTAGACAATGCTCATTCATTTTAAAACATTAAAACAAACAAACCTCACAAAAATTTAAAAAAAATCGAGTAACTTGAATAAAATATATTCAAATAATGTGTAAAAGGCGCGAAGCGCCGAAAAATCGAACTTTTGAGCCAAAAATGAGCTAAAAATGTTTAAAAAGGCACACTTTTTACAATTTTTGCAAAAATCAACAATTCTGGGGTCACAGTCATTTTGCAAGAAGCCAATAGCCATTCTGGGGGGCTAGATCCCCAGCACACGTATGGTCAGCACAACAGCCATTCTGCCATTTTCAATACCCCCAGAATACATATAAAGAAAAGTTCCAAATTCGATTATAATTTTTAAGAATTACACATCGGGATTGTTGACGAAAACGGGTGTCTGCAGAGTAAGCTCAACTTCTTTAGAACACCCGCCATTCTGCTCGTGTGCGTCCTGCTCAGTTTTTACAATCGCTTTTAAACCAACGGCGTTTCGTTCGTCATTCATTGCGGCCAAAAAATCGGCATCAATCATCCTAAATAGAAAAGATACTTCTTGGGAAAAGATGAGACGAACATATACAGTCAATACATCTTTAGCCGAAAGCTAAAATCTGAATTAGAGCAGCGCAACTTGCAAACAAAAGAGAAGGGATAGATTCCGATAGCCACTGACTTGCTGTGCAACATATTAAGATCAGTGGAGGATCTAGGTTTTCCTAATGGGAGCGGTACCTAATTGTTCATAAAAATATTTTATTATAAATTCCTCATGCATATTTACATACATTTACATTTAGAAAAAGAGGATAATAATAGCCAAAGGAAACTAAAACTGCAGCTCTCTTTGCTTTTTTACTCCGAATGAGATGAAATACCGATTCTAATCAAGGAACAAAGTATTCGAATAATTGCTATTTTACTCAAAGAATTTGTTGTACGAAGCACCAATCTGTGCGGCGCTGAAATGCTAATTTTATGGGGCAACACTAATGAGTACTCCGACAAAATTTAAAAAATCCAGCGGACAATGACTGAAAATTCTAAGAATTCTTCCCACTCTTAATCTCACCAACTATCGTGGGCCGACAAAAAGCGGCCCCCGTCTTCTCTAAATCCGCCTCAAAATACGATGGAAAATAAAAAGTAAGCTTTTCTTCCTAAAAATAGCTTGAAAAAAGTGGGTGATAATAATTATACATATATTTTTGCTTTTTCTCAGCTAGTTACTGCCAAAATTATGGAACAAATCTTTGGAACTTTATTTCTGAAAAGCTCAGAAGATCATAATATTGAGTAAATTCTTCAAATCAGCACCTCGACGGATTTTCCAGTACATCTTTAAATTTTGACAAGTCTAGTCCTGCTGTCGGGTTATGGAGATAACCAATCAAAGGCGTAAGACCAGTTTCGGTTGCCTTGGAAAGCTGTAAAACATGCAACAATAATGCAAACTGCAGTCGAAAAAAATGAATTAAAACAATCAAATCAGTACGTTAAGTGATTAGCTAGCAGTCAGTCGCGTGAAAGTCGAAATAGACCAAGATTCTGTTTGTCAAGCATTAATGAGATGCTAACGTAAGGCGAATAAGATATGGAAAAGGTAACGTACTCATACATAGAGCAGCAGCCAAATTCTGGGGTCAAAACTGGCAAAAATCCCAAAAAAACTACTGAAAATTCAATTATTGGGATTTATCGATTTTTTCAGGGGTTTTTCAGATTCTGGGGGTGTAAACCCCCTCCTTATCTCCTTATGTGGACGTACCCGGTCCAACTTCGTTACACAGCTCCAAAAAATTCGGCTGTCTTCAATTTCAAGGAATTATCGGGTACGATGTTTTGCAAGGCTGATGACGTGCCGGGCGTTTTGGAATTGGCTTTTAGTACTGCTCCTGCTGCTGCTGAGTCGGTAGCTTTTGCAGATTTAACTTCGATTTTTGGCACACTTTTGGCTCCTGGTCTGCGATGAATTATGGAAGATATTTTAGCCGCTTCTTTCAACTGCTGTCGTCTATGCATATTGCTCTTGATATACTTTGCTACTATATCTTTTGTAGTACGTTCTTGCAATATCGCTTCATTTTGAAATCTGCGAAAAATGAGCGTGCTCACAATTTTTATTTCAGCAATTTTTGTTCGACGCAGCAAGAAAACATCGTTTCAAAATACAAAACTGACACTGAACGAAATCAAAATTTGCATTTTGAACTTGTTCAATTTATGCTCAATAGCACATAAACGCATACGAATACGCCAAGAAATTTTACTTTTTACCCTTGAGACGCGTATCTTAAAAGGCCGACACCATTCTAAAATTCACTATCCTACACAAGATGATACAGGAAAACCAAAAATTTCAAGTTTTCTTGCTTTTCATTCTAGATTGATTTTCATTAATTTAGAAGAATAAAGTTCTCATAAGTTAGTAGGCAGATGAATGAAACGAAGCGGGATACGATTTATTTCATAATTTCTAGCTTGAATCCTGAAAAGTCCGAATTCGCACCAAGCCAATTTTTGCGTTAAAAAAATTAGAAACGTAAAATTTCAGTTAGACTGTCTCGATTTTTCATTTTAGAAGCTCTGATAAAAAATGTTATTTCTGATACGTATCATTTTTTAACCCAGAAGCATAGCCCTAGATATTTTTAATCAGCTGGCTAACCAGAAGTCCGGCAATATATATTCGTATATGTTCAGAGTTCAGACGCTTTATAACTAGCTAGAAACTTCTAACTATAAAATATAAACGCGCTAATTCGTCCAATTGGATATAAAGCAAATGCACAAAAACAATCAAAGAAGTAAATTAGGATCGTATTGAAAAATAACGATGGAAAAGTATTAAAATGAAGAGATTAAAACTATGATGCCACATTTCATTTCCCTATTCAAATTCATTCGATACATACCCAGACTTCTTCAAAATTCTCTGTCACACCTAAAATCATCAGTTTTAGTCTCTTACCAACCAAAAATTCGTAAAATTTAAGAAACCTGCAATTATCTTACTCATTGAACCTAGTAACAATGCAAAAAAATTTCCCCAAGTCATAGAAGAACAAAGATTGATCATGAGGAAGAACACTGAAAAATCAGATCGAATTTGACTTAACGCGCTTCCCCGAAATAATCACTTTAGACCAGCTAAGTCACATAATGAGAGTCTATACATGTAAATCAATCCAAACAAATTGTCTTACTGACCCAATAATATGATTGTACAAAAGCATGTAAGACGAAGGCCTGCCCTTGAGTGTCGTTCGCTGCAAGGAAACGTCAGTTTTTACCCATAGATAGCCACCCGATCCTTTGAGCAATCGATAGTGAGGCCGTCGAACCGTATCCTTTCGTGAGAACTATAAGTGACACGAATTCTGTACAATAGAGCTACTTTGCGTGCACAGAACATCTTTTGCACGAGTTGGGGGTCAGAGGTCTGCCAAGCTACGATATCCCAGAGACTAATTTTAAAAAGTTTCATAATTCGTCAATGATTTTTAATTGTCTCTTCTGCAAAGATTCTCGTTCCTTTTTATTCCTTTTTTCAATTGTTGCTCTGGGGTTTTAGTAACAAGAATTTGAAAGTTATAAAAATTCTAGGCTTCGTGGCTTTGGTGTTTATGTTCATTATTTTCCAGTGTAATGT
The DNA here is from genome assembly GCA_036768485.1 of Mermis nigrescens. Taxonomy (NCBI): domain Eukaryota; kingdom Metazoa; phylum Nematoda; class Enoplea; order Mermithida; family Mermithidae; genus Mermis; species Mermis nigrescens. Next base: position 121,985 of record JAVLUZ010000196.1, read on the forward strand.
AAGTCTTGAAAATATTTTGAAGCAGCGATTTCTTTGATAAATTTGTACTTGTTTAAACCGAACAAATGCACTAACTGTAGAAGTATTTTCCGGTACGTATTCATCCTTCCGCCTAATTTTTACCTTCATGCTAAAACTTTGTGAAAAATTCTTCATGTTGTAAATTATCCATACTAGAATTTGACATACGACGAGTCAATTATGCAAATTGAATGCAGTCAGGTCCATAGATGGGCAGCAGCTGAATTCTGAATGATCTTTGTGATGTAAAACACAAAAATCCAAAAAAACATGCCAAAAAAATCGAATCTGGGGTCTATCAATTTTGAGGGGTCTACCGGATTCTCGGGGAAGGGGTCTACCCCCTCAACCCCCTTCCTTCACACCCGCATGTGGTCAGGCCTATGGAATCAATATTGATCCTTTTTACTAGACATTCACACGAATTGTAGCCCATGTCTGCTCCAGCTCTTTCCACGATAAAATGGTCAGCTCACGGCATCTTAGAGTATAAAAAATTAGAATATTTATCGTCGCCGTTCAAGCTTTTTCATGCGTATTAGACGTTCTAACCTTGCTTGAAAACAGCTGCTATATCCCGCATATCAGCTGGATGTACGAATGTGTAGAATGATTTTCCGATTAGGTTCTTGGAGCTGGTACACCGAAGTAAATTCGCAAGCCTTCAATTACAGAAAAACACTGCTTGAACTACATGAAAACATTCAAAGGAGGGGATAACTGCAACGCATAGATTATTTCTATTAATTTTTTTGTTTTCAATTAAATTTTAATTTCCAATTTTTAAGACGCTAAGGAGAGTTTCGAAATATTTCTTGAGATAAATATTTACTATTTCTAAATATTTAATAAATATCTACTATTATAAATATTCACTATATTTACTATGTTTTACTACTTTTCCAAGAAAAGAAACAATTTTCTACAACCATGTAGTAGGTTAATGAAAACAACAAATGAAAATTAATGATTAACTTTTCTGGCGTTAAGCTTATTTCTGTTCCATAGCTAAATCAAACTCACGCTTCGTCGCTCGATCTAAACTTTGAATCTAGCTCGTGCTTCGAGATCAGTGGACAACCGTATCCAAAGGTTCGTTGAATCATACTACTAGTAATAATTGGCTCGCAGAAAAGACATTGCAAGCACTGATCATTAAAATGAAATCTCTTGATAGATGAATGAAGGATCTATAGATAAAAATAAGAAAACTTGGAAAAAGAAGCATAAGGAATTATTGTAGCATACATCTACTCGCAATTTGCCAACTGATAAGGATATTACGTGAACCATTCGGCGAATTCAAATTATATTTTGGGGTAAAATACAAATTATGCGCGACGTTTTAACAAAAATATTTTAAAAAGCTTAAGTTAGCAGGAACTTGATTTTATAACTTTACTTCCTTATCGCTTACTTTGCGCCTTAAAATGAAATGGAGTTTATTATAACAAACTAAGAAAAAATGGATTTCTGAACTGCGCAAAAGAATGCTTGAATTAACTGAAAATGAATAAGAACGATTCTCAAAAGGAAACCCATTGAGAATTTCTGAACGTGAATATGTTCGTCGAATCGTTCTAACAACAGCACAGATTTAAAAACTGTAAAAATTTTACAGTAAATATAAAAAATTCTTAAATAACATATTTATAATATAATAGAAATTTCAATAAGTTTAATGCGCAGGAGGGTTTAATCTGAGAACAGAACAATTTGAATGCGATTATTTTTAAAATATTATATGACGCTGGCAATAAAGTTAAATAGATTGAAAGAAATGAGCTTTCCACAGACAAAAAGGCAAATAGCTCAAAACTTCTGACATCAGCTTTTCTTTGTTTCACCTTTCACCTCATCATTCGTTCTAAATGCAATAAAACATACACCACAATTAAATCAGATGTCATTTAAGATTAGAGTTATAAACGTTTAGCAATATTTAGCCAAAGTCACACCTGGGCGTGGGGGTTTGGGGGTATGCACCCCCAGAAGCCAAAATACCCCCCCCAGAAATCAAAATACCCCCCCAGAATTCGAATTTTTGAAAATTTTTTTCGTTTTTTTTTCGCAATTTTTTGATGCCAATGGATAGTGCTTGATGAGAAACGTCGAAAAATGGTGTTTTTATCGCCATACCACCATTTTTAAGGCCATTTTTTGACCTTCAAAAAATCTTGCACCCCCCCCAGAATTTTCTTGCTGCCCACGTATGGCCAAAGTCTGCTAACAGCTGATAGGAATTAAAATAAAAACTTTCTTTGAAAAACTAAGATATCGTCGTGAAGAAGGTTCCGAATTCTAATACTTATTTTATCCGAATTCTGTTATTTCTATGAGCTCGATGCGACAGCGAATTTTCTAAATCATACTTATTTTCGACGGAAAGAAGGATAAAAGTCAAATTTTTTATGAAAAACCGAAAAATGTTTCAAGGTTTGACATTTCACGATTCCAACACATGATAGTCTTTATCTATTTTCAATATAAGAATACCCATTCTTGCAGACCACTGTAACGTCAAAAATTAACGATTCTTGCTCTTTTAAGCTAACAGACCCAGAACGTAGCCAGTAGCCACCGTAAACGTGTACATGAGGGGTAAGTTGAACCCTGGGCCAGGAAGAAACAAAAATTTTTTCAGAAAGGCCAAAAACGGATAAAAATAAGCTTCTCGTTTATAAAAACACACTCAGTCAGTACGCAAATATTATAACACTTAAAACTATGACCGCATCGATTCAGTACGCCTAAATAGTTTTGACCATGCTAGTTTCTGGACAGAAATCTATACTAGGTTCAATCTGATTAATAACAAATTAATTACATTGATTGCTCTAAAATGTTAGATTGCCCTAAAAGCACTTCAGATTGGAGTTTAACTAGCATACCAATGGAAGCACTAGGAAAATTGAATTAACAGTTTAGTATACTTGTATCATTGAATTAGCCGATTTCTTTGATCTTTCGCCCCTAGGCGACAGACAGGTAGACATTCGAAAATCAACAGATTCGTTTATTAATTGCTCCTCCTTGAAGCTGTCGTTTAAGAAAGACCAATCGGCTTCGAAAACGAAATTTCTCAGTGCTACTCCTACAACGTCGATCTAAATTCAAAATAAATCCATATTATAGAAACACGAACATGAAAAATTTGGCTTCAAACAAAACAGATTTCTTCGCGCATTTTACTTTCCAACTGGCGACCACGAGTATATGATGCTTGATTTAATTTTTAGGCTTGTTTGAATTCAATTGTACAGCAATCAGTACGTAATTTGAAACCGTTAAGCATAAAGAACATCACAAGTGTCTGATAAAAACTTTATGGTACAAAATGTGTATAAATAGTACGAAGTCATCAATGCGAGGAATAAGCATAAGAATCGTGAAAGTGCAAACTCAGCTAAATATTCTTTAATTTATATTTACTAGGCTTGACAGGGGCACTTGAGGGTCTCTTTGGGACCCCGGAGCCCTAAGCGGCCGTTCAATCCGCACATGCCTGAGACCGGGCCTGTTAAACAGTATAGTAGACCGGCAGCTTAAGGTAATTACGATCATTTCAATGCATTTAAAAAAAAGTGTTTTCATTTATGGTAGCTGGAGATTGCTAAAAAGAAGCCGCGTCTACTAAAATTTAAAGTTCTAAATAACTTTAATTTCCAATTAAAATTTTTATAATTCTAAAGCTTTAATTATAATAATAATTATAACCTCTTTAACTTTTAATTTAATAGTTTTTTATTTTTATAAGATTAAGATAAGAGTTTTGATTAAAAATTCGTATTTTTTAGATGAAAGTAATAATTGTAAGATTAAGAGTCAAATTAGGAATTTTAATTTCCGAAACGCGTGTGTATTACCGTTTACCTGGGAGTAACCCAAAAACCTGCTAATGCTTGGTGAAGCGTATTCGATTTTCAGGGTTTTGCGATCGACGATTAGAAAAAATCCGTTAAGGCAATAATTTAGACTAACAATGCTGCCAAATAGCCCAGGCACCATGCTTCAAAAACTCCTATCATTGGAGGCACTGCGCCAAAGAAATCACAATCAGTGGGATTGTATTTTCCAGAAAACACTGAAAATAAGAATTGCGTACGATTGAAGAATGTTCAATCCGAGTAGGAAATTAAGTTCAATAAAGTGAAAAAATTGGGTAAGTGGCTCTACCGCTAACATGGGCATAAACGCTAACTAATGCACACCCGCTATAGTAATCATAAAGTCAATCGAAAGCTATGCGTATGTATGCCTTCCGTTTAGCTCATCGAAACTTGCAAAAAGAAAATGAACGCATGCAATATTTTTTGTTGTGAACATGAGAATTACCTTTGAACTCATTACTGATGAGACTTTGTTGTCAATTTTACATACAGAATTATTAAATTCACATGTATAGTTCATATATCATATTAATGTTTGAGCTGATTTCAATCATATTAAAAAGTTATGTCACATAAAATGACCACACAAATGATTTCTCAGCGTTATATACAGGCTCAACCCTTTCAAAGAAAAGAGTTATACAAAAATAATTTAATCGGCAAAAGCGCACGGAAATTTTGGGCTTATTGTCTCAAAAGAGTGCTAAAATCTATTTTAACGGTCTTTCAAATGCGCTACAAGAATTTTCAATTTTTTTTTCTTTTGAGACCCTTGCAGAAAATATTCGAACTTTCAAAATTTTGGGGCACTGGTCCCACTGTATCCCCACCACACCTGAGCGTGAGGGTTTTGGGGGTATGCACCCCCAGAAACCAAAATACCCCCCAGAAATCAAAATACCCCCCCAGAATTCAATTTTTTTAAAATTTTTTCGTTTTTTTCGCAATTTTTTGATGCCAATGGATAGTGCTTGATAGAGAAACGTCGAAAAATGGTGTTTTTATCACCATACCACCATTTTTAAGGCCATTTTTTGACCTTCAAAAAATCTTACACCCCCAGAATTTTCTTGCTGCCCACGTATGATCCCCACCTACGTGCCTGCTGAAAAGGTGATTTGATTGCGCATAAATGTTCAAATGAACATACGTTCTTCTTGTCTCACAGTTTTCAGTTTGTTTCCCAATTTTCTCATTCGGATTTTTGATAGTTGGCGAAATAAAGAGCGGACATATATTTTCTAATGATTTTCAGCTACGCGTTTAACACGATTTTCCAAATTTTTTCCATCGGACTTACGCACTAATGACGTTTGGCAGTCCAAGAGCCTCCGAAACTACGAGTAAATTATTGTCAGCGGTGATTTTAAGACTCTTACAAAAAGGATTCTAAAGTAAAATCATAACTATTTAAACAGTTTCCCGTTTTTTAGCAAAAATTTTAAGAAAATTTCCGCGCTTCGTGATGTATCCTTTAACTTAATTTCATTGCAAGCTTAGCATACATGGAAAATTAGAAGCTAGTAAATTAATTTCCCTTCGAGGTTCAAAGTGCTTTCCCAAATTAAATGCAATTGCGCCAATTTAGCATTAAACGCGGATCCGCCACTAGTAGAACACTTCATTCTACCAGGAGAGATTAGAGACTTCAAGATAAACTTATTTTAAATACCCGATGAATATGGTGATAGCACATATTCTTATTCATTGAATCGATTACAAAAAGTGCGTACCGTTGGTGGTAAAGCGCCGCATTCTATAATAAGCGGTTATAATCCTCAGAACGCCTATTCTATCTATGCGAGCTAAATCAATTTCATCCGTCGTTATGGGTAGCAGTAGCTTCAATTGTTCATAAAGCTGAGATTCTAATAATCGACGAGCTTGAGCAGATCGCCGACTTTGTTCCTTGCGTTTTATTGTCCGTGCCATAATTTAGGATTGCGAGCAAAAACTGAATAAAAAGAATAGAAACGTTCAATCAGACGGATGCAAGGGACTAGCTTACAGTTCAGAATTAGTTTATTTTAAATTCGTCTTTGAAATTAATTGTTAGGCATGTGTCATTGAAAATAATCAGTGTTATGCGCATGGTAGATGGTACGCAGTACGTAAGTGGCCTTAAAAATCTATACGAACGTTAAAATAGCGCAAAACTACCAAAATTCATATTTTTGGTCGATTTCAAGCTCTTTGGAAAATTACTCGAATTTTCTCTGTTTCCCGTCTTAATTCGCCTCATTTTCTCTAGAAAACTTACCTTTATTAATCTAGGGGTATAGACCCCTAATCCCTAGCTCTGGGCTGGACCCGCTGCAGATATCAGACAATTCCCGCAGGTCCTTCGAAGATATCTAACGATAAATCGTTCGATTCACGCACAGAACGACAAATAAACAAGTGACATGGGAAAAGTGATTGATTTATATTGAGAGATTCATTTGTAGAAATAATTTGAGAAATTTTTGGAAACGATTTATTGACTTTTTATTTTGAGAAGGCTTAACATTGCTGAAGCAACATTTAAAAAACGGCAGCGTCATGACTAGATGCGCAGGTGGGAATTTGATAGAGTATACAGACTCCCATAACAGGAAAAAAAGATAATTTTCTGGGGAAATGATCCAAGAAGAGGCCAAAATATATAAAAATCGAAAATTTTCTTCAAAAATGCTTAAAATTTGGCCAGAAACTGTGAATCGAGATGGTTTTAATGCTACCTTAGCATTTATATCAATTATTGAGATTATTTCGACCCCAGCTCACTAACTGACTCCAAGATCAGTCATACTATGGATCTGCTTGTCACGCGTTAACTCGTGAGTATTTCCCAGAAAATTACATTATGTCCGAAGAACTAACTCTTGGAAATGAAGGCAAGGTAGGATATTTTGCCACATGAATTTACTTGAAAGGGTATGTACATAATTTATATAATTGCGCCATCACTTTGGTAAAAATATGAAACTTTTTCTCAGTCTGCGACCGCCCTGCCCTCTAGATGCGGCCTCGTTATGGAATAGCTCGACAGTGATATAATTAACAAAATAAGATTTAAAAGCTGATTTTATGTTTAGCACGACTTTTTAATTCAAGATTATCAAGATTTGTATGTAGCTTTTGATTTTAATGTCCCTCTTGTATACATATCAAATTCAAATGCTGGCATTTTTGAACCAAGATCTGTCATGCACTGAAACTGGAGAAATCGCTTTTTCTTCAAAAAAAGTGCAATTTTCTGTCCTACCTTTGTCCTGACGTAAGTGGCTTTATTCTGTATCGTAATAATATAAGAAATTATAATCAATCAAATTATATAACAAACATGCAAAATTAGCTCATGTCAGCACTTCTCTAAAACGCTTTTGTAGCTACTAGCTTTGAATGGATAGATACGTTACATACCACGCAAAACTATTTTCGTTAAAAATTCTAGACCCCTCTCACATTTTTTCATGTCACACAAACAAAACACTCTAAACCAACTAAAGGTCAAATTTAAGCGGGCAGAGTGCGGCTGCGCTGTCTCCTGCCCTGTTCACTGCTAATTTTATATTCTCTCGTTCTATTTTAAATTTTCGAAATCTTTTTCGAAAGAGGTTATGTAGGTATCAATTTAAACTAAACTATCTCCAAGTGCCTTTGCCTGCTATGTTAAAATCCTAACTGCACAACTACATGAACTTAGGGGTTTTCAGCCCCCCCCCCAGAATGTTATCACCCCCATTTTTAATTTTTCCAAAAAATCGTGAAAAAGATGTTTTTAGGCGTTTTTAGAGGTTTTCGGCCCAACTGTAACAAAATTTTCGCGCTTCGCGCCATATACTTATTTTTTACTATTTTGTTCAATTTATTTAATTTTTTTCATATTTTGGCGAAATTTTTCAAAAATGTTACTACCATACTGAATTTCAAACCCGAAATACGAGGCGTGTCATACGAACTAAATCTTAATGTTTTATGCATTCTCTACTTGAAAATCTCAAAAAATTTAGCGTCCGAGCGAACTAAACAAAAGAATCAGGCGTTTCTGGCAGCTTTGATCATTTCTATGCGTTTTCTAGCATTATAATATTTAAAAATTGCATTTTTGCTAGATCTTAATCATTTGTATGCATTTTCTGACGTCTATATCTCAAAATTCGCTAATTTATTCATTTTGGCGTTTCCCAGCACCTTCTTTCTCAAAATACTGGCGCTCCAGCGGATTTAATCATTTTAATACATTTTCTGACATCCAAAACTTCGTGGTTCGAGCGCTGCTAATGAATTAGATCAATCCTACATACCTGCATTGAAAAGAAAAAATCTTATTTACTAGCAAATTTTCTAAAATTTTCGTATTATTGAGTTTAGTTAAAAGCACTCAAAATGTGAAAATAAGAAATCACCCAAGAACAGATGATTTTTCAATTTTTTTACTTAACGCTTCAGTCATATTTTGATTACGTTCTTGAACCTCATATTTTGCTTAAGCACACTTTCGTGGCAACTTAACTTGAATATACACAGAAATTGACGTCAGCGCCATACATTCTAACAATTTTGCTTTCCCTAAAACTTTCATGCTTAACAGCACACCTGGACGTGGGGGTTTGGGGGTATGCACCCCCTCCCGAGAAACCAAAATACCCCCAGAAACCAAAATACCCCTAGAAACCAAAATAAGCCACAGAATTCAATTTGAAAAATTTTTCCCAATTTTTTGATGCCAATGGATAGTGCATGATGAGAAACGTTGAAAAATGGTGTTTTTTCACCATACCAACATTTTTAAGACTATTTTTTGACCTTTTGAAAAATATTGCACCCCCAGAATTTTGGTGCCGCTCACCTATGCTCAATAGTCTACGGTAGTTCCACCTTAACGAGCAAAGTATGTATAGTCTGTCTCACGAAACCTTGTGCATGGACAGCAGTTCTCGAGTCGATTTAACTACAAAATCAGTTTAAACTGAAGCAACAAAAGCGATACATGCATATAAATCGATAAGCTTATGAAGTTTTACTAGGCAAAATTGCATTACACTATCCTGTCTAGAAACCACTCTTGTAGCTGCTCGTTAGATTGCTGAAAACTGATTTCCATGCAAAAGGTTTCGTGTAGTAGACTATAGGTAGGTAGGTTAGATACACGAAATAAATTTCCTCGAAAGTCAGGTCGGTACGGACAGCAATTATTTGATGAGTTCAGAAAATTATAACAGAGATTAGATATATAAATGTAGAGAATTGAACGAGCTTTCAAAAAAAATTAAAATATGATAAGTTATCATACCCTACAACAACTCGAGAGATATCCAGATTTATGCAAAATTTCATAAATTTTCGATTTTAAGCACACTAGATGCGATTTATAATCGAGCAATGATTTTCAAGCAAAACTTTGCGATCTGGGTTCATTTAATATTCAGTTTACTACGCCACTCCAATTTCTGTACTCAAACACTTAAGCTCATTACATTTTGTCCGATGAACAAGCAAGCTTCTCCATTCGCTTCAATATCGAAAAAAGACAAAAAAATGCCAAGGATGTGTCAGAATCAAATCCACTTTTATCTTGAAACACCATCGTCTGATATGTTCTAATGCCGACGGAAAATAAATCATCAAATTCGACAGACACGCACGACTGAAAGATGAGCAAGTGCAGAATTCTAATGAATGTTAGAAGAAGATGCTAGCATCTACAATCAAGAAAAGTAGCAGGTACTGAAAAACCAGCAACAGTTCTGCTCTTTATTGATTTCTTCCGAAGTCGACTCGTATCGTAACACAAGAAGCACAAGCACACCCCACGTGAGCTAGAATGAGCCTCGGCAGTGTCGTATCCTGATGACGTATCAGCACGTCATACACGTCACGTCACGACTTGGATAGTTTTTATATTGTGCAACTTATGTATGTAGGTGCACATTTAACATTATGTTCAATATGCATAATCGTCATCCGTAAGCAGTCTAAGGCTGAAGAGAAGAGTAGTAGGTAACTAAGTCACATTGCATGTAAACGGATCAACTTTTGCGATGTTTCAGCTAACATAAATCAGTAGTTTTTATAATTTGAGCATATAATACAAATGAAAATTCTTGTTATCAGTAGCAATCCGCATTTTGTTCATTACGCTCAAGCTTATTTGTTACTAGCAAGAAAACATGCTTCGATGGAGCAAAAAAGGTGAATAAACTTGAATTTCTTCATTGTTAAGGATGTAAAAGGAGGGGGCTAGGGAAAATTTCCCTATATGCGCAAAAACCATAAGAATGTGCTTAACAATTAGGCTGCATCTAAACAACGCAAAAATCGAAGTATATTCTGCGGCCCGTGAAAAATCGGGATGTAGTCTCAAAACTTTTAAAATGATTCGCGAAAGAGCATTGAAGAAACTTTCATGACTCAAGTGATCAATGTATTTTCTATTTCATGAAATCTTGACCTTTCACAATGCTCTGGCAAAAGATAATAGTGTAAACTACACCCCCATGGCCAACTCAACATTAAGCGTTTGTATGAATAAGCATAAAAATTTTCTTTAAATTTTCCAAAATAAAGTAATCAAAATACTCGCCATCATAATCGAAATTACTACAGTCTGTTCCATCCCAAACGGCCTATTTCAGCTTTACGGCTTATTACTGTAGCAGAATATTTTACGGGTTCGGTTGTTGCTGCAATTCGTTAGATGCGCCATATGTTAAGCAAGTCACATTAAACATCAATAAGAAGAGTTTTAAGCAACCAGCTGTTACGAGAGCATAACCGAAGATGCCATTTGCGCAGTGAAGATCTATTACAGTAATAAGACTTTAGCAAAAAATGGGTTATTTGGAATGGAACAGACGATAGCACATTCTTATGGCTTCTGCGCATATATAGGGAAATTTTCCCTAGTCCCCTATCTGGGTGTGGGGGTTTGGGGTATGCACCCCCCAGAAACAAAAGACCCCCAGAATTCAGTTTTTGAATTTTTTTGTTTTTTCGCAATTTTTTGATGCCAATGGATAGTGCTAGATGAGAAACGTTGAAATATGGTGTTTTTTCGCCATACCACCATTTTTAAGCTTTTTTATTCTTTGAAAAATCTTGCACCCCCCAGAATTTCGGTGCCGCCTGTCCTCTCCTTTTAAATCCTAAACAATGAAGAAATTCAAGTATATTAATCTTTTTGCTCCATCAGAGTATTTTTTCTTGCTAGTATTCCACTTTATATTAGCATGATTTTGTTCTAAAATATTGCGTCCTAATTCCAAAAAAGGCAGTCTATCTAACCTGTTTAAAAAGATTAAAAAAATCTACGTAAAAGTGCCTGTTGAATCAATTTAATAATTAGTATAAATATTATCAGTCAAAGTTTTTCCTAAACAGTCAAAAATGCATGTATGAACATATATGAGGTCCAAAACTAAGATATTTACACACTTGCATAATTTTTCCTTGCCACTATTTTATATTTCTTTTTTATTCAAATTCCTGAGAAATTCGCAATTTTCGGTGATTCCGTGCAAAAAAATGTTTGAATTTCTTAAAGTTTAGCTCAAATCCGGCACAAAGCATCAGAAAATTAGTGACATTTAAGCAGAAAGACATTCAGAGATTTGAATTGCTGCAATTTTAGGCAAAGCCTATTGAGGCATATTTCACGCTAGCACCAGAAATTTTTAGAATTCATGCTAAAAATGGACTAAAACCAAAAATAATTTTTTCACACAATTGTCGAAAACTTTGAAATTTTAAAAAACTGCATTAAAACGCTTTCAAATAACATAGACAACGTAAAATGGCGAAAACCCGCTTTTTTCGCACGTGAAGGCAGGCACGTAGCTGGCCCTCCTATTTTGGGGGGACCAACACCAATTTTGGGGGGTCCAAGCCAGAAATAGCACAAAATAATGTGTGAAAAAAACCTATTTTTATTTTTTCTGAATTTTAGGGGGTCCGGACCACACCTGGGCGTGGGGGGTTTAGGGGTATGCACCCCCCCCGAGAAATCGAAATATCCCCCCGGAAACCAAAATACCTCCCCCAGAATTCAATTTTTGAAAATTTTTTTGTTTTTTTCGCAATTTTTTGATGCCAATGGATAGTGCTTGATGAGAAACGTCGAAAAATGTTGTTTTTTACGCCATACCACCACACATGGGCATGAGGGTTTGGGGGGTATGTACCCCCAGAAGTTGAAATACCCCCCAGAAATCAAAATACCCCCCCCCAGAATTCAATTTTTGAAATTTTTTTGCTTTTTAGCGATTTTTTGATGCTATTGGATAGTGCTCGATGAGAAATGTCGAAAAATGGTGTTTTTTGCCATACAACCACTTTTAAGACCATTTTTTTACCTTTGAAAATTTTTTCACCCTCCCCCAGAAATTTCTTCACCCCCCCCCAGAAATTTCTTCACCCTCCCCAGAATTTTGGTGCTGCCCACCTATGCATACCATTATTTTTAAGGGCATTTTTTGACGTTTGAAAAATCTTGCATCCCCCCAGAATTTTCTTGCTGCCCACGTATGGTCCGGACGAACCCCCCCATTCCCCCACAGCTACGTGCCTGCGTGGAGGTTGCATTTCGAAGCAACATACGTATGTATTTTCGACCGCCACTGTAGAAGGTTTCGTGAAATTCCTTTTTTATTGCTTTTGCGATTCAAATTCTCTTTTTATTTATCTTTTCAAATAACCTTGCGGTATTTTGAAGAATTTCCGACACGATGCAAGCCGACAGACGGTTATATGTGAAACAGAATGATGTAAAATACCGTTGTTATTGTAGATAGTGTATCTACACGTGCCGTTTACACTTACGGCCATTACGCATCTTAGTGCGTTTAGTATGACCATCCGGTCTTTGTGTTCCATTTCGGCGATCCAGCCATATATTCCGATTACTTTACAGTCGGATAGTTGCCGACATTTGGACATGCGGAGGCATCCCGACCACGCAGTGTCAATTGGTTGGACTCTTATCGCCACGTGTTGCGAGGAACACGAAGACGCGATTTTACTGTGGAACCCCTACAAGTCCCCTATCAATTTTTACAATTAAAACATAGGCGACATGACCGCTATTCACGTTGAGCCTGTGCGGAGACCCGAAAAATCTATGTGCAAGAAGCACACCATTTTTGTTATAAAAACATTATATAATCTTTTTCTTCATATATTACTGTAGGCCATTCCCCCTACGATTATCAGTTTAGTTTGTGGCAGAGTGGCCTTTTTAATTACTGGCGTGTCGTCTCCGACTTTATCGGCGCCTAAGACTGTACATTTGGTTTAATTTGGTAAAAGCACGAAAATTAACTGTCTAGAGGTGCACTATACCGCAGGCAGTTAGGAACTTGGAAACGGCCGGCCTCGACCTTATTTCTTGCCGGATTTCTCTTGGGTAAAACCTTTTATTTATCATTTCGTGCAAAATTCATAATTCCTCTTTCGAACCAAAAACCTATAAAAATTATTACATAATTTTTATAGTGGATGACAGCCCGGAATAGAGCTCTTTGTTGTTGTGATTTAAGTACAGAGTGCTATTGGAACCGGAATTTCTAAGTAGTTTCGCCATAGGTAATCTGGCGCGAAACCTTTTCAATTCTTTTCGCGAAAAATTATTCTTTTGGTCTAAAAAGGTCCAAGGACCTAGGGCGAATACCGGGGTTATCTAATTACTCCTGGTTAGGATCTGCGGTCGGCATCTCCGTCCCATAATCTCCATAAGTATCGGACCAGTTACGTCCGTGGAGATTTTAGGTAGTAGGTATTTAGGGTCATTTTGGAAGAGTGCAGGTTCTTACCGCAGATTCCTGACCAGCGCTAGCTGTAGCATAGGTACTTAGGTAAGCCCCGAAGGTACTTATTGGGGTTCGTTGCTTTGGTAGTTGTTGTGTGTTGGGTATCTTCCCAGGCGGCGTGCTGTCGGTTTAGTTATCCGTACATACTTCAAGTACTTAATCAGCAAACTCGTTTGCGCGCGCTAAGACAACTCCAAGGTGACTAACGCCCTTAAGTTACACTTATTAGTCTAAAACACTTTTGTAATCACTTTAAATTTTTTCAAAAACCTCAAAGCTAAATGAAACAGACTACAGTAGGTTGTCCTATATTTGCAAACATTCACATACAAATACACAATAAACAAGTTCCCACAATCATCCTGCGCCAAGCGACGTTCTAAATCGTTACACCATCTGCTGCCGCCAAAGTATTTTTTTCCGCATTTGGTGGGATTACGGTATGGAATATGTAAATTAGTGGGGGTAAAGTAGTAAAACCCTATTGTCTATTTCATGAAACCTTGTGCATGGATCAATATTTCCGAATCAATGTAAATCGATTACAAAAGTGGTTTAAACTGAAGCAACAATCATGATATTGCTCATAGAATTTAATTAGCATATGGAATTTCAACGGCAAAATTGTATCACTGTAGGCTGCAAATAAACTAATTTTGTAGCCACTTGCATAAGTGCTGAAAATTGATTCCCATGCAAACGATTTCGTAAACTAGACTAGATAATGTAACTTAAGGGCGTTAGTCACTTTGGAGTTGTCTTAGCGCGCGCAAACGAGTTTTCTGATTAAGTAAGTACTTGAAATATGTACGGATAACTAAACCGACAGCACGCCGCCGGGGAAGATACTCAACACACAACAACTACCAAAGCAACGAACCCACAATAAGTACCTTCGGGGCTTACCTAAAGTACCTATGCTACAGCTAGCGCTGGTCAGGAAGCTGCGGTAAGATACCTGCACTCTATCTCAAAATGACCCTAAATACCTACTACCTAAAATCTCCACGGACGTAACTGGTCTGGTACTTATGGAGATTATGGGACGGAGATGCCGACCGCAGAATCCTAACCAGGAGTAATTAGATAATCCCGGTATTCGCCCTAGGTCCTTGGACCTTTTTAGACCAAAAGAATAATTTTTCGCGAAAAGAACTGAAAAGGTTTCGCGCCAGATTACCTATGGCGAAACTACTTATAAATTCCGGTTCCAATAGCACTCTGTACTATAAATCACAACAACAAAGAGCTCTATTCCGGGCTGTCATCCACTATAAAAATTATGTAATAATTTTTATAGGTTTTTTGGTTCGAAAGAGGAATTATGAATTTTGCACGAAATGATAAATAAAAGGTTTTACCCAAGAGAATCCGGCAAGAAATAAGGTCGAGGCCGGCCGTTTCCCAATTCCTAACTGCCTGCGGTATAATGCACCTCTAGACAGTTAATTTTCGTGCTTTTACCAAATTACAGTATAACGTGTCATATGGAGACGTGCGCTATTGCTAAGCCGCATAACTGCATCAACATTTTAAACCACTTTTGTAGCCTGATTCTTGCAGAAAAATTTAAAAGAAAACCGCAAAGTTAAATGAAATAGACTATAGTTCTTCCTGTTCTTGTATTGGTGGTGGAATTCTTATTTTCGTTTGTATAAATATTCGTGTTCTTATTACTTTAGCGCGCTCTTTACCTATTAAAATCTTAGTTATGTAGCGTTTGCCCAGCTACAATGGCAACAAAGGATCGTGGACAATAATCTTCCGGCAAATCTGGCCGTAAAGTTATATCAATTTTTCAGCACGGCTAAATCTAAAAATAACTTCTTAAAAAGATATTTCCAGATCGATAGTTCATTTGAATTGGCGATTTCTTTTGAACGTAAACCGCGTGAATCGGGCTAAAAACGTGGTTCGAAATTTCGATGGACCTATTGCGGTTTAGCAATGGCAAACGTCTCACCGTAACTCGATATACTGCAGAATATCACAAGTAAGGCTTTAGTTTAAAGCACTTTTGTAAACACTCAAAATTTTTTTCAAAAAACATCAAAGTTAAAAAAAACATGCTGGCGCATTTCATTACTATGTATGTACCTACCGGTAGCAGGCCGATATTCAAGGGATGATTATCTTTTATAGTCTATTCCATTCATAACGGCCCATTTTTGCTAAAGTGTTATTGTAGCAGAGGTGCTACTACACAATGTAAAATGGATACTTTAAAGTCAAACCCGTGAGGTTAATGTTATATTGTTTCTCATTATATCCAATATTAGCGCAGAAAGTGAGCAAGAGCCCCAGTAGTCGGTTAGTACTACACACGCGATACAAAGCGGAAGATCCGGGAAAGCGGTGCGGGTAAAATTTTGCTCACGTAACGGAAGGTATGCGGTGCCGCCCGTTACATTATTACTGTCATAGATTTTTACTGCACGAATGGCATCTTCAATCATGCTCTCGTATGAGCTGGTTGCTTTAAACTCTTCTTATTGATCTTTAGTGTGCTTTGCTTAACATTTGGCGCATCTAACAAAATGCTGCAACAATCTAAACTGTAAAATATTCTGCTACAGTAATAAATCGCAAAACAAAAATGGTCCGTTTGGAATGGAACAGACTATAGTGGGACTAGTCTTTGCGCTTCCGAAAACCGTAATGCATTTCTACGTATCAATTCACTTTGGTATCCCGGCGTCAGACTGGATTTATAGAATATTATGCTTAGTTAGTGCACACATACATAAATGTGTGTTATGTCAGTAATCGATTCACATTACTTCAAAAATTGTTGATACATACTCAAGATTTCGTGAAGTAGGCACACTATGAACACGTATGAGTGATATAGTGACTAGTTGGAAAATAGCAAGTCTATCATTACGCTTAATTATTTGTATTTGATATATACTGTAATCTAATTATGTCTGGCTGGTCCGGTCGTGTCACACCTCAAAAAGTGTCCTGGTTTACCTTAAAGTGTCTGACCACAATAACGTGCTTAAAAGCGAGAAAAAAATGTATTTAAACATTGGGATAGAGTGGGCATTATACGTAGATGTAAAAAGATAGGGTTTGAACCCCAAAAATCCAAAGTCTCTCCAAATTGGTAGATCCGTAGAATTGAATAATTTAGCGTTTTGCATTTATGCTCCATCTGACTGCCAGAATTTGGCCCACTGCCCATGTAAAGTAGCAGGAATTTAACAGCCCAAAGTGTTGGGTGGGGGTTCGTCGACCATTAGGGGGGAGTGCGCGAACTTCAATTTTTATTCAAAAATTGAAAGAATGCACCTAAAGTGGCTAGAAATCGCAAGTTTTTGCACAAAATCGGGGAGAGGGGAATAAACAATTTATGTTTATTTAAATTTATATTTTTACATTTACGACTTCGGTTATGGGAATCTCCACCCCCTTGTTACATGTATGAATGGTAGCATGGTAGGCAATATATAAAAGTAAAGTTTTAGTAAAGTTTATTGCAACAGCGAAAATACGTCATCAGAAAACATTAAGGAAGAGAAAAACGTACAGTCATGGAAAATGTTGAATACAGAATAAAAGACATTAAAGCAATAATGCGAATACAGCTCGCACCAAGAAGAAACATTGCTGTGCAAGGTCACTCGTTTTTTGTTCAACAGCTACTTAGAGTTGACTTAGCTATAAGCGCAGCTAACCTCTGTTTGCTTGAGCTCATCCATTCTTGTCTCTCAGGGCTCGACGCGTCGCCATTGTCAAGTTACGATAATTGATCACCGGCTTGTCTTATTATTATTACAATACACATTATGGGCGGTAAAAATCGCGGATCAAAAATTTACGTCAACAATCAACACTCTAAATCACCACCGCAACGAACGGGAAATTTTACTCTCCTTAATACAGAAGATGACAATAATAGTCTTTGTGTCATTTGCGCGGAGACAGTTACGGATAGTCATATTTCGGCTGTTCAATGTGGACTATGTCATAAGTGGGCACATGCTGAGTGCCTTAATCTACCATCAGCACTTATTTCATATTTCAATAGTTCGTCCTATATTGACGCTTCTTACTCTTTTCCATTCGTTTGCTCCTTGTGTAAACCCCTGTTCGAAAATTTCGCTTCTTTACCGGCTAAGATGGCTACTTTAGAATCTCGTCTAAACTCAATTGAATCAAAAATCGGCGCTTCTACGTCACCCAGCATCGTCGATATAGGCTTATTAATTCAAGATGGTCTAGAACGTGAATCAAAAAAGTCGAATGCGGTCGTATTTGGTTTAGCCGAATCTAACGATGACCTTGTTTCGGTTAAATCTTTAATTGATGATTATAATAAAGACTCTGATTTTTCATCTGCCGATATAACGCAGGTATTTAGAGACGGTCCCAAATATTCAGACAAACCTCAGTTTCTGAAAGTTTGTCTTTCTTCGTCACGTGCTCAACGTCGCTTTATTGGTCTTATCAACAAAGTTGTCCGCCCTGCAAATCCAACAAACGTCTACTCGAAATTACGTGCGCGACCGGATTTGTCGTTTCTTCAGCGAAA
Organism: Mermis nigrescens; assembly: GCA_036768485.1. Classification (NCBI taxonomy): domain Eukaryota; kingdom Metazoa; phylum Nematoda; class Enoplea; order Mermithida; family Mermithidae; genus Mermis; species Mermis nigrescens. Next base: position 140,221 of record JAVLUZ010000196.1, read on the forward strand.
ACGTCAGCGTGAACTTAACGACGAGTTGCACCAACGACTGGACGCGGGCGAGACTAATCTATATATCGACTTTAGGGATGACTGTGTGAAGAAGAAAACTGTACGAGTCTATGATCCTCGTTCTACAGCCCCTAAACCATCTAATCCCAAATTTCGTGCTCAACATGGTCAACACGCGTCTAATATTTAGGTAAATTCGCCCCGTTATTTTGTTAATATTAAATGTTTGCTATGTAATTCTCGTAGTATTGTGAATAAGTTAGGGGAACTTCACTTTCTGTTAAATACTGCAAAATTCGATATATTATTTTTTTGTGAAACCTGGTTAAATGAATCTATTTCCGACAGTCTATTATGTCCGTTAAAAAATTATATTATTCTCCGATCAGATCGTAAGAATAAGCGGGGAGGTGGAGTTTTAATTTTTGCTAAACCTCATCTTTATGCTCGATGCGTTAAAGTTCCTGCTTCTCTGTTTGTGTCTGATACTTTAGTAGTTGAAATTTTAAAAGGTGGAGATGTTATAAGATGTTTGTTAGTTTATAGACCTCCTCAGTATGATTTTGATACTGCACTTCGGATATGTAATTTAATTGAATGGGCTACTAATAGTTGTCATCCCGTTATTATAGTAGGGGATCTAAATTTGCCTAAAATTGATTGGTTTCATGGTACTTTTACATTTAATCCATTAAACGAATTATTTTTTGATTACTTATCAGCTAGTGGTCTGCAACAGTTAGTTAAAGAAAATACTCACGATAATACTTTGATTGATGTAGTATTTGCTGCATATAACGTTTTTAATATCCAGGTTCTTCCTCCTTTTTCAACAAGCGACCATAATTCGATTTCTTTTGAAATTTTAACTAGAACTTTTCAAGATGGAGATAAACCTTGCTTAAATTTCAATAAAGCGGACTACGAGAGTATAGCTACTTTTTTATCCTCTGTTTCTTGGCCTGACATTTTTTCTACATGCTCAACAGTTAATGACATGTATAATGTTTTTTTAAGTATATTAAATCCTCTTATTTTTAGTTTTGTACCTACTTTTAGGGCTAAATTAAAATTTAAATACCCTAAAAGCTTACATAAATTATTTCTTAAAAAACGTTCTCTATGGGATAAGTATAAAAGGTGTAAAACTCCAGGAACTAAAGTTAAATATCGAAATCATTGTAAGGCTCTACGTAGAACTATTCATAATTATTTCTCTTCTCAAGAAAACAAATTGCTCAAGAATAATAATCCTAAAGCTTTCTATACTTTTGTAAATAATAGGTTAAAAAGTCGCAGTGAAATTCCTCCTCTAACATTTTCTGATAATAATGTTATAACCGATTCATTACGCAAGGCTAACATTTTTAATGATTATTTCGCTTCAGTGTTTTCTAGTGACATTACTAACGCGAATTTTCTTTTTCAGAAGCGCTGTGATTTTTCGCTTTCTGACGTTATTTTTAGTGAGGATCGCGTATTGGAAGCCATTAACCATCTAAATACGTCTATTGCAGTTGGCCCCGATGGCATATGTAATCTTTTTATTAAAAAATTGTCGTTTCAAATGATAAAGCCGTTAGTTAGTATTTTCACTGTATCTTTTCTGTCTGGAAATATTCCCGAGCTTTGGAGCATGGCACATGTTATTCCAATATTAAAAAAGGGGGATCCAGCATTAGTGGATAATTACAGGCCCGTTTCTCTTTGTTGTTCTATTGCCAAAATTATGGAAAGAATTATTAATAGTCAATTGTTAGACTTTCTTAAGGTTAATAAACTAATATCTCCTTTTCAATTTGGTTTTCAAAAGAATAAATCTTGTGAAACACAATTGTTAAAGTGTAAATTTTCATGGATTCAGTCGTTAGCTAAAAAAGAAACTGTTGATATAATATATTTAGATTTCTCTAAAGCTTTTGATAAAGTAAATATGGAAAAACTTCTTATTAAGTTAAACGGATATGGAATAAACGGTAATTTGTATGCATGGTTAAAGGCCTATTTGTTTAATCGTTCCCAATGTGTTCGCGTTAATCAGTCTTTTTCAGATTATGTGCCTGTTACCAGCGGTGTCGTCCAAGGAAGTGTCCTTGGACCTACGCTCTTTTCGATTTTTATAAATGATATATGTGATAATATTTGTAGTACGGTTTATATGTTCGCAGATGATATCAAAATTTTCAATATTAGTCGTAACTGTAAATTATTACAGTCTGATTTAGATAAGATTATTGACTGGGCAATTGCATGGGATTTACCTATTTCTCGAACCAAAAGTCAAGTTCTATATTTGGGTAATAATAATCAAAAAGCTGTTTATAGACTAAATGGGGAAATTATTTCTAGTGATCCGTTTGTCCGTGATTTAGGAGTTTTGATTCCTCGAAATTTAAAATTTAAGGAACATTATAATTCTTTGATTAAAAAAGCTTTCTTTAGATGTATTTTAATACGCAAATCATTTTTTTCGCGTGATAAAGGTAATCTTGTTAAAGCTTATAGTTGTTATGTTAGACCTTTATTAGAGTATTGTTGCAGTGTATGGAACCCCTCTTATCTTAAGGATATAGATAGATTGGAAGCTGTTCAACGTAGATTCACTAAATATATTTTTGGCTATAATAATATTCTTTCTTACGAGGATCGTTTAACACAACTTAAATTGTGCAGACTTGAATTAAGACGCTTGCAGATTTGTCTGTGTATGATGTATCAAATTATTTGTCATAAATCATGTTTGGACGCTGATGATTTTTTTGTATTTAATCATAATATTACCCGTAGCATTAATAGATTTAAATTAGTCATACCTATTGTACATTCTAATTTAGAAAAGTTTGATTTCTTTTACAAATACATCGCAGTTTGGAACGATCTTCCTGACTTCATTGTTTCTTCCCCTAACCTAAACATATTTAAATCTAGATTAGCAAACTTTGATTTATCTAGATATCTTGTGGGGCGCGCGTAAAACTTGTCATTCCATTGACTCGCATGTCCCTTTACTAATTCGTAATTGCATTTATTATATATCTTGTCATTTTGTATTTTAACTGTTGGTATTAGTAATAAAATTTTCTTTCTTCTACTTATGAGTAAGGTTTATTCTCCATAGTTCATTTTTAGATTTTCTAATTTTAGCCTAAACATATTACTACTGGAAGCGTTTACCACTGATTCAGGGAGCATATTTCAAACATTATTTATTCTGTGACTGAAAAAATATTTCTTCAAGTTAGATTTTAGAGCAGTGACTTTTAATTTTAATGTGTTGGTGGATCTAGTGTTGTTGTCTGATAATGTGAAGAAGTCATTTACATTAACATCAACTGCCGAATGAAACATTTTGTATACCATAGTTAAATCGTACAATAACCTTCTATTCTCTAGATATTCCAGATTCAATACCTGAAGTCGATCCTGATAAGACATGATGTTTGGATAACGGCACCTTAAGACACATTTAGTAAAGTAACGTTGAAGCTTTTCAATGTTACGAATATTTTGCTTTGTATGTGGTGACCAAACAGAGGTCGAATATTCTAAAAGAGGCCGTACATAAGTTTTATAGGCCATTGTGAGAAGTGTCAAATCCTTACTTTTGAAACAGCGAAAAATAAGTGACATGCGATGAAAGGCCTGCTTCACAAGTTTGCTTATGTGAGCAGTAAAATTGAGTTTTTCATCAATTAATATGCCTAAATCTTTTACAGGGGATTTTGAGGTTGAGACGAGGCTATTATTTATTGTGTAAACCATTCGAGAATTATTATGACCAAAATGAAGGACCTGACATTTTGGTAAGGATAAAGAAAGCTGCCAAAAATCTGACCATTCAGAAATTCGATTCAGCAATTTTTGAAGATGGAAAAAGTGCTCAGACTTTGCATAAATCTTAATATCATCTGCAAAAATAAGCATGTTTGAATAATGATCAGTTAGTAAAGATGTAATGTCATTTATGTAGAACAGAAATAAGATTGGACCCAGGACGCTGCCCTGTGGTACATCACTAAAAACACAGGTCTCATTTGAGAAATTTTTAGCGATTCTAACTCTCTGAGTCCTATTACTAAGAAAGTTTTTAATCCATTTAAGTACGTAACCTTGAATGCCGTATTTTGACAATTTGAAAACCAGTTTACTGTGAGAGATGGAATCAAACGCTTTTGCAAAATCCAAGTATATAGCGTCCATGGGCTCTTTATTGTCTACATTGTTAATTATCTTATTTAAATAGCACAAGAGTTGCAATTCACATGATTTTTTAGGAAGAAAACCAAACTGTTCAAACGAAATCAAGTTATTTCTTTTAGCATAATCCATTAACTGAGTTTTCAAGACTTTTTCAAGAATTCGGCAGCTAACACAAGTTAAAGAAATCGGACGATAATTAGAAGATAAAGATGCATCGCCTTTCTTTAAGACTGCAATTACAAAAGCAGTTTTCCAAATTTTGGGTAAGGTTCCAGACAGTAAGGATACTAGAAAAATTTTTTTCAAAGGAGTTTTCAAAGAATAAGCTAATTTTTTGAAAAGAATACTTGGAAGCCCATCAGGTCCACTTGAAGGTGAAGAACTCAAACCTTTTATAGCAGCTATAATATCGTCTTCCGTACACGAAATATGATCAATAATACTTTCTATAAAGGGTGAAGGTAAATCAGGTAAAATGCCATTATCGAGGCGAAAAGCATCAGAGAATAAATTGTTAAGTAGATTAGCTTTTTTAGATTCGTCAAAAATGCATTTACCGTTTTCATCCTTTAGGGGTGGAGAACGCGTTTTATCATGTAAACGTTTACCAACGTAACTGTAAAATTTCTTTACGTTTGACTTTTCAACGAGTTTTTGTTCGTTTTTACAGTAATGCTCATGAACAGCACTTTCTAAAGAAGCAGTAATTTGTTTGTATTCATGCTTTAATTGAGACGTTTTAAATTTTTTGAGCTTTCTCCACAAGTTTAACTTTTTTCGCTGTAATTTTTTTATGACTAGTGGGTATCTTTTTGGTGATTTGCTTTTGAAAGGGATAAATAGACATACACCTTCATTTATAATACACAGGAATTTTTTATAAAATTCATCTATATTTGTGCAGTCAAAGAAAGCTTCTTCCCAACTAATATAATCAAGGTAAGTGGCAAAATCAACGTAATTTCCGCTATTAAAATCTCTAATTTTTTCAATATTTCTTGATTTCTTAAAATTTGTTAGAAATTTAAAATCAATCTGACTGTGATCACATGTGCCCATTAATGGTGGTAATACAGAAATATCAAAACATAAGCTCATGTTGTTAACAAAAGTAAGATCTAAAATGTTATCAGAACGAGTAGGCTCGGTAACTAATTGATAAAAATTATGACTAGTTACAGTAATCCAGAAAAGACGTGAGCTTTTGTCAGATGGAATTTTGGTTTCAGACCAATTAATTGACGGAAAGTTGAAATCACCTAGGAGCACAGTAGGATAGTTGTCTCGAAGACAATAATCAATGAGCTCACATACCATTTTTGTCTGGTTGAAGTCGTAATGAGGAGAACGATAAATTAATATTATTCTCAGAACAGTGTTTTTAAAAAAGAGATCTATAACTAAGGATTCAGCCATGCTATATTCGTTTGGAAAACTAAAAATGCTAACTTTTATAGATTTTCTAATCAAAGCACAAACACCACCGCCTTTATAAGCTCTATCCTTTCGAAAAACTTGAAAGTCTGAATTATAGAAAACGCTACCATCGGGAGTATCTTTGTTGAGCCATGATTTGGTAATAAAAACAAAATCGTACCTTTCAAGAATCGAATCCAAAAATACAGTTTTATTGTTTATACTACAAACATTAATTAAAGTAGCCTTTAGAGAATTTACACAGCCTAATCCCTAGCAGTCAGCAATGTTTGATCTTGGTTTAAATGTAAGAGAATCAATTCTGCGTTTTTTAATACAATCGGCCTTGTAATCGATGTAATAACCTTCCTTATCAGGCAAATCATTATATTTTTCACGGAGCTCGCGGGCGCGTTGACGTTGTAGATAAGATAAATCAGGACGAGCACGTAAACCATCAGTTTTTAAGTACTTATTTATCATAGATATAAAATCTTTCTTAGCCTGAGGATTAGAACATTTGACTTTCAAGAAACGCGGTTTGTTATTATATGCAGGACCATCTCTAAATACACGAATTATAGAATCAGTTTTCAAGTTAAGATATTCGTTACCATTTTCTGAAACTAATCTTCTTACTGCATCCAGATCGTCGTCCGTGTCGCCTAAGCCGAACAAGACTGCATTAGGTTTTTTTGATTTGACTTCCAAAGCATCTTTCACAAAGAGCTGTAAATCAGGTCCTGGCGTGGGGAGAGCAAAGTTCGGAGGTGGAAACGGAAAGGCTGGTTTCTTGGCTGTCTCGACCAGATTTGCAATCTTGTCTTCAAGGGCTAACAACCTTTGATCCGTGATAACAGCTTTGGCTGGTAAATCCTTCATCTGAACGCGAATAGGGTTGCAGTTCGAGCAATAGAATGGAAATGCGTAGTCAGATTTCGTATAATCAGGACTTTTAAAATAGGCTAAGACGGCCGACGGTAAATTAACGCATTTAGAATGAACCCATCCATCGCACAACTCGCAAAGAATAGCCGTTTTATCATTGTCACTAACGTTTCCGCTGCAAACTAAACATGGGCAAGAAATAGAATCATTCGCGGACTTTCGTTGTTTCGGCGGCATAATCACGAATAACGTCAATATTGATCAAATCAGTTAAAATAACGCATTGCGGCTCTTCAGCTCGATTAGTCGCCACCTCCTTTAAATTTCTTAGCATGTCTTTTTAGAATAATGAGGGAATGGAACCGTGTGCAGTTTGAATTCACAACATTTATGACTGAAATTCGTAAATATCGTCGATTGTTTCTCACGAAAGTTATTTTTATAATCGATTTTATCTCCAAGTTCGGTAAACAACGCCACGCCACTGACGATGCAACGAATTCTTCCTAATGCATCGGCTTACTTGTATTTATGTACCTCGGAGTAAGTTAAGAATATGGTACTTTCAGAATACTATATAATAAACTTCAGAAGAGCGGATTTTTTTGCTCAGTACTTAGAACATGTTGAAAGAAGGCGCGGAAAAAAAATTTCATCCGTCTATGATCAATATTTAAAAAACTATGTGTTTCGTTAATTAGCCTCTTCTCGACCTAAGTATTTGAAGATTCAAACAGCGGAATGCAAAATCACATGTAGATACACAATTTAGAAGAAAGAAAATTTTTATTACTAATACGAACTGTTAAAATACAAAATGACAAGATATATAATAAATGTAATTACGAATTAGTAAAGGGACATGCGAGTCAATGGAATGACAAGTTTTACGCGCGCCCCACAAGATATCTAGATAAATCAAAATTTGCTAATATAGATTTAAATATGCTTAGGTTAGGGGAAGAAACAATGAAGTCAGGAAGATCGTTCCAAACTGTGATGTATTTGTAAAAGAAATCAAACTTTTCTAAATTAGAATGTACAATAGGTATAACTAATTTCAATCTATCAATGCTACGGGTAATATTATGATTAAATACAAAAAATAATCAGCTTCCAAACATGATTTATGACAAATAATTTGATACATCATACACAGACAAATCTGCAAGCGTCTTAGAATAGAATGTAGAATAGTTTATTGGCTGAATTACATGGACAAGACAAGTTACAACAAATACCAATACAATAATGCAAAGAATTATTAAATGAGCAATTTTAGGAAAGGAATTGTCAATAAATGCAAAATAAAAATAACGCGAAATAAGTGAGTTGGTATGTAAGTAAAGCCAAGGCGTACAGGCAGTGCACTTACATTATGTGTTAAACTTATATTATGCACTTACTTACTTACACTTACACAATTTAAGTTGTGTTAAACGATCCTCGTAAGAAAGAATATTATTATAAACAAAAATATATTTAGTGAATCTACGTTGAACAGCTTCCAGTCGATCTATATCCCTAAGGTAAGAGGGGTTCCATACACTGCAACAGTACTCTAATAAAGGTCTAACATAACAACTGAAAGCTTTAACAAGATTACCTTTATGACGCGAAATAAATGATTTGCGTATTAAAATACATCTAAAGAAAGCTTTTTTAATCAAAGAATTATAATGTTCCTCAAATTTTAAATTTCGAGGAATCAAAACTCCTAAATCACGGACAAACAGATCACTAGAAATAATTTCCCCATTTAGTCTATAAACAACTTTTTGATTATTATTACCCAAATATAGAACTTGACTTTTGGTTAGAGAAATAGGTAAATCCCATGTAATTGCCCAGTCAATAATCTTATCTAAATCAGACTGTAATAATTTACAGTTACGACTAATATTGAAAATTTTGATATCATCAGCGAACATATAAACTATACTATAAATATTATCACATATATCATTTATAAAAATCGAAAAGAGCGTAGGTCCAAGGACTTTTCCTCGGACGACACCGCTGGTAACAGGCACATAATCTGAAAAAGACTGATTAACGCGAACACATTGGGAACGATTAAACAAATAGGCCTTTAATCATGCATACAAATTACCGTTTATTCCATATCCGTTTAATTTAATAAAAAGTTTTTCAATATTTACTTTATCAAAGGCTTTAGAGAAATCTAAATATATTATATCAACAGTTTCTTTTTTAGCTAACGACTGAATCCATGAAAATTTACACTTTAACAATTGTGTTTCACAAGATTTATTCTTTTGAAAACCAAATTGAAAAGGAGATATTAGTTTATTAACCTTGAGAAAGTCTAACAATTGACTATTAATAATTCTTTCCATAATTTTGGCAATAGAACAACAAAGAGAAACGGGCCTGTAATTATCCACTAATGCTGGATCCCCCTTTTTAAAATTGGAATAACATGTGCCATGCTACAAAGCTTGGGAATATTTCCAGACAGAAAAGATACAGTGAAAATACTTACTAACGGCTTTATCATTTGAAACGACAATTTTTTAATAAAAAGATTACATATGCCATCAGGGCCAACTGCAATTGACTTATTTAGATGCTTAATGGCTTCCAATACGCGATCCTCACTAAAAATAACGTCAGAAAGCGAAAAATCACAGCGCTTCTGAAAAAGAAAATTCGCGTTAGTAATGTCACTAGAAAAAACAGAAGCGAAATAATCATTAAAAATGTTAGGCTTGTGTAATGAATCGGTTATAACATTATTATCAGAAAATGTTAGGGGAGGAATTTCATTGCGACTTTTTAACCTATTATTTACAAAAGTATAGAAAGCTTTAGGATTATTATTCTTAAGCGATTTGTTTTCTTGAGAAGAGAAATAATTATGAATAGTTCTACGTAGAGCTTTACAATGATTTCGATATTTAATTTTAGTTCCTGGAGTTTTACACCTTTCATACTTATCCCATAGAGAACGTTTTTAAGAAATAATTTATGTAAGCTTTTAGGGTATTTAAATTTTGATTTAGCCCTAAAAGTAGGTACAAAACTAAAAATAAGAGGATTTAATATACTTAAAAAAACATTATACATGTCATTAACTGTTGAGCATGTAGAAAAAATGTCAGCCAAAGAAACAGAGGATAAAAAAGTAGCTATACTATCGTAGTCCGCTTTATTGAAATTTAAGCAAGGTTTATCTCCATCTTGAAAAGTTCTAGTTTAAATTTCAAAAGAAATCGAATTATGGTCGCTTGTTGAAAAAGGAGGAAGAACCTGGACATTAAAAACGTTATATGCAGCAAATACTACATCAATCAAAGTATTATCGTGGGTATTTTCTTTAACTAACTGTTGCAGACCACTAGCTAATTTAATCAAAAAATAATTCGTTCAATGGATTAAATGTAAAAGTACCATGAAACCAATCAATTTTAGGCAAACTTAGATCACCTACTATAATAACGGGAAGACAACTATTAGTAGCCCATTCAATTAAATTACATATCAAGTGCAGTATAAAAATCATACTGAGGAGGTCTATAAACTAAAAGCATCTAAATAACATCTCCACCTTTTAAAATTTCAACTACTAAAGTATCAGACACAAACAGAGAAGCAGGAACTTTAACGCATCGAGAATAAAGATAAGGTTTAATAAAAATTAAAACTCCACCTCCCCGCTTATTCTTACGATCTGATCGGAGAATAAGATAATTTTTTGATGGACATAATAGACTGTCGAAAATAGATTCATTTAGCCAGGTTTCACAAAAAATAATATATCGAATTTTGCAGTATTTAAGAGAAAGTGAAGTTCCCCTAGCTTATTAACAATACTACGAGGATTACATAGCAAACATTTGATACGTCTACCTGAGCATCTATACATCGACCTAAGCATCTATACATCGACCTAAGCATCTATACATCGACCTAAGCATCCATACATCGACCTAAGCATCAGTGATCGTACGGGGTCAGATTTTCACCCCGATCGAGGTCGGGGTCGGGGATGAAAAACCCCGGTTTTCGGGGTCGGGGTCGGGGTCGGGGTTGAAGATTAATTAACATTGCATGATTACATACCAATTTGAAAAGGATAAAAACGGTAACTTCACTTGTTTGTAGAGCATACTAATAAAGCTGGTTATGTTCAACATTTTAATTTCATTCCAAGTTCAAGCATGGTTTTAGCAATTTAGCATTACTTTCAATTTTAATCAATAATCGCTCTCGCTTTTTCGTATTCTTCCACAGTTTTTTCATAACGGTTTTCTATAGCGCACTGATTGTAGAGGAGCCAATGGCGCGAAGCGCCGAAAATTTTCGAAATTTCTACCGTTTTCATGTAGAATTTATGCCTTTTTATTGACAAACAGTTTGGAAATCTTAAGTGGCGCAAAGCATCAAGAAATTAAGTCATATTTTACCGCCCTAAGACAATAATCGGCGGTGCTAAGCGCAGGAAAATTTTGACGTTTTTACTCTTTAAACACAATTTATACCGCTTAAATCATACAGAACAGATAAACTAATTGCAGCGCGAAGCGCCGAAAAATTTCTGAAAATTCCTAATCCTTTTACCTTTTCTGTCCTCCTAAAAATCTCCTTCAACATGTAGAACGAGATTGTATGGCTGGGGGTCTGGGGTGGTGCACTCAAGCGCCACCAGCGAGGTCCAGAGCAGAACCCCCAAAATTTTGTAAAAAAGCACTCTAATTTTTAATTAGTAAAGTTAAAATTTTCGCAAATTGGCAAAATCTCGGTTCTGAATTAAGTCCAAAAAAAACTTGAAATTGATGAACACCTACACTGCACAATCCTTCTGAGCTGAAATGCGTTTTTCGACCTCTGCTAAGTATGTAGCACAGCAACGGGTCGCATCCAATAAGTCATTGAAAGATGTATCAATGAGAATTTTGTTCTTACCATTTTCAGGCCCATTTGTGGCCTTCTTATTAACTAGTTCAGAAAACAGAAAATGCTCAAAAACACAAGAAAATTTGGCCTTCCCTTTCATTTAAAATAGAATTATGTGTCCTTGTAAAGAAAGATAAACAAAGCAGAGAATAGATAAATTGGTATGCAAACATTTTCGCACTTTTACTATTATGTTCGTTCAACAAGCATGTGCAGTTTCATTCAATGAACTAATAGTGCATTAAATTAGTTAATTGCTGCGAAGTGCTGGATTGTTTTAACAGATTCAAGATTTTAAATTCATTGGATCTGTATTACAATAAATAATAATGACTCGGCGCGAAGCGCTGGAAAATTTTGACGTTTGTGCCTTTATAAACTCAATGTTCTGGACACATTGCGCCAGGAAAATCAACATAATTTCTGAAAAATTCCAGGGGGCATGTGCCTCCGTTCCCTCCGGCTACGCCTGTGATTCCGCAGTAATTTCGGCGCACTTCATAATGGAAAACATGCGAACATGTATGTACGTCTTAACAACATGGCGACCAGGCGTACTTTTTATGAAATATCGCGAGTGTCGAGTTTAACATATTAATTTTGCTGGTGAATGAATCGTCCTTCTTCCGAATTTATTTGCTATTTATACAATTCTTCTATGTACCAACAAATAAAATGCTATATTTCACCCCCGAAAAAATGTTCAACCCCGACTCGAAAAATCATGCCCCCGGTCGGGGGTCGGGGTCGGCGTTTAGGCTGGGGTTTTTCGGGGTCGGGGTTGGGGTCGGGGTCCCCGTACGATCACTGCTAAGCATATATACATCGATCTAAGGATCTATACATCGACCTAAGCATCTATACCACACATGGGCGTGGGGGGTTTGGGGGGTATGCACCCCCAGAAGTTGAATGATCCCCCCAGAAATCAAAATACCCCCAGAATTCAAATTTTGAAATTTTTTTGCTTTTTTAGCAATTTTTGATGCCATTGCATAGTGCTCGATGAGAAACGTCGAAAAATGGTGTTTTTTCGCCATACGACCACTTTTAAGACCATTTTTTGACCTTTAAAAATTTTTTTACCCCCCCCAGAATATCGGTGCTGCCTACCTATGAGATCATAAATAAAAGATTATTATCATAAAACATCATAAATACATCGACCTGAGTGGGAGCGACCTCGACCTAAGCAGCTTTAAACACCTTCCAGATATACTAAGCCTAAGCCTAAGTTTGTATAATAGGAGCAAAAACTTAGATTTTTGTAAAACCGAAAAAAACATGCAAGAAATATGAAAATTTTTTAAAGTTTTTTTTTTCAAAATTTTAAACAGCTTTCCGCGTCTTTTTTCTTTTTTCTCCTTCATTGCAATGCTTCCTTCCATAATTTCATCCCAGATTATTTATTTCTGACAAATGTGTATATAAGTCCATGGATCGAGCCGTTTAACCGTCTCAACACTCAAATCGAGAGTTGCCTGCAACTTTGCAAGTATGGCTCAGATTTTCACCAAATTTTTTTCCGCGCTTCAATTTATCATGTTCTATGGCGAAAAAATTTTGGCGTTCCGTATACGTTTTGCTCCTTTTGTAAAAGTACCATATTCTTAACTTTAGCCATGTACCTCAATACATTGTACAAGGTACGCATATATGTGCATGCCTACTTACCTAATTGTACAGTGAGTGATATGCGTGGGCGTACATACATGCGTACGTATACTCAGCGTTACCCGGACACTTTAAGGCAGAGCCGGACACTTTAAGGTGCCTTAAAATGTCCGGCCGGACATTTTGGGTACCTTAAAGTGTCCGGCCGGACACTTTATGGCACGGACACTTTAAGGTGCGACACCGGCACTGTTGCAAACTTGTCTGGAAAGCGGACATTTATGTCCGGTTTTCAGGCTTGGGGTCTGGCTTTGTCCGGTCAAACGTCTTGTCCGGTTTTCGATGTCCATTTTTTCCGCAGTTCAAAAATTATCGATTTTTTTGCTTCAAACAGATTCTTATCTTTTTCTCACTTTGGCTTTCTAAAATCTACGTCTTGTGAATTACAACTACTTAAATGTAAACACAGCTGGACAGTATCTTTGAGCAATAGGACTCCTGTCCATGTAGCCTACATCGACTTTTCGGAAGCTTTTGATAAAATTCCATTATCTAGGCTTTTATATAAGCTCTCAAAATATGGAGTAAAAGGTCTACTTTTTAATTGGTTCGATTCCTTTTTACATGGCCGGTCTCAGCTTGTTTGTATTAACGGAGTTTTTTTCTGATTTCATGCCTGTTGGCATGGCAGTGGTGTCCCTCAAGGTAGTTGTATTAGTCCTACTTTATTCTTACTTTATGTTAATGACCTATGTAACTTGATTGAATAAAGTAAAATTTACCTCTGCAGATGATGTCAAAATCTTCGGTCCATCTTCTGATTATCATTTAAAACAAAAAGATCTGGATACTAATCATACTTGGTCCATTAATTGGCAACTTCCTATTGCTACGGAAAAATGTGCAGTTTTGCACCTTGGTAAAAATTATCCAAAAAAGCTTTATTCTCTGAATAATATAACTATTCCAAATGAATGACATTAGTTCCGTTCGTGATCTGGGTGTTTATATTTCTCATAATCTTAATTGTAAGGGACATTTAAATCACATAATTAAAAAGCTGTTTCTCCTTGTCTTCTAATACACAAAGCTTTTCTTCTGGTGATAAAAATATTTTAGTTAGGGCTTATACTACTTATGTAAGACCCATGCTTGAGTTTTCTGTTTCTGTATGGAATCCATACTATGCAAATGATATAGATCGTCTTGAAAATGTTCAGCTTAAATTTACTGAACGCCTTTTTGGGTTTCATAGCAATTTATCTTATCTTGAACGCCTACAACTTCTTAACCTACCTTCTTAAGAACTTCGTCGTCTTCACATATGTCTATGTCTCATGTATCAAATTATTAACGGTTTATCTTGTATTGATGCTAATTAATTTTTTATTTTCAGTTCCAACAACACTCGAGCTGCAAATCATCACAAACTCACGTAACCAGTTGTCCGTTCCAATGCTCACCTCAATGACTTTTCCCAAAGATATTTAAAAATTTGGAACAAGTTACCTAATGATGTAATCGCCGCTTCTCCTAACGTTGGTTTGTTAAAAAAAGAGCTGCTAAACATTGATTTTACAATTTTGTTGTCGGGGCATACCTAGTTGTATCACACTCCGTGATCTGTATGTCCTTTTGTTCAGTCGCTGTTTTATCACGTATTTGAGTTTTACTAATTTTAGCGTATTTTTCTGGACATAAATATTTTCTTTCTTTCTTTCATAAAGGCTATTTATTTAATGTACAAAATGCGTTTAATGTGGTAGATGTTTAACCGCAGTAGTTGATTTGAATAAATTTTAGCCGCTTTCTTATTTATCGACTGTATACATCATTTGTCCGGAATTTACCTGTGCTCTTGACCGGTTTTGTCCTGTTTTAAATGTTCGTTTGTCTGGTTGGTCTTTTTAGAGTTGGCAACACTGCTGGCTGGTGGTGGCTTTGGATAGAAAAAGAAATTTTATCCGTTTCGACGAAGACACACCCATGATGAATAAAGAAAATGCGTCAGAAATAAGAAATAAGTTTTCAAGACATACTAAAAGACGAAATAGTCGACACATTAAAAAACACCAAAATGCATAAACTACATGAAAGTCGCTGAACGCTCGCTCCGCTCGTCCCCCATCTCATTACTCAAACTTATTTTAAACGCTGGCAATAACATTTTGGTCATCCATGATTCTAAGTCTAAGCTAATGAGGAGGTAAACTAATGCAAAACAATACGAACACCTTGCATTCTTTATCGAAATGAACCAGCATTAGTCGATTGGGTAAGGTTCTGGGCTTTGAAGCAAGAGGTCCATGTTTCGAATCTGGTTGGCAGTGATTTTCTTCCGTTTGACTATCTTAATACACATGTGAACCTGCTACACGAATGCCCCTTTTTTTGAACGTTTTTAGTCTCCCAAAAATATGAACCAAAATTTGAAATGTGTGAAATAATTTTGGGTATGGTTCACATTGTAAACCAAATTGCTAGGGAAAAAACGGTGTCTATGCCCCTAGTTAAGTCAATTCGTTTTAATATATTCAGAAAAATATGCCTATTAGGTATAACACTTATAACATATTCAGGCAAGATATCCCAAACGCAGTTTACTCGATTACAAAAGTCAAATTTTCTGCAATTTGTGTTTGCTCGATTAAAAAAAGTTTGCATGAATTCATTGATTGGTTTGGATTAAGTAATATTCAATTTGAAGAAACCATATGAAGGCAGAATTTGGTGCCTAATAATACAAAGCGCTATCGGTTAAACTTCAGAACAGCATTTATAAAATAAGTAACCTACGGTTAACAAACAATAGGTACTCGCTAAGCGGCATTTGTGTAGAAGCTTCACAATATTAACATAGTCATATTATAAAGGCGTGTACCTATACACTTACTAGTATCCCATGAAACAAAAGAAAATTGCTGCCAAACGGAGTCGAACTGTTGATCTCTGGCTCCAAAGTCCATAGCTTTAACCACTGTTTTTTTGTATTCGGCAAAGATTTTTCCCGATGTACAAAGACTTTTGGGGACTGTCTTTGTACATGTATATACAATGATTTTTGGGAGGGCAAAAACTGCAAAAAAGTTTTGAAATTCGCAAAAAGCACCGAAATGAGAGATTGTGTGTTCTATACATCTTTAAAATGTCAGAAATTTCATTTTGAAAAGAAAAATGTCAAATTTTTCGACGCTTCGCGCCGTTTATAGACGATTATTAGTGATTTTTGCCCTCAGAAACCCTGAAATCAGCTAAAATACACTATCAAAGGTCGAACAACTCTGTTTTTGCAACACTAAAATCGCTACTGTATAAACTATATTATAGTACCCAAAAGTTTGTATGTACAAAATGTACAAAGACTTTTGGAGACCATCATTGTATAAACATGTACAAACGGACCTTGTACAAAAACACTGTTCTTAGAGCTTTTGATCGTGTGCGTGCATGGACTTAGTAATGTGTACCTAATAGTGATTGACCAAAATGCTGTTTATTATGGATAATATTGCATGTAACAATAAAATATGAATACATAAATTTTGCGAAGTTCAAATCTCTCTAAATTCAACGCTACATCTCTAAATTTGAAAAAGCTTCATTGCATAAACAATCTTGATCGATTTCCGCTGCTCTGGTCAATGCTCTGAATACATCCATCATTCATTAGTATGTCAAAATTAATCGAAAGAGCTTGTTTTCATCTTTCCCGCTGATTTACTACTCGAAATTAACAAAACTATGAATTTAGCAAAAAAATCTTTGTTATCTAACCTACCTCATTTTTGTTCTGAAGAAATGAGCGGCTTTCGGATAAAGTGATATTTGAACCTTAGTTCGAAATGAATACGGTTTATAGAATTCTGTCAAATTTTTGAAGTGTTACCTGAAATTTCAAATTGACAATACATGTTTGTAGTTACTCTTCTAAGCCTCTCTCTTCCTTATTACAACCAAGGCCACAGATTTTTAGGTCCTACCAATAGCAGCTGAATTCTCTTGGATTTTGGATTTGGAATCTGTTAGATAAATGTATAGTTTACGCGAGATTATCTCGCTTCTCCCATCAGATTCAGTATTTAAAGGTCACGTTATCTGAAACCTACCTTGCAAAAGTCAGTCAGTATTTCTATATGATACAGCTTCATCCGTTTAAGTTCAGACTTGCATTTGCTTAGCTCTTCGTTTATAGCTCATTATTTTTCACCTAAATATTTGATATTGCATGTTTTGCGGCAACGAAATTTTTAGATTAAAATTTTGACTTTCGTAAACTTATTTACATATGCAGCAACTTAATCGTAACGAATAGCTTGATGGCCTTAAAACGTATACAGAAGGAATTGTCTTATAGGTTTAAAGAATTATTTCGTCAATATTTCGCTTTAATTAGATGTTTTGCACGTGTCAAAGCAAATTAAAAACTTTAATTATCGTTTATTCTTTATAAAAGTTTAAAATTGATTCAGTTTATTATTCAATGTCATCACATCATTTGTAGGAGTTAGACTATCAGTTAACATTAACGATGTTGCTGTGTAGTGCATGCACTCTGCATCTTATGAAGTAATAAATTACCTTTTTTGACTGATAAGACTATTTCTGATTATCATACATGGGCACACTCATTTTTCAAAGGTTCAAGTGACCTTCACAGGCTTGCCTGGTTGCTCAGAATTCCCAGAACAGCAGTGCCATTTTTGAGGGACAATTTTTGGGCACAGTATTGACCTATTTTGTCTATAGACTATGGTTATACATACAAATATCACTTTCATATATTTTACCCAAAATAATATCTGTACTACAGTCTCATGAATCACACCAATATAATGAAAAAATATGCAATAACATATCAAAATAAATCGATTTAATTGTGTTTTGTGTTTGTCAACAACAATAAGCAACTACGTTGTTGGCTGGGCACAACAGCACATAATTAATTTAATTACGTGGTTGGTCATGCTTTTCTAAAAACGGCTTAATTATTAAATAAGCTAGCATTTAATTGGCTAGCCAACAATGTTAAAAATGTTGTTGACTAAAAAAATCATAAGGTCAGTTGTGTGGTTGGACATGTAAAACCACTGTTTTTTTTTTGTACGAGACAAAGATTTTGAGGCTCGTACAAAGATTTTTCGGAGCCATCTTTGTACAATGTACAAAGACTTTTTGGAGCAAGGTAATAGTAATTTTAACGTTTTTTGGAGTATTTTTTAGCAAAATTTCTAAAAATTTTCGCGCTTCGCGCCGAGTATCATAATTACAATCTATTTAGCTCCAGGCGCGGGCATTAAACACTCCAAAATCTATCTGTAAGCATCTTTGTACAGATTGAAACATCTTTTACATCTATTTCCACTGTTTTATAAAGATTTTATGCAGAAAAAAGAACTATTAAACAACTTTGCACTGTTTTCTGCCATTTGAAGATAAAATTGACTCTTTTATCTTTGCATTGCATTAAATTCATAAGCAAATTGGTGTCTATTATGAGATTCAGTCAGCACATTGCAACCGCTTATTATTTATAATTGTGTAACACAAGTCATTTTAACTTGCTGAGTCGAATTTTATGTGTAATTTCAACCTAAGTCTCATGAAAATTTTGGCGTTTCGGGCCGAACTAATATAACCAGCTGAATTTAGGACAAAGTTACACCTTTTGCGAAGCGTGCGGGTCACGGATAACAATCTAGTAGTATATAAAAATGTGTACATTCAATTGCATATCTATACGTTATATGTACAAAAAAATTTTCGCTCGTACAAAGACTTTTCCGGGGATCTTTGTACATGTACAAAGAGGCTCGTACAAAAAAAAAACAGTATGTAAAACTAAAGAAAATGGACTAGCCAACATGAAAACATCGTGGTTGGCTACCAACCATGTAAACTAAGCATTGAACTAATGTTCATTTTACAAATTTTGAAATTTTTTGTTTTTATCTTCGAATTTTTACGTGGTTTTTCCCAAATTTTTGCGTGGTTGGCCTTATTTTGCTTTGCGTGGTCCTTGGTTGGTCGATTCCCCAGCCTCAAGTCACTTGACCCCCACTTGACCCTATGCACATGTATGCTGATTATTCGGTCCGTATAGATCTTAAATAATTTTAATGCGTAAATACAGACTTTTATTGTAGAAGAGAACGTTCTGTCCCACTTCTCCGACTGTTCTGATTCTCCGACCGTCCCGATTCTCGACTTTCCCAATTCTCTAACTGTCCCGATTCTCCGCCTTATGATAAAGCAGGTTTTTTCTCGATTGCCGGAATTCCCATTTTCCGACCGTCTGAATTCTCCGACAAAATGTGTAGATGCTATTTTTAGACCCGCAAAAAATTTCAGATTCTCCGATCGTCCCGTTTTCTTGTTCGCTCTGATTCCCCAACTGTCTCGATTCTTCGTCCATATTGAAGCTTGACGACGTGAGATACCAGTAAGTTTTCGGAAATGCATTCGGACTGCACAGCACGTATGTGCGTGCAAAAACAGGCAGGATGTAGGTATTTGTTTGCTTGACGGATATGATGAAACTTTGCTCCAACTTATAAATATAGAATCAAATGGAAAATGCAATTTATAAATCACATTAAAATGTTTGGCGCTGGTTTCCCAAGGTATAATACGATTATGTGTACCTGATTTAATAACGAGTATGCTATAGTCTGAGCTAGGTAAGGAGACAATTGATATTGAGGCCAGTGGTTATTTTGTATTCGGCAAAGATTTTCTCAATGTACGGAGACTTTTGGGGACCGTCTTTATACATGTACAAAGGTTTTCGGTAATACAAAAACTGCAAAAAAGGTTTGAAATTCGCAGAAATTTTCGGCGCTTCGCGCCAAAATGAATAACTGTGTGTACTATATATCTTTATAATGTCAGAAATTGCATTTTGAAAGGAAAAATGTCAAATTTTGTCGGCGCTTTGCGCCGTTTTGAGATGATTATTAGTGATTTTTGTCTTCAAACCCAGAAATTAGTTAAAATACACTACCTAAGGTCGAACAACTCTATTTTTGCCACACTAAAATCGCTAGTGTACCATATTATAGTACCCAAAAATTTGTGTTTACAAAATGTACAAAGACTTTTAGGGATCGTCTTTGTACATGTACAAACGGACCTTGTACAAAAAAAACACTGAATGAGGCACTGTACGCTTAGGCGATTTACATAGGTACTTGAAATATTTTTTGATTTTTTAACAATAGAGACTACAAAATTATGTTTATTTATTCCGTATAACTGCTTTCTTTAGAACAGGTCCTAACATCAATACTTTAAATATATTAGTAAAAAATATGAAACGAGTATTTAAATGTGAGGCAAACAGAAAATAGGTACGTACTATATGCGTCAGAGCAGCTTTATAACTAGGTGCTAAATATTAATCTTAACTTTACTAAATGACGAAGTAATACTTCCTCAATAAACAATTTAGTTAGCATAATAATTTACACATTGAATTATCCCTATCATTCTTTATACCTACACATTAAACAAAATCGATAGATCACCGTTATACTACCGTTCAACAGTTGATTGACGTGTGGTTAGCGCCACCTGTCACGTTTCAATGTGTTGTCGGAGAAATGGGAATGTCGAAGAATCGGAACGGTCGGAGAATCGGGGCAGTCGGAGAAATGGGGATTATCGGAAAACCGGGATGGCCCGGGGACAATCAAATAAAATGATCAGAGGGTACGATTTCAAAAAATAATATTCTACGAAATAAGTATATTGTTTTAATATTGCTAATAAATACTATAAATGATTTTGGAGGAAGTTTGGGCCATGGGGGTTTTCACAATACGTGGGCAGCAACAAAATTCTGGGGGATGGGTGGAAGATTTTTTAAAGGTCAAAAAATGAGCTTAAAAATTGTGGTATGGCAAAAAACAACATTTTTTAACGTTTTTCATCGAGCACTATCCATTGGCATCAAAAAATTGCGAAAAAACAAAAAAAATTGAATTTGAATTCTGGGGGAGTATTTTGGTTTCTGGGGGTATTTTGGTTTTTCGGGGGGGAGTTGCATACCCCCCCAAACCCCCACGCCCAGGTGTGGTTTTCACTCCTTTCTACCGCAGGAAAGTTTCCCATCCACTCGCGGAAATATTTTCACCCATGCTCAGAATTTGCGATTTTTCAAAAAAATCGTAGAAAACGTCCGGTTTTAAGTATTTAAGCGATCTTTTAGTTCAAAAGTGTCAATATTTCAAACAGTCATTTTTGACTATAATTTGTTGAATTTTATTGAATTTTTCTTGAAAATCGTAGTAATCATCTACAAGAAGATTAATACTCTCTCCTCCTCCGGTGCGCATTTATATTTGAACTTGAAGCTTAATTTGCCAAAAGTTATGTACATCATTTTTTTTCTTATACGACTGCCTGCAATCGTATTGTAAAAATCTTCTCCACTAACATGAAAATGTCTATAGACGTACAAAATCTTTTTTGAGGAATTACAGGATATCGGTAGAGATCCGCCGGCTCTTTGCTCAGCTGGTCCAGTTGGAGATGATAGTAAGTTTTATCTTCTCTTACTTTTTTTATGTAATCCGTTACTTTATATTTTTGCAGTGTTTTACTGGCAAGCAACTATAATGGGACCGGTAAGATAATTATTTTCATTTTCAGTGTAGTCGTTTGTTTCTTTGAATAATTCAGAATAAGCATTGTTATATGGACATAGATGCAGGCAAATAGAATGGGAATGACTTCTTATTTATTAGAACTACTTTTATGATTGGGTTAATACGTGTAACTTGTTTGAGTCCAGGTTTTCGGAAAAACCTAACTTCTGTACTCTTAGTGGAGTTAATTACCTCGCATTCCTCTCTGTATGCGCGTATACGCCTCATATTCACATTGGCAGGACTAAATTTCTGGGGACCCACAAAAATTTTGAATGTAAAAAAGCCAAAAATTTATTGTAGGAACAACAACCCAATTTTTCGACGCTTCTCATTACGCTCTATCCATTGAATTTTAAAAATTTTAATTAGGGATCTGCTGGGGTTCGCCTATGTGTTATGCAGGAATGTTCTTCGCTTTCTGCTATGCGAGTAATGATTTATTTGAGATTGAAAGAGATTTTCCAGCGTAAGCTCGATACATATATGCACATAAGGTCTCGCTGAAGGGTCAGCCAGACAGGTACATGTCGGGCGATTTTGAAGTAAACGCACGTTTTTTGCATCATTTTTGAGGACAAAAACAGTAATAATGTCAAAAAATTTTGTGCTTCGCACCAAATTCATACATTTATGTGCTTTTAGCCGAAAAAAAGCGTACAAAATTGATCAATTCCTCTATTTTTTAGTGTTAAAAACGAAATAATACTGTCCAAACGAGGTAAAAAACGCTTTTAAAACGTAACATTAGCACGAATAAGCGTTTTAAAGGCTATTTCGACCATTTTAGTCGTTTAAATATCAAAAAAATCGTGAACACTAAATTAACTGTTTTTTGGACCCCCTGCCGACCTACCTTTTGCATCTATAAAGCTCATGCCAGTTTATGCCTCGGTCTCATTTATATGGGTAGCTGTGGTTTGACAAAAGTCCTTGCTTACCCAACCTTGTCCGCCCGCAGATCGATAAAATTTTGCATTCTGCTGCACATAATGTCCTTTTTCATCCCTTTTATTGATTTTTTTAAAACTCGTCGTATTTTTTTCAATGGATATTTATTGGAAAACTACAGCTCTCCTTCTTTGTTGTTAAAAAGTAACTTTTTCTATCGCTAATCAATAGTAGGATATACCGCCATTACTTTGCCTTGAAATTCAGACCATAATGAAATCTGAAGGAAAACATGCAATTGAATGAAGCAACATGCGTAAAGTAGTGCGTCGAATCAGTGTTTTTTTTTACAAGGTCCGTTTGTACATGTACAAAGATGGTCCCCAAAAGTCTTTGTACATTTTGTACATGCAAATTTTTGTGTACTATACTATAGTACAGTAGCGATTTTAGTGTGGTTAAACAGGGTTTTCGATCTTTGGTAGTTTATTATAGCTAATTTCTGGGTTTCTGACGCCAAAAAATACTAAAAATTATCTGAAAACGGCGCGAAGCGCCGAAAAATGTTGACATTTTTCCATTCTAAATGCAAATTCTGCCATTTTAAAGATATATAGGACAAATAATTTATCAGTTCGGAGCGAAGCGCCGAAAATTGTGGAATTTTACATCTTTTTACAGTTTTTGTCTTCCTAAAAATCTTTGTACATTTTGTACACACAAAATTTTTGGGCACTATAATATGGTATAGCAGCGACTTTAGTGTGGTAAAAACAGAGTTCTCCAATTTTTCATAGTGTGTTTTAGCTAATTTCTGGGTCTCTAAGGGTAAAAATCACTAAGAATCGTCTTAAAACGGCGCGAAGCGCCGAAAAATTTGACATTTTTACTTTTGAAATGCAATTTCTGCCATTATAAAGATATATAGAACACACAATTACTCATTTCGGCGCGAAGCGCCGAAATTTTCCGAATTTTAGACCTTTTTTGCAATTTTTGTCTTCCCAAAAATCTTTGTACATGTACAAAGACGGTCCCGAAAAGTCTTTGTACATCGGGAAAAATCTTTGCCGAGTACAAAAAAAAAACCGTGCGTCGAATGCCAGCTTATTGCTTTTAATGGTATTAACGAAATAATCTTGTGTACGGGGCGGGGCGACTAGACTGGAATTAACGTTCGATTTTTATAGATTAGGAAAACTTGCGTTAATTCATATGATTTTATTTTCTGAGTTCGTGTTTAAGTTTCACGTACAATTAACTAGGGCCGTATACAATTAAAAAATTCTTGTTCCTAAGGCTTCTCAGCAATTTTTAATATATTATTACACATATTACTCATTTTATTTTCGCTCTCTAAGTTTTCAAGTGTTTTATGTTTTTTCAAATCCTGCTTGATTCTGTTTTATTTTCATTTATTTATTAATATTACCTACTTGCTTTATTCGAGTAAAGTGCAATTTCGTGCGTCTGGCAGACATTGGGACAGAAATAAGACCAATGGTTTCATTCATTATCATTCCCGCACATAAGAGCAACGTGGGATGGAATTCTCACCCACAGTTAGTCGTCTTCCATCCCCTAAAGGCTGAGGTTTTTTATCGTTTTTTTCAGATTTTGGGTGAAGGCTTGCATTTTTAGTTGATTTTCAGGTGCTTGTTTGCCGTTTTCGCCAAAAATATGGAGTCATTTTTGGCTAAAAATAGATGGCCCTTTTTGCTGCTCTTCTGAAAATGGCCGGAAACCTCCTCCTAACATTTCGAGGCTTTGCATCTTTGTCCCTGCATGCCTCTTTTGCATATATATGCATATATTTGTTATTTCTATCAATTTGTCGAGTTTATTAAGCAGTTTACGTTTTTTGTATTTTAGCCAGAAAGCCTGTATCAAGGCGGCGTTTTCTTTCTCACTATTCATTTTCCAACTGACTACCCTTTCAAACCTCCAAAAGTTGCCTTCACAACCAGAATCTATCATCCGAACATTAATAGCAACGGTAGCATTTGTCTCGACATTTTACGCAACCAGTGGTCACCAGCGTTGACTATTTCGAAAGGTTTTTACTATTTTTACGCAATGATTTAGCGAAGATAACCCAATCTAAAATTTGAATGAAATTTTCTGCATATCTGCTCTTAACTATTATACATGGGCAAAGGCTGGTCTTTCTATCATAGTTGTACAAGGTTAGGGTCGGCAGGGGGATTCCAAAAATTTAAAACAGTTTATCAAATTAAAGTCATATTTGAAGAAACGCCAGCAATATTAAAGCAAGTAACGTTTGGAAAATTTTCCAGGTAGCTCCGGTTGACACCTAAATTTAATGTTCACGATTTTTTTGTTGTTTAAACGATCAAAATAGCCTACAAAAGGCTTTTTCGTGGTAATATCGCATTTTAAAGCATTTTTAGTCCTTCTTGATTGCATTATATCATTTTTAACACTAAAAAATGTAAAAATTGATCTATTTCGCGCGCTTTCTAACTTAAAAGTACATAAAAATACTAATCGCGCCGGAAAAATTTTGACATTTCTGCTACTTTTGCCCTCAAAAAGGATGCGAAAAAACTTTCCATCAGCTAAGAATCGCCGGACAGTACCTGTTAAGCTGACGCTTCAGGGAGGGTAATACCCCCTCACCCCCTATGTGCATGTGTGCTTTCCGTTGATACCGGCTGCCTAATTATTTGGTTGTGCTTTTACAAAATGGTTGTTTGGTTGGTTGATTGATTGCTTAGCGGTATATTGTTTAATTATTGGTTGTTTGATTGATTATTGATTATTGGTCGGTTATTTATTGGTTTTATAGTTAATTGATTTATTGATTTTCGAGTGATTTTCATTTATTTTCCTTGATTCGTATTCCTTTTTTATAGTTGATTGACTTATTTTAGATTCATTTTTGTGTTTTTCCATCATTTTTCTCCAATTTGAATGGCATTTCAAAATTTTCCATTGATACTGACGGGTCTTCCCATACCGACCCAGCTCCCATTGATACTGGATTGAATAGAGTTGCATGGTTTGTCCATGTAAGCTCTCAAAGTAGCTAATGTTAATGGTATTGTTGACGAGACTCACATTTTGAATTTATTTAGAGAAAATTCATCCTAGATATTTTCTTGTACTTTCTCTAACGTGCACATCACTTACTGTCATTGAGACCGTGATATTCATTTTTTAAAACTATAATTTACCAACTTTCATTTTAGTAGGGGCTAACTAATGGTAGCAGGCCAGGGAAGCGAAACTATTCATTTCACGCTCTAATCTTGCAAGATTTTGATCTGCCTCTTTTATTTATTGTTTTTTATAAACGGCATTAGAATACGTGCCTAAGCAGTTATCAATCTACAATGGTGGATCCAGGATTTTCGCAAGGGGGTGGTATCCACACATGGGCGTGGGGTGGTATGCACCCCCTAGAAGGCCAAATAGTCCCCCCAGAAATCAAAATACCCCCAGAATTCAATGGTTGAAATTTTTTTTCGTTTTTTCGCAATTTTTTGATGCCAATGGATAGTACTCGATGAGAAACGTTGAAAAATGGTTTTTTTCGCCATACCACCATTTTAAAGACCATTTTTTGACCTTTGAAAAATCTTGCACCTCCCTAGAGTTTTGGAGCTGCGCACCTATGGTGCTATCTCAAATTTTCCCCCAAACGGTCAGAAAAGGTCACAAAAATTCGTTATTCATGTACCAAATATGTAGCTTTTTTCGTTATTGTAAATTGTCTACTTTTAGTCAAAATCGTATTTGTGCAGGATTTTTTCGGAAAGTTTCAAAATTTTCAGCAATTTTGTTTCAACAAATGCTTAGATTTTTTAGACTTAAGCGAATATCGGGTGCGAAGCGATAGAAAAATAAATATGCATAGAAACAAAAAAAATAAATTAATTAAAAAAATGGAAAAAAATATAAAAATTAAATATTCATAGAAACCTGAATTACTGCTTTATTTCCCGAATGCTTGCAGTTGGGGTCATGTAACGAGCCAGCCAATAATATCACAGTCATACACGTAACGGCTTTAAATTTTGGGTGGGGGTCCCCGGCCATTTTAGGGGTATATAAATGACTCCTTTTTGGCCAAAATGGCCAAAAAAGTCAATTTCCTCAAAAATCGGCGGTCCAAAACTTCGTGGCTTTGGGGGATGAGGGACAATCAACTTTAGGTGGTTCATGTATGGGCTCGTGGTGATACGTATAGCTTCCGTACATGCAGACTTTTGCTATTCCTTTTCATTACCAATCAGAAGTAATAATAGGTATGTATTTTAAGTTAATCGACTAAAGTATTTAAATGTCTTTAGGGTTTTAGATTCAAGTGTCTAAAAATTGTATATAGTCATTTCAACGCATACGAGCTATTGTTATCGGAGATGGCTGACGAAATGACTCGTTTCAAAGTTTTTGCTTAATAACATGATGTCATTTTTTAAAGGTGGTTTTTCAAGATAAGTCTCTGTAATGCGTTTTGATGCACATATATGTATAATAAGTGATCAGATGACGTAATAAAATAAGTCGCGATTCCGTTTTCATTTTTCTGAAAATCCCAAAACACGTATATTTATTGTAGTGTTTAACATGTAACGTTTTATGCATTTTTTATTTTGTTTTTATTTTTCTGTGCGTTCGAGTTTCGGTTGTCTAGAAGAACAGAAAAAAATAATTTTTGCGGAAAATAAGGAAAGATTGGGACTGAGAGAAATTAAATTTGAATATTTCTATGCTAGTTATCTAATTAGAGTAGCCATGGTCTTTTCGATTCTTGTAACTAGATTAAGCTAAATTGTGAGTTTTTGTTTTTGAGTTCCCCAAACCACATTGATCATTCCACGCTGGCCATCCTTACAGGCTTAATATTATTCAAGTTCAATTATAGTAGATTACATTTTGAACGTTTTGTTATTTTTCAATATAATTTGCAGTTTTGCTGAGTATTTGCTCATTGCTGAGTGATCCGAACCCAGACGATCCATTGGTACCCGACATAGCCAGAATGTACAAAACGGATCGAGATAAATATAACCACACCGCTAGAGAATGGACGCAAAAATACGCGATGTAGAAACTGTGACTTTTAGCTGAAACGGGTGAAACGAGGACTTGTTAATATTATTTACATACCTGTGGTGATTATTTACTTCATCAACGGTGGATCCAGGATTTAATTGAAGAGAAAAACAGACAAATTTTCTTTTAATATTCTCAATTTGGAGAACCAAATATTTTTAATATACATTTCACGTAGCGTTTATAGCATTTTAAAATGCTATTTTTATCTATTTGTCTATTGAATTAGGATTATTACTTCTTGCATACGTGAAAGGGTCTTCGGTAGATTTTGAAATTTATAAAATCAAGCAAAATACTCTTTGAATTTCCAAATGTCAACAGATGTTTAAGGATTTAGGAGGTTTTTGTAATTTTGGGTCCCTAAAAACAGGTCGGTCACTCCTTCCTTGTCCTTGAATCCACTCTCAATAATCGCGCATTTGCCATTTTTTATATAGTATCGCTTATTATCTCCTTATTAGCCATGTAAAATGAATGCACGATAAGTATTCTGAACCTGAACAAATCGTGAATAAGCGTGCAATGATGTGCTGAGAGCGCTGAAGAACCGTTTTGACTGCGCTGTGCTATTCTAAGTCTGAGCTTTTTGCTTATATGAGCATTGCTTATCTGAATAGCTCATTTTTATCGTGTCGAATGTCGAATGTTTATTTTGTTGATCCAAAGTGATGGTTCATCGTTTCTGTTTACTCTGCCTTTCATCCATTAATAAAATTTCTGCAGTCGTTTTTTATGCGAATTGCAGATCGATTTTAAGACTCACATTAAATTAACCTTACGTATCCTGAAGTTGAGAACGTTTAAGAGCAAAACTAGAACGATAAAGTTTAACGCATTTTTTTGAATATTGATACCAACTGTTTAATTACAAATAGTCTAGGCAATTTGTTTACAAATGTAGACTAAACATAGTTTGAAACTTACCTACGTATTCTTTGAATAACTCTCCGTTCGGCCTGTTGTCAAAGAAGTAAAACTCTCTGATCTGGTCAGCTGTAGGCAGTAAATCAGGTCGCCTTGCGTGAGGATAAAAATTTAAGTAAAATTGCATGATAGTCAACGATCAATATTGGCATTCATATGTAGTAAACTTAGTAATAATTCATTTAGAAGGATCTTAGAAATGAATGCTTTAAATTGACTGATTATTTCTGCAAAGTAATTGAATTGTTTTGCAACCTACTACAAACCTGTCCTTGCGGCATTGGAGTGGAATATCCTCTTTCAAATAATCCTAAAAATAAAAAATTCGATGTATGGAATAAAGGAATAATGCATGTACTTTTTGCAGCATTTCGATATAGAATTGTATTTTGGCCTCAAAGGCAGGTCAATATTTCAGTAGATATAAATTCTGTACTAGAGTTTCATATAACTGCGATTAGGAAAATTGAAAATTTTTTTATGTATGTAACTTATTAGTTTTAACGGTTAATTGAGGCAGCATTTAGTTTTGATATTTTGTGACATCACGTCCTTCCCACCACATTTGACTTCGCTTGCTTAGGAACTCCCTCGCGTGCCATGTAAGAAGCACGTTTTGAAAAAGTGCGTTCGAGGATAGGTAACTGAGTTTCAGCCTTTAACAAATTGAATAAGGCAACGCTAAATTCTGTATTTGTTTAGCATTTTGCCTCCAATAAAAGCGAGTACTCTCGCGATCAGGGCATTAGGGCTGCATCAGAGAGCGACTTCTTTTTGGGGCTTAATATTGTATACGTTAACTTAGCTTCTAGCCTTAGCTAGCAGTTTGCAAAAATTTTTCAGCTTCGAGTAATTTCGGCTGACTACAGATGTGCAGCATGACCGATCTGGGGAGGGGATCAGCCAGATTGATATTTTGAGCCAAAACGGTTATAAATGATAGAGTGGCGTTAAACCTATCTTTATCTACAAGTACTGGCCACTTTCTTCTTTTGCAGAAAATGTTTTATTTTCATCCATTTTTAGCCTTCATTTTGCTTCATTTTCCCTTAACAATTCTTCAGTTGTCCATTCTGGATGTCTGTAATATTCCCATACCCCCGCCCCTATTGGTCCATTTTGCATGTAATCACCCATGATGCTGCTCATATAATGTGTGCATTTGGAGATGCTGATTTCTTCTCAGAAACTGTCTATGATGCTATTCAGATATACGGCTTAATTGAGATATTCTCTAAATGCATCAGTCAAATGAAGTTTTTTCGTTTTTTTCAGTATTAAGGACTATTAATATTTGAATTTGAGCTACATGAGCGATACTAAATTACCAGCTGAAAGGATGCCAGATGAAGCTCGAAATTCTTTGATATTGCAGTTTGTGTCGTTTCAGTCACGTGTTGATCCGTCTTTCTGGTACAAGCTTGGTGAATTGAAGCTGAAAGAATATAAACTCGATGATACACCGAAGATCATTTGTGCTACATACTCGAACTGTGAGCAAACTTATAAGTAGGGGATTCGATTGACTAAAAGAACCCAAAACTTTCTGATATAAAAGGCAAAATGCCAAAAATGGATGAAACTCTGAATTACCGATACGGAAGTTTTGTAAATGACGTTAGTTTTCATTAGATTTAAGATTAAAGTAGGCTCAAGCACCCGAAATCAGGTGTCGCTTGCACACCAGAACAGTGTGTTACACCGCTAGATACCGCAAGAGGTCACGGCTCCCCGAGGATTTTGTGTTCCATTTACGCATTTATACAAATTTTTAGGTCTTTATAGCTCATTACTCGCTGATAATTATCTTAAACATTTTTATGCTGCTACTTACTTCGTAATCGCAAACTCTTCATTAAGTTAAAATGTTCCTGGGTTCTAACAAAATTAAGTCATAGATTTATTTCCTCTTGGGTAAAAAATGATTTTTGTACTCTGTATATTTAAACCGCTGTACCTAGTCTTAAAAATTTTTAAATTCTGTGTTGTATATTATATTTGATTAGAATATAAGAGTAAACTGTTTTGCGAACCATACAAACAATTAGTCTCGGATGTATTGTCGCATGTCATAGTCGAAAATGAGAATTTATTTATGGGAATTTAGATGCGGTTTAAGCCATGAATTTATTCTAATGTGCCTTTTTTAGCTCAAGAAACCAAAAAATGACGAAATTTTGCAAAATATAGTCAAAAATGGTAGAAAAATAGGCATTTTTGAGCTAAAAGATCGTCAAAATCGTTCAATAAAGATTACTTTTGTACGAACTGTCCGAAAAATTGAAAAATCAGAGGAGTAAAATTTTTTTTGCAAATTTTCAATGATATAAAAAATGGCATTTGTGCTTAGAACATCTGTGCTTGCTACTACTCGTTGTTTCGGACAGGTAACGCATTTGGAATCCCTTGTGCGGCTAATTTGGATTCTCAGTCATTCAACCGTGTGACAACTGAAGGCCCCAGAAGCTTGACATTAAACGGTTCACTGTACGTTTACAACACGTTAAGTGATTTTAAATCTGTGGATAAGAACCAAATTTTGCGCCAGAACGGGCACAAGGTAAGGTATATAAGTTTATGATTCTTTAAAATTTCTTCAGGCTAGGCTTTGGGTCTGGAAAGCTACGCTAATACCAGCTCGGCACGCCGATATAATCATCTTTAGTCAGTATCGATCAGAATCTGTCTGGCTGACTTTCAATGGGTAAAGCCCCCTCAAACCCTATGTACAAGTATGATTTTTCAAGTCAACTTGCACATTGGGTGTGAGGGGGCGTTACCCATTAAAAGTCAGCCAGACAGATACTGTCCGGAAGCTGACGAACGTTTTTTTGCATCAGTTTTGAGGACAAAAACAGCAATAATGTCGAAATTTTTTTGGGTCGGATCATTTTATTTAAGAAGCACCCAAAATTGATCAATCCTTTATTTTGTAGTGTTAAAGCGATTTGATGCAATCGAAATGGACTAAAATGCATTATTATTACGAAAAAGGGTTTTATATGCTATTTTAATTATTTTCGTCGTTTGAATATCGAAAAAAATCGAGAACGCTAAATTTACTGATTTGGATTTCTAAAATTTTACTCCTTCCTGCCCCCTCTCCGCAGACCCTGATCTTGTGCATCTACGCTAAAAATTTTTCTTATGAACCATAAAAATAAATGTACCAGCCGAAGGAACTATTCATTCGTTAATTAAGTTTCCTTTCTCAATTGAGATTCATATCAAATTTGAATGTCAATTTAAATTAAGTTTCTTTAAATTAATTATTTTATGATTAAATTGAATTGGTTATTCTAAATTAGTTATTAATTATTTTTTAATTAATTAAGTTTCCTTGCTATTGTTTTAAAAATATCATATTTAAATGACAATTTAAGCTATGTAGATATGTATTCCTGTATGCCTACATATGTTTCTGGGGTTTTATCGATTTAAGGGGGTCTACGGGATTCTCGGTGATGGGTATTCGATCTAGATCCACCTTAAATCCTCCCTCACACGCCTACATATATTTGTAGCGATATTTTTTATTTTCTTCGAAACGTTGCTATTGTTTTAAAAACGTAAGCTCATTCTTGCGCACACTGCTTCTATTCATTTCTAAACTTAGGTACCTATTCGTATAAAATTTTTAGCAGGCTGGAGTTTAGCTCCCTTTTGTCGCATAATATTACACAATGTTTAGTGGTAGATAAGGACAGACTTCAGGATTTCCTCGAAATAAGACCCCTTATGCAATTATCCGTTTTTTAATCAGTAAAAACAGGCAACGTCGACTTGTTAACGATGATTTTCTAGTGCTCATTTACTTATTTTAAGCTTCGTTCAATTTTTCAGATATTTGAGCTCATTAGGACTGGTGAAGCCCTGCACGCTCCATCTGCGACATGCACCTTCGTATTATTGACGTACCTTGTAAGTCTAATCAGGTTTTACAGGTATTGTTATTATTATCGTTATTATTATTATTATTATTATTATTATTATTATTATTATTATTATTATTATTATTATTATCATTTTGCTATGAAAAAAAGATTACGTGATAATGAATTGATTGAATCAGCCTTTAAGTTTGATTTCAGAGGGAATCATAAACTTTGAAGTCGGATATTTCGAGAACTATTAGGAAATGGGTGAAAATAAAGGCATTTTTCAAGGTTTCTTGACGAGCTGTATACAGGCGAAGAAGAATTTTTAATCATGTACACTATATCTGTCGTTCAAACTGTGTGCGTAACTGATTTCCTATCATTCAATTCTTGAAGAACTTCTCAACTTTTGTTTTCGTACTCAATCTTTGTGTTTTGCAAATAAAAACAACAGAAAAAATGAATAATCCGGTGCGGAGCGCTGAAATAATTTGACGTGTTCTCCATGTCTTAGTTAACTCTCTGCGGTTCTGAGCGGTTTAGAAGGCAAAAAGTGTACATAATCAATAAATTCGGCGCGAAGCGCCGAGAAAATTTGGAAGTTTTTATGCTCTTGTGCTCAATTTTGCACCTTTTAGAAGATACGAAACGCAATAAGTTTGATCTCGCGAAAAATTTCATCTCGAAAAAGATTTAAACATGTAGTAAATATTAATTTCAATTGAATTAATGGCGCTGAGCGCCGAAAATTTGAGCATATTCACGCTGGGAAGCATCAAAAATTATATTGTTTCATACCTAAAAATTCTGAAAACATTTCAGGGGTGGAATTCCCCACCCTCTACCCTCCCATAGGTAGGGGCCTGGATCGAATGATACAATGGCCTGAAATGACATGGTCTTTTCAAACCCTGCAAAGAACACTTAAGACCGCATCAATCTCCAATCAAGTCATGATTCATACTTGAAAAGGCTCATAATTTTGGATGGGGGCGGGGGTAAATGACCCCCGATTTGTGACCAAATACGGCCAAAAAACACCTAAAAACGGTCAAAAAAATCATTTTTTTAAAAATTAGGGGGGTCTAAAATTTTCTGGCTTTTGGGATGGGGTGTTTTTCCCTTCAACTGCCTGTAAGCAATTTAATCCTATTCTCAATGAAATAAATTAGTGTCTGTGAATTCAGCTTTAGCAGCGACTGGACTACTTTTTGGCCTTTGAATTGAGCTGATTTTTTCACAAGCAGCTTGTCACCTCTTGCCAGTCTCCCTCAGGTACAATAATTGCTGGGGTCATGAACATGGGAATAGCGAGGGAAAGAAACCATAAATTTTTTACAACGTCCTTTTTTGGGCTCAAAAACGATGAATACGTACTTGTCAAAAACTTATTTTTTAAGATGCTCTTTCTTGCCAGATGATGAAAACAAGAAAATTTCAATAAAATTCAGCAATATTCAGTCAAAAATGGCCCTTCTGGATAAATTGGCACTTTTGAACTGAAAAATCGTCTAGAACGCTATATGATTTTTTTGGAAAATCGAAAATTCAGGTGGAGTGAAAATATTTTTTGTGGAGGAGGGCGGGGCAGTTGATGAAATTTTTGCAGGGATGGAAACACTGTTTTTTTGTACTCGGCAAAGATTTTTCCCCATGTACAAAGACTTTTCGGGACCGTCTTTGTACATGTACACAGATTTTCGGGACGACAAAAATTGTAAAATAGGTCTGAAATTCGCAAAAATTTTCGGCGCTTCGTGCCGAAATGAGTAATTGTGTGTTCTATATATCTTTATAATGGCAGAAATTGCATTTCAAAAGGAAAAATAACAAATTTTTTGACGCTTCGCGCCGTTTTAAGGCGATTCTTAGTGATTTTTGCTCTTAGAGACCCACAAATTAGCTAAAATACACTACCAAAAGTCAAACAACTTTGTTTTTACCACACTAAAATCGCTACTGTACCATATTACAGTACCCAAAAATTTGTGTGTACAAAATGTACAAAGACTTTTGGGGACCATCTTTGTTCATGTAAAAATGGACCTTGTACCAAAAAACACTGGATGGAAACCCCTAACCCCCAAGATTATGTGTATTAAATAGTCATGAGCTAAATGCACAAGGTCGAGTTCATTTTGGGAGGAAACACTAAAATTCATAAATTTTTATGTTTAATCTTCCATGCTTTCCAGTGCGTCATGAATAAAACGACTAAATTAGTCTATATGAAATGCTCTTGCGTAATATGATTGCATTAAACGACCTTGTCTTAGACTTTTTGCTTAAGCAATGACATCCATCAATCAATAGTCTTGACTGTAAGTTTAACATGCACACACTTGACAGGAAACCGAAAACTAACGTCATTTCCATTCTGACCTCGAAATTGATGTAAAAACAATCCATTACTCAAAAAAAAGCTTGAATTGTTTGTTCGACTACGCATGTAACGCCTCAAAATGTTTGGTACTGGATAGTCGGCCAGTGTATTAAAGACTAAAATTGCGTATATTTTCGGTGAGGAGTCGCAAAAAAAGCATTTAAAAATGGTCTAAGTGGTAAGTTTGTGCCCTATTTTCGGAGATGGTGGGGCGGGTGTGAAAATCTCGATCTTGAGTGGCCGATTTTGGGTGGAGGACCCCATCCTCAGTTACATGCATGTCTGTGTTTGACTATCCGATTCTTTAGCGGATATGTGCTTATTCAAGATAGGTTTGTCACCATTTCCACGATGTCTATCGACCTCGTACAAATTTTTTTGTGGCGCAGACTTTTGATACTTTTGTAATAGGTTTTTGTTGTAATGTCTAGGATCTCAAGAAATTTCATCTTTATTATTGGTTTGCGTTTCCGTGTCTTTCTTATCCGACCAACATAAAACTTGATGGCAGCGGCCCGCAGTTGTTGATCTCTTTTTTCGACGACAAACAGTTGGCTTGCTTGCGTAAACTTTATTTTCTGGACAGCAATATTTTCAATTGCGCTGCATTCTTGTTGGAAAGCATTGATTCCCAGGATGCTTGTCTTAGGATTCACAAATTTTCCGTCGTTAAAGATCTTAGCATACAGGATGAAAAGGCAAGTTTAGAAAGGAATTCATAAAGATCTGCGTAGCTTTTGCCAAAATTTTGTCGCTTTATTAATATAAAAATAAAGCTATTCTGAATAAATTTATTAATTACTTCTTACTTCGGAGAAAAAGTTATTGGTACATAAATTGTTTTATTTCTATTTATGCCTTGCATATGAATACATTATTACTTACTGTAATTTTTGTTTGGAAACTGTCGTTTCCTGTCAGTGTTTTAGGTTGTTGTTCATGTATGTACATCGTGCAAAGTGGATAATCAAAAGCTTTTGTGCACTTTGTATAAAGCATATTTTACTGTTCTATTACATAGATTTGTAATGCGTTCAATAAGGTACATACCTAATACTTTCTTTTTTGACCCTTATTCTATTTTATCAGTAATGACTTTTTAATGACAAATGATTAAAAACGGATTGCAAAATTCCATCATTCTTACTAGCTTTGAGCTTACACGCAAGTTATAGACTTTGAAACGACAAACCAAAAAATCACCGAGAAATTTCTATTTCTTCATCATGTTTATGTCAGATTTTGAGCTTTAGAGACAAATATAGTTCACTAAATTGACTGAATTCGCGAAACGCTGAAATATTTTGATTCATTTAAGCCCTGCAAACTCATTCCTTTAGCTTTACGAAAGAATACAATCCTGTTGACGGTTTTGCCTTTTCAAACTTAATTTTCACTTTTACAGAGGCTAAAGTACAGAAAATTTTAAAATGCGGTATGAAGCTCTCGAAATATTTATTTTTGAATCATGCAGATGCAGAAAACGATTATATAAATTGCTTAAAATTGCTTGACAGCCACACATGTAATAAGGGATGGGAATTCCCCACCCAAACTTCGTCGTCCCCCAATCCCCCAAAGCCCTTCCCTGATTTTTGAAGAAAAATTGAATTTTCTGGCCAAAAATTGGAGGTCATTCACCATTTATTTTCATTCATTTAAAAAAACATAAGTAAGTTCCACTTTTATCCGTTTTCACCATGAATTATGCTTTATTTGCGCCCCGCGGTTTAGGCCAGGCCCCATTACTGCTCTATTATTAATCGAGCATGTGATAACTGAA
This sequence comes from Mermis nigrescens, assembly GCA_036768485.1. NCBI lineage: Eukaryota > Metazoa > Nematoda > Enoplea > Mermithida > Mermithidae > Mermis > Mermis nigrescens. The sequence goes on from JAVLUZ010000196.1 coordinate 176,848, forward strand.
TATTTTGATATCAGGTAGTCGGCATACCCGCAAAAATTTTTTTACCCTCTCCCCAAGAATTGGTGATTTCTTGAAAGTTTCCAAAAATGTTTTTTAAAAATTTGTAGAAAATATGCTTTTTAAGCGTTTTTATCTATCTTTTTGCTCAAAAGTGCCAAATTTTCGGTGCTTCACGCCATAATACTCAAGTTTTGATAGTATTTTGTTCACTTTATTCCGACTTTTTTGGTTTTGCTCGAAATTTTTTCATGTTTTCATGCTCTAGAAAGATATAGCATTGTAGCAAACGCTGAAAAACGATGTTTTTGGCGCGTGCCTACCATTTTTGGACCCAAAAAAGGCACTTTATAATTTCAACGCCCCTCCCCAGAGCTTCCATGCTGTGCATGTATTAGTCGGTCAATTTAGAAAAAAATGGGGGAAGGTAGTGGCGGATCTCGGACTTTCGTGAGTTGTTTCCCAACTTTTCCGAAACAGTCGAAATATGTTCAAAATTTTCTACTTACGCGTAAAACAGCGTTTTTACCGGCTTTCCTTGTCTACTATTATTTAAAATCATTCTGGTGCAAAATTTCAAAGAATTCCCAGAATTTTTTTGACAATTTTACAATAGAAAATGATTAAATTTCTTTGACTGTAGCGAAAATCCGGCGCAGAGAATTTAAATTTAAGCAAAAGGACTTTTAGAGACTTACTGCTTGATTTCCTTTATTTATGTACTTGGTTGGATCAATATACAAACCTACTGGAGCATTTTACGTAGAGCGTCGAAAATTTTTAAAATTATCGCTTAAAATGGAAAGAAAATTGTACTGAAATAGCTGTCATCATGCTACAAAAACCTCTTTCTGACGAAAAAATGGCTTCCAGGGTGCCAAAAAGTAAACTAATGTCATTAATATTTGTATTATTCGGCGCGAAAAATTTGAGGAAATACGATCAGTGATTGCCAAAAATCATTACAAATTACATATCCATTCCTTATCTCGCCAACTATCTTGGGCCAATGGGGCAGCGGGCGGCCGCCCCCTTCACCCTCTTAAATCCGCCCTTGGGGAAGGGGTAACAAACTTCAGCTTTTGGGGATGGAGCAAACCAGCTTTTGGTGGGTTCAACCGGGACTCCCAGTCTCCTGTTAGATGTATGGTGTTGACATTTTTATAGACTTCGTTTTCTTTTTTGAGCTGTACTTATGCTTTTGTGACCCCTCTGTTGATCCGCAACGACCTGGATGGCCATTGAGGAACATCCTGGCTTTGTGGGCATATTACAGGTGCGTTCATTACTAGATCCATGAAGGTGTAATTTTTGTCTTTTAAGTAACGAATAAGGATCGGTTACTCTTTTGATTTGTTTCTTTTTTTATTACAATTAATGTTAATAGTGTGTGTATGTAAATATTTTTTTCATTATTATACATATTTCAATTGAATCGACCGAAAAAAGTTCATTATCTCTTTTCTATAATAATTATTTTAACCGCAAGAATCTCATTGCGCTCTAAAATTCTAAGATTGTTGAAATTATGTTCGCGTAGTAGAGGACCACATTAAATAAATTGCTGCGTGTTTCTCAAATATTTATTTTTGTTATTATTATCTTTCTGCAGAAAAGCTTCTTTCATTCATCATTTCTGCAATTATTGTATCGGTGCTGTCGTGCCGTTAAAATATTTTAGCCTGTTTATTGTGCGGTTGATAATGAAATATTTTTAATTATGCATATTGTTTAACGTAATCTGATGATTAATGCATTATTAAGTTTCTTATTATTCTTTTCTTCGTCGTGCGTTATTTTGCTGTCGCAAACTTGTAGAGTGCTGTGAATTTTTGAGCCTTATTGACTAGTTGCGTAATGTCAGCACAGCATGGCCCTGGAAAGTTTAAATCCAGAATCTCACTGTACAAAGATTTTTACAGGAAATATCGTCATTAATTATAAAGCTTTTATTCGATTTTTGGTGGAAATTGTAGAAATTTTTGGCGCTCCGTCAGATCCATTGAATGATAGCTATACGCTGTTGTACCCACCATAGGTGCTCAGCGTGGTCGATCTGGGTGGTCAGCCGGTCTGGGGAAGGGTCAAAAATGCAGTATTTCGGGCCCAAATGACCTCAAAAACTGATATAAGCGCTAAAATACTATTGAAACTACGTTATTACACAGTTTCCGGTCAATTTGAAGCATTTTTAAAGAAAATTTTTATTTCTTATCCGTTTTTGACCTTCATTTCGCCTCATTTTCTCAACAAAAATTTTCATTTTTCCATCATTGGTGAGAGGGTCAAGACCCCCACGTGCATGTCTGATCCCCACCATGTGATTGTAAAGAAAGTGAGAATAGTTTTCAAAGAGATTATATCTTTATTATTTTTAGCCATTTTTATCTAAAATTTTCATTTTTTTCGTGTACGTGATTAACTTAATTTATGCAGCATGATATAAAATTTTTTTATACAGAATCCCAAAGCTAGAACATTTGCTTATCTTCCAAAGAGCATTTTCTAATTTGGACTTTTCAACGTCTTAGATATTGTGGCGCGCACACGCACACATACATACACACACAATAGAGAAATCAAAATTTTTATAAAGTTTACTTTAAAAAAAGTAAAAAATGCGCTTTATTTTGAATATCTCAGAATACTTTCTGATGTATTGGGTCATTAACTTGAAGACTATCCTCTTGAAAAATCATACGTTACGTATTGCTTTATTTACAGGCCTACTTGCTCTAAGGTCAAAATTGTATGTTGGCGCACGCGCTACGACAATGGACGCCTTGAATTTGGCCATAGTCTAATTCTGCATGTTCATTATTCGTTGCCGGAGCAATTCAATTTTGATTCATTAAATGTATATGGCTGGGAGAAGAATCAACGTGGCGAATTAATGCCTCACTTTATCAACCTCAGCAACACTCTTAAACCCGAGCGGTAAGCATGCACGTTGTGAGAATAGGTGACTCCTGTCCTGACCACAATGGGCGTGGAAGTCTGAATCCCATTTCCCTGAATCCGACGGACCCCCTCGCCACAAAAAAAACCGTTGGCCCCCAAAATTGAATTTTTGGGGCTATTTTTGGCAATTTTGCCTTATCGGACCCCCCAGACTTTGGTCGCTATCCATGTATGGTCCTGACTACAGAATATCCGCTGCTGATCATACATGCAAATAGGGAGGGGTAATAGAGAGCATTAGTCCCCGCTCAATAGACCAGAAATTAGGTAGTTACTATCGAGCGAATTATGCCTAAAGTACCCGAAATAGTGTATTTGAAGAATCCTGAACATCGTCCCTCCCTGACTGCACATATTCGATATTATCCCTCCATGGTCATCCTGATCGTGCGCATCTAATACTGCTGATCCCTTGAACAATGATATTAACCAACCAGAATGCTTATCTGAAAAAGACTGCAATATTGTTGCGATTTGAGCGTTTTAAACGATGTTTCGACACGAAATGACTACTTTCTCTTCCGTCAAGCAATCGTCAATACTTATCTTTTCTTTTGATCGTTTTCATTGAGTTTTATTGCTTAAACGTATTTGTACAATGCGTTAAAACAAACATCGGTAAAGTTTATTCGCAACATTTTTTAGATTAGCTGCCAAAGCGGTGACGCTCAATTTAGAATTGATGCGCTGGCGCCTCGTTCCTGAATTAAATTTAGATGAATTATTTCAAACGTCTTGCTTGCTCTTTGGTGCCGGAACTTTGGGATGCAATGTCGCTCGATGCTTGTTAGTAAGCTTGGATTTGTTCATACAAATAGTTGAGGATTACGCTCAATTATGCATTGCTTCAATGTTATTTGACAATTTTTCCATAATCATGAAATTCAAAGAAAAACAATCATCTGTTACAGAATGCTAGAAATTAATTCGAATAGTCAGCTGATATGTGCGTTGCGTATGTACATGTGTTGCAAGCTTGAAAATGTACGATTACTTTTTACCCATAGTTAGAATATGTGGAAATTTAAGGCCGTGTAATTTAATATCTGGCGCGAAGCGCCGAAAAAACTATAGAAATTATGGTCGCTGACGGTCAAAACTCATTGCACATATCCATTCTTCATCTCGTTAAGTATTTTGAGCCAATGGGGGGGGGGGTGCGGCCGCCCCGCCCCTTAAATCCGCCCCTGCTTGTGCACATCTTTAGGCATTTGATTAAATGAATGTAGCATTTTTTGAACAACTTGGCTTGAAAGAAAACTCATAGAATTGATAGTTTTTGAGTCATAAAAGCTAAGTCACCGAATACTATGTAAGTTTACCGAAATTTTTTGATTTTTATTGTCTGAAAGATAAAATAATGCGCTTCGCATATATCTTGCAGAAAAACATTTTTATGTAAAGGTATGCAAAAGACTGTTATAGCGACGTATGTAATGTAGATACATGTGCAAAACATGTTTTACATTTTTAAGTGATTGAAGAGTAACTTGTTAAAACTTAATTCCGTTTCTTTTGCCCCTCATCTCTTGCGGTGACATATAATTTTAGAGGTTGTTCAAGTTGTACAAAAAGTGTATTCGTTCTGCCTGTAAGGTTCGAAAATAGTGTGTAAAAATATTAAAATTTGAAGTAATTAACTTTAAAAAATATTTAACAGGTATTAAATTTATTATTCGTTTGTAAGTTAATTTCGTTCTGGGTCATCCATTTCACATGCTTAATGTTGCTCTTTCTGTTTTAATCAGGCATATAGTTTATAGGCTTGGGGTGTGAACAAAATAACGCTAATCGATAACTCGACTGTGTCGTACAGCAATCCGGTTCGCCAGAGTTTATACGGATTTAGCGACTGTCTCGCGTCTGATCAAAATAAAGCAACAGTCGCAGCCTTATCTTTAAAACGTATCTTTCCCAACATTGTAATAATTTGGTAATATGCATAAGCAAAAAAGATATTTATCCTGAGGCTTTTTTTGTCAGGACGCACAGGGCTTCAATATTTCCGTGCCAATGCCCGGTCATCCAGTCAGTGCGTCAGGTGAAAAAACTTTATAAATCTCATTTATATTCGAATTTATATTTTCTCTGTTTCATTTATGTCAGCATTTTTTTTGTTGAAATTCGCTCTCAACTAAGAACATTCAGTTTCATCCCTTTTCATATGATTCCGATTGTATCGTTCATATAAGTTAACGTATGTATGCAGTGGCGGATCTAGGATTTTCCTAAGGGGGCGGTATCCCTAAGGGGGGAACTCTGACTTGGGCGGAAAAATTGGCCGTTTTTACCCGAAAATCGCTAAAAATCGCTCAAAAATGCTTAATTTTGCGCACTATTTTGGGCCAATGGGGGGCGGCCGCCCCCCCCGCCCCCCTAAATCCGCCCCTGTATGTATGTGAAAACACTGGGTTACCCGTCGCTGCCCACATATGAATGTAACCCCTCCCTCAGATGCTGAAAAAAACCGGGTACTATTAGGCGATTTTGGTGGAACATAAGTTGCTGTTGGAAAAATTTTTATTTCATAGCGAAAAAAAGCTTACTTAACCCAGCTTACTGCAAAAATGTTAATTTTTTAACAGTCTAACAGTTATTGTCAATTGTTTGTCACGCATTAGTAAATTACCCATTGAATATATTGTCCATGCGTGCAATTTTCGTCCAAATTAAACAAAATTTTATCCAAAAGGTGTAACATTCAATAGAATTGTTGGCTGCCAAATTTCGCTCCGTTAGTCACGGTAGTTTGCGAGCAGTGGATTTGAACTTAATTAATATTAGTTTCCTTGAATATTGACTACTTTTTAATTTTTAAACAATGTCTGCTCTAACTTCGGATATAACATCCTTCGATAGACTAAAATTCGATTTTTCAAAACTCTTAGGGGCCGCCAGTTGTTTTGTAGATATTGGATCTGAACAATATGCATGAAAGCCGTACAGCATCATCTAATAAACGAGACGCCGAATAGAATTCTGTTCGTCAATGATGCCTTAGCCTCTATCTTCTCTGATCAATTGCCTTAGACCAAGCCTGTATCTAGGATTCGGCCAAGGGTGGAGGGGCGGACCTAACCTAAAATGGTCTGTATCTCGGAAAATTCTACGGGATAGCTCGCAAAAACCGCGTTTTTCGACATGCTCTATCCATGAACATAATAAAATTCGAACTTTTTCAAAGAAAATCTTTTCTACTTAAAAGAAAATATTTCACATCCGGCGCGAAGCGCCGAAAATTTGAAGGTTTCACGTCAAAGACAGTCGATTTTTTCGTCTTTCTGTGTATTATCTCACCTTTCAACACTTTTTTCCGGCCAAGGGGGGCGGCCGCTCCCCCTGCCCCCCTTAAATGCGGCCCTGCCTTAGTCGTTATCTTCGCTGATATCGTTAAATGTTGTGTGGTATTTTTTGCCGGCTTTTATCAGATACAAAAAGTCCACAAAGTAACTTTCAGTGTCTGTTCGATTGTCCAAGGGCCTCATTTTCGCCGAAGGAAATAATATATGAAGCCATGAACTAAAAATGTCACAAAGCCTATTAAAAATCGAGGAAAATATTGTCAATTATGTCGAAACTTACTGTTTGTAAACTATCGCAACTAACCAAATAGAATTTGGTCGCAAAAGCCCTCTATTTGGACAACGTTTTGGACGTTTCATTTAATTTGAACAAAAACCACACGCATGGCTTAAGTAAAACTATCTATGGATACATGGGGTTTGAAATTCACATTGGGGTTGGGAGGTTGAAATATGTCCAAAAGTGCTCAACTTGACCAGAAATGTGAAGTAATGTAGTTCTAACCCTATTTTAGCATTTATATCAGTTTTTGAGGTCATTTAGGCTGGAAAAGCTCAATTTCGACCCTATCCCCAGACCAGCTGACCTTAACCCAGATCGGCTAAGCTGTGCATCTGTGGACAACATCCTGTTATAATCAGAGCATTTATTGTACTATCCTTATTTGTTATATAATTCAACTTTTTAGAGTTAAATTCTAAATTTTCAAATATAAATTTTAAATTTTCAAATCATTATGAAAGTTTTTTGATTATATTTGGTAAATCCAAACGAAGATATGGTAGGTATGCAGGACCACTTAGTAATTTTTAATCCTTATCCACCGATTAAGGCGGTGGTGGGTGGGTCAAGAAGTCGCAGAAATACTTAGTAACAGCCAAAACGACATGCTAATTTTTTTTAAAATGACCCCATATTTTTGAAAGTTGCATGTGTAAAGTATCTGACCAGAAATACGGAGACTGCACCTTGTGTCTTTTTCTCGTTCGCCCTCCTCCGATTAAACCCGTTTGCTCATCCCCAAAGAACTCTAGATCGTGTGCGTTTATATTTGATCGATATGATTACGTTTATTGCTTCAATTTGACGTTCGAAGTCTCCGAACATTCCTTGGCTTTTTCCACATCTGACAAATTTTAGTAAACCTTGAAACATTGAGTAAAACAAAAAGAAAGGCTCGAAGCTTCTAGACAAAAGGTAAAGTGTGCTTGGAAGATACAGATACGAAATTTCGACGCGCATTGTTGGGTGGAATCAGTCTTCGCTCATTTTTAATTTCAAAGCGTCCAATTTTTGACTGAAATCAAAAGCTCAATTTTTTATAGTTTTTGGTACTCAACATTGTGATTGAACTTGATTTTTCTTTGTTTCCACAATTTTTTTTGTTTATTAAATGAACAAGATAGATAATAATGAAATTATAATTGGATTTTTTCTAATCAGAAGAGGAGCAATTGCAATCGGATGTTACTCTTATTGAAAATCTGGTCAAATCGCATGACGTCATATTTGTTCTGTTAGATTCGCGGGAAGCTCGATGGCTGCCCTCTACACTGGGCTGCTTGCATAAGAAGGTAGGTAGCGAATTAAGGATATGTCTTTTCTCTTTTCAACGATTATTACATACTCTTTTAAAACAATTATGACTATGCGGCATACATGCTCACGGTCAAAAATTCTGGGAGGGAATAAACCGAGTTTCCCCGGGGAGGGTGATGGAGTACTAATTTTGCTTTTTAATGTCAAATTTTACTTAATTCGTTGTATATTACTCTTCATGAATTTTGTGGGTAAATTTGCATGAAAACAAATAAAAATAAGGGCGATGGAAATATGACCTGTAACTAATGTTTTTTTGGTACAAGGTCCGTTTGTACATGTACAAAGATGGTCCCCAAAAGTCTTTGTACATTTTGTACATGCAAATTTGTGTGTACTATAATATAGTACAGTAGTGATTTTAGTGTGATAAAACAGGGTTTTCGATTTTCGGTAGTGTATTTTAGCTAATTTCTGGGTTTCTGACGCCAAAAATGACTAAAAATTGTCCCAAAACGGCGCGAAGTGCCGAAAAATTTGACATTTTTCTATTCTAAATGCAAATTCTGCCATTTTAAAGACATATAGGATAAAAAAATTCCTCAGAATTTCTGGGAATTTTACACCTTTCTACAGTTTTTGTCTTCCCAAAAATCTTTGAACATTTTGCACACACAAATTTTTGGGTACTATTATATGGTACAGTAACGATTTTAGTGTGGTAAAAACAGAGTCGTTCGACATTTGGTAGTGTATTTTAGCTAGTTTCCGGGTCTCTAAGGGCAAAAATCACTAAGAATCATCTTAAAACGGCGCTAAGCGCCTGAAAATGCCTGTAAACACTGCCTGTAACATTTTTCCTTGTGAAATGCAATTTCTGCCATTATAAAGATATATAGAACACACAATTACTCATTTTGACGCGAAGCGCCGAAAATTTTAGCCAATTTCAGACCTTTTTTGCAATTTCTGTCTTCCCAAAAATCTTTGTATATGTACAAAGACAGTCCAGAAAAGTATTTGTACATCGGAAAAAATCTTTGCTGAGTACAAAAAAACACTGCCTGTAACATCGAAAATATACGAAATAATGGTTGAAAAGTGTCTGAATTAACTAATTGAATATTTTCTACTCCAAAAACGAGTATTTGTATTCAAAATTATACTTTTAGGCGTCGTTTAGCACTTTTTCGTGGATCGCGCGATAGGTTTGGTTCCGAAATGGCCTGAGGGGGTACGCCTTTCAAATTTCTTGGCAGGGGGATACCCTTTTACCCTCAGTGTGCATGCCTGCTTTGCGGGATAACAGCGAATAGTTCTGAATTCTATCTAATGATTGTTTATGATTTATCTCATTCAATATCATACATTTTTGAGTTTTTGAAAAATGCATAATGTTCTTAATTTTAATTATACAAATGTAAAGTCACTTCTTATCTTCAGGTCGAGTGAATATCTCCGTGCGACTCAGATTCTTATTTGAGTCATTTGCGAAATTGCTAGTCGTTTATGACTAAATTTACCTGGAATTTAAATAAAGTTTTGGATATATACAATGAATCTATAATTCAGTAAATCTGATCCAATACATTTATTAAGTATTTATGTATCAAATGGATTATTGAAATTATAATTTATTGAATCTATTCCGTTCCATCATTTTAAGCTAATAATTAGCGCTGCTTTGGGCTTCGACTCGTTCTTAGTGATGAGGCACGGAGTGAGATGTGACTTTTCGCTTCCTTTGCCTGCCGTATGCCCGCAGTATGTCGAAGGCGCTAATCTTGGCTGCTATTTTTGCTGTGACGTCACGGCTCCAGGCGATTCTTTGTCGGATCGAACTCTCGATCAGCAGTGCACTGTTTCGAGACCAGGCGCCAGTTTCTTGGCCGCCGGATTGGCCGTTGAACTTATGATTACAACACTACAACATCCTCTTAAGTATGTCGTAAAAATGCTGAGAAGCACAGAGCTGTGTTCATTCAAGTAACAATAGGAAGGGGTTCGGGGACCCCCTAAAATTAATTGGCTATCCCCCTGCCCCCACCCCTTTAAAGTCGGCATTCTTACCCCCTCCTGCCCAGGGTTTTTTGTATTCGGCAAAAATTTTCTCGGGGACCATCTTTGTACATGTACAAACGGACCTTCTACAAAAAAACACTGCTCCTGCCTCTTGGGCAAAGACTTGCAGTTTTAACTTATTTTTTAGCGTATTTGCCATTTTGGCTAGAAATAGTAGGCCACTTATGTTCCTTTCTAATTAGTGTATGGCTGTACTGTTTAGGGGCACCTAGATTTAATGATTAAAATATTTAGTGCTGTATTGGGGCCGCTTTTTTTACCGAAGTCGGGGCCTGAAAACAAATATAATGTGGTCATATGGCATTTCCATGCTGGCATTTTTTATGTAATATGTATGCTCAGCTCTTGTACATTACATGTACATATCATCATAATAATGATAAAAATAATAGTAAAACAATACATAATAATGTTAATAATGAAATAATAAATCGAAGTAATTATAATTACAATGCATAGCACCTTTACTCAAGGTAAGATCATACTCGGGTGGAAAATTTCATCCTTCTCATGGTGAATACTTATGAATTGTTTATGACTGAATTGTAATTTTCTCCACTTATTTTTAAGTTTTTTAACTAAGCCAGTGAATGCCATTGAAATTAAACCGACTTAATCAACAATCTCCTGAGGGATTACATATAAACAATTTAATTCTATATTAAGATTTTATGCAGCAAGATATATAGTGAACTGCTCCTGCGTCTACTACAACTACAACTGGACGTGCACGTGGGGTTTTGAGGAAAAGGCGTATTTCCGGGGGAAAATATAGTAAGATTAAGAAGATTAAGGTCGGAAACGGGAAAAATTCATGGCTTTTTCGCGACAATGATTGAAATCATCAGAAACTGGGAATTAATGCAGCTATTACGCTTCTTAAACCTTTCCACACATTTTTAAAATCATTTTAGCTCGAAAAAGCTGTATGATCCCAGACCGTAAATGCTTTGCAAATGCAACTGGGACTAGAAAGTTATAACACGACACCATTTCACAATGGTTATTGTCAGGTACAAACTTGTTAGCTTCGCTGATTGAACTACGTATGAATTCCATAAGTTGAATTGTCTCACAAGGAATAAATGCGCTTACTTTGTTGTAAGTAAAAGTGTGACCGATGGAACTATGTGCGTACGTACCTCAATTCCCGTGCATCGCCTGAATGTTGATCTTATCTATTTCAATCAGTCAATAAACTGATTTGTATCTAACAAGAATATTAGAACTTTCAGGCCCGATACAGTTCTAATTATTAGTATTAATAATTAATACGAACAATGTTCTTATTTTTATTAGTTATTGTCTTGTTATCACTTTTTTTTTGTATTCGGCAAGCTTTTCGGGACTATCTTTGACTTTTCGGGACCGTCTTTGCACATGTACAAAGATTTTTGGGAAGACAAAAATTGCAAAAAAGGTCTGAAATTCGAAAAAATTTTCGGCGCATCGCGCCGAAATGACTAATTGTGTGTTCTATATATCTTTAGGATGGCAGAATTTGCATTTAGAATAGAAGAATGTCAAATTTTTCGGCGCTTTGCGCCGTTTTTCGATAATTCTTAGTGATTTTTGCCCTAAGAGACCCAGAAATTAGCTCAAATACACTACCAAAAGTCGAACAACTGTTTTTACCACACTGAAATCGCTACTGTACCATATTGTAGTACCCAAAAATTTGTATGTACAGAATGTACAAAGATTTTTGGGAAGACAAAAATTGTAAAAAGGTGTGAAATTGCCTGAAAGAAATGAGTAATTGTTTGTCCTACATATCTTTAAAATGACATAATTTGCACTCAGAATGGAAAAAGGTCAAATTTTTCGGCGCGTTTGAGACAATTTTTAGTAATTTTTGGCATCAGAAACCCATAAATTAGCTAAAATACACTACCAAAGATCGAAAACCCTGTTTTATCACACTAAAATCGCTACTGTACTATATGATAGTACACAAAAATTTGCATGTACAAAATGTACAAATACTTTTGGAACCATCTTTGTACATGTTCAAACGGACCTTGAACAAAAAAAGATATTGCCTGTCATCATAATTATTTTTATTGTTACTACTTGTACTGTTACTATTATCACCGTTTCTATAATTATTTTTATTTTTATTATTGATTAATTAATTTACTTATATCATATAATGCTGGACATGCTGATGGCACTTACATTAGTTTGATTAATTATAATATGTAATTGTTATTATTAAGAATTGTTATTTAATTTTTCTCTGGGTTTTTGCTTTTTCTAGGTCGTCTGCCCCTGCGTCTTGCATAAGACGTAATGATGTTTTGAGCGAAGCTACGGATGACGCGATTGCGGAAACGTGCTTAGGGTCAGTGCCACATCAGATTCGCGGATTTTTGTCTCGATTTGAACAAATGACGCCCACCGTGCAGAGTTTTTCTAAATGCGTCTGCTGCAGTCGACACGTGATGAGCGCGTTAGAAGACGACCGGCAGAAAATGCATTTTTTAAAGTCCGTCTTCAACGACTCGTCATTTTTGGAGCGTTTAAGCGGATTGGATGAATTGAGAAAAGAGGCGGAGTCTGCCGTCGTTTTGGAATGGAGCGATGATGACAGTATAAAATCGTCGTGAATGTTTGAAAAAACGAAGTTGCTTGTATCAATGGCGGATCTAATATTTGACTTGGAGGTCGACACTCAATTTTTCCAAAAACAGTCGAAAATAGGTCCGGAATTTTGCCCTTCACCTGCGAAATAGCGTTTGTTCGCCTTTTTGCGTCGTCTACTTTCATTTAAAATCGTTTTTGGTGCAACATATTTTCGATAAATTTTAAGATTTTTTGACAATTTCGCTCGTAAAATTAATAAATTACGCTGATTTTAGCGCATGTATGGCGCGAAGCGCCGGAAAATCGGTGAAGTCAAAACGGAAGAAGCCTTAGAACCTTGAATTACTGCCCGATCTCCTGTATTTATAACATTTGGCGCACAACGTCCGAAATTTTTAAAAGTCATGCTTGAAGATAGAAGGAAACTATGCTGGAAAAGCTGTTCCTGCTCTTGAAATCGTCTAAAACCCATTCCCCGGGCACAAATATAGTTTGTGGACTACCAAGAAAGTGGATAAATATTATTAATACGCAGTATCCGGTACAAAGCGCCGGAAAAATTCGATAAATTATCATATTTGACGGACAAAAATCAGTGCAAATTAAATTACATAATATCCTTTCTTCATCTCGCCAATTACTATTGGCCAATGCGGGGCTAAATCCGCCTATGGCTTGTATCACATTTCGCGAATTATTTTTCTCGCAATCTTTTTAGTGATGACGGATCGGATTTTTGAATTAATACGATTATTATGTAATGTTTAAACGTGTTACAAAACCTTTCGCTGCGCAGTAAATAACAAGTCATGTAACTCGATTGAATATGTGTTGCTAATAATAGATTTGTTTTTGCATAAAATTTGTCTGATTTTAACTCGCTTCCTCATCTAACATGGCACACAAGTGCATCGAAATTACCACTTTCGTCAAGTTTGCAAAACGAGAAAGACGACAAGATGTTTTTGCGAAGAAAAAACTAATTTTGATTGTTGAAATACTTATTGATTCGTTATAATGGCATCACAATATACGACAATTTACAATGCTGAGAATCTAGCGCAGATAAATGTGTAGATGAATATATGTATTTTTATCTATAAAAATATAGGTAAAAATTCAGCCATAAATGCAGATTATAATTATCGTAAATAATTGGGTGTCTAACATGAGCGTACCAGGGCGGGGCTTGTCAGATCAGAATTCAGTACATGAGAGAAAGTATAGCTCAGAGTTGCGCGAATGAGTTCTTAGTGCGGTGTCCGCCATGTTAAAGGCGGCTATTCCTGAAGAGAAGAACCTTGATTGTTTTGATTCTGGTTCCATAAACGGTTGAAAATTCATAAGTCCATGCAATGCCAGTTGCCATGGACGGGTGATTCATAGGAGTGATCGTCAATGGAACTGGCGTACCTACCTAATACTCATTGTATGCGAAACTGGTTTACCATACCACAAAAAGCATCGCGAGATTTTTGAAGATTCTAGACCCAATACAAAAAATGGGCGATTTTTTTATGGAAACAAAGGCAAAAGGAAGGCCAGAAATCTAAGAGATATACATATACATAAATAGTCTGTTCCATTTATTCGAGAGCTTTTTAGGAAATTTTTTCAAGGGCTACAGTAAGCGAAAGAGACGATTTACTGTAATTCAGCAGATCAGCTCAGTAAGGGCAAGTGGCTGGAATCCTTTCATTTTCATGCTCTAATCCGTCCATATAAATTTATTTAGGCATATGATCAGTGCTGGGACATACTGCAGTAAGTGCGCTAAATAAAAAGTTAACGGTTGAAATCGAGCCCGGGTTGCTTCGACGACAAGCAGACGTTTTACCACTGAGCTATGGAGAAGTTCGCGGAGTTTCTTAACATCTTAATCAATTGTGTTTAAAAAGTCAACTTAGGATTAGCTGAATGCGCGATTTTTATCTGTAAGTTGATTGATCTGCTGGAAGACGAAAATAAAGTATGCCGCAAAAAATGATATTGAAAAACCCTCCTTTGCTATGTAGCTTTAGTGAGATCTAGCGACCTACAGTAAATGAGAAAGAAGGGGTTACTGTAGCCTCTGAAAACATTTACTGAAAAAGCTCTCGGATAAATGAAACAGACTATAGATAAGTAGGTTTTAACAATATTTAGGATTTATACAAGTTTTTCAGCCATTTCAACCCTAAGAAAAGCTCAGACTGACCCCTCTTCAGCAGACCGGCCTTGCTGTGTATCTCATAATAGTCTGACTACAAATTCCTGAGACTTTACCGTAAGGTAATTCCATAGCAGTATCGTATAATGCACGTTATTCGGCTCGTTGTGTGCTTTGACAACTGTACTGTTAGTCTACACTACTTTTGTACACATTTTAAATTTTTTTTCAAAAACCTCAAAGTTAAAAAACGGATTATAGCGAATTCGTTGATGCGAGAGGCGGATACTAAGAAAATGCTCTTTGCTGACTGGCTGAATTGTTAATATTTTCGAATCATCATACTGTAAAAAAAGTCAAAAATTTCGAAGCAGACTACATATGATTTAAACCCCTGCAATTCCAGAATTTGGTTGCTACTTGTCCTTACACATGAAATAGGTACATGCATTGTTACATGTTATTGGGGGTTCAAATCCCCCTCCCACAGAATGGCTACTGACTGGCCTCTGAAAATGGCTGCGACCCCCAAAATGGCCTTTTTTCATAAATACTGTAAAAAATGTCCCTTTTTAAGCGCTTATAGCTCATTTTTGGCTCAAAAGTCAAATTTTCGGCGCTTCGCGCTATTAGCAATTTCTGGGGTGTCGACAGAGTTCTGTGGGGTCAGCAGCCATCTATGCGTCTACGTTAATCTTGCTCTGCATATTACCTACATAGTATGTATCGAATTATTTTTTTATTTATTATAGCACATACTATATAACATACGGTTTGTCATGTAAACACACGTATTCATAACGAAGTAAATAATACACATTAGGGTAAGGCACACAAAGCAATCAAAACAGATATTAAAACCAATCCGGCTGTTTTCTAGCACCGTTCCGTTATTTCCTCTGAAAATTGTAAATATGAAAGATCTGGAGGAATGCAAAATTATTTATCACAGTAAACTCTAACAATAAAATTGTATAAGAGGTTCCCAGAGCCCAATGGAAGTTACAGTAATCTCACGCTTTGTAAACTGCATGATAATCGTTTGTCATGTGCTACTGAGTATAAGCACCACACATAGGCTAGGGGGTTTGGGGGGAGGGTTTACACCTCCACAAGAGTGAATAAACCTCGCAGATTACTGTAGACCTCCCACAATTCTATTTGCAGTAACATTTTTTGGCGATTTGATCCATCCGACCCATTCCCCCAGGAATTCTGGTGCTGCCCGTGTATGATAACCACTCGCGATTCTCTCAGTTTCGGAAATTTCAATTAATAAAGGCAGTGGGTACGAGCATCCCTTTTATAACACTCATTGCAAATAATCGTCCTGAAACGGAAACGGTAGGTAAAATCCGGAAACAGGGACGGAAACGTGTATTATTGTGCACACGGTTCCGTTGTGGGTTTCTCCGCCCTGCGGGCAGTCCAAAGTAACCGAGACGGACTTCCCCAAGTAGAGCCCATCAGGGTTAACACCTCCAACCCCGTTTCCAGCTAAATTTTCCCACTGAAGGGGTTTTAGGGGCCCGAAAATGGGGTACCCCATTATTCATATGTGGAGCTGACCCCGGTTCCGTCGAAGGTTTCTATGCCCTGTGGTTAGTCTAACACCCGACGGAACCGGGATCAGCTTCACATATGAATAATAGGGTACCCTTTTTCCGAGCCCCTAAACCCCTATTCAGTAGAAACATCTTGCCGGAAATAGGGTTGGAGTGTTCACCATGATGATAATTACTTGGGGAACCCCGGTTCCGGCACTTTGGACTACCCCAGGGCGGAGAAACCCCCGATGGGACCGGGTTCAGCTTCACATATGAATAATGGATACCCCATTTTCGAGCCCCTTAACCTCCCCCTTCAGTTGGAGAAATTTTGCCGGAAACGGACTTGGGGTGTTTACCCTAATAGACCCTACTTGGGGAACCCCGTTTCCGACAGTTTGGACTACCCTCAGGGCGGAGAAACCCCGACGAAACCGGGGTCAGCTTCACACATGAATAATGGGGCACCCCGTTTCCAAGCCCCCAATTCCCTAAAGTTGGAGAAATTTCGCGGAAAACAGAATTGGGGTGTTAACCCTAATTAAGGAAATCCGTTTTTGGCACTTTAAACAACCCCAAGGGTGGAGAAACCCCCGGCGGAACTGGAGTCAGCTTCACATTTGAATAATGGGTACCCCGTTTCCGAGCCCCTAAACCCTCCTTCATTGAAAAAAATTTTGCCGGAAACAGGGTTGGGAGTGTTTACTCTGATGGGCCCTACTTGGGAACCCTGTTTCCGGCACTTTGGACTACCCCCAGGGCGGAAAAACCCCCGACGGAACCTGGGTCAGCTTCACATATGAAAAATGGGTACCCTATTTCCGAGCCCCTGAGTCCCCTTTAGTGGAAGAAGTTTTGCCGGAAACGGGATTGGGTGAGTTCACTTTGATGTACCCTACTTGGGGAACCCCGTTTCCGGCACTTTGGACTACCCTCAGGACGGAAAAACCCCCGTGGGACCGGGGTTAGCTTCACATATGAATAGTGGGGTACCCCGTTTCCGTACCCCTAAACCCCCTTCAAAGGGAGAAATTTTGTCGGAAACGTGGTTGGGTGTTCACCCTGATAGGAACTACTTGGGGAACCCCGTTTACGGCACTAAAGACTATCCTTAGGGCGGAGAAACCCCTGACTGAACCGTATGCACAATAATATACGTTGCCGTTTCAGATTTTACCCATCGATTCCGTTTCCGGATTTTCCCCAAACCCAAGATTGGAGCATGCGAAATGAAGAGGTTTAAAAGAAATCAGATTTGTAGAATGACTGGATAAGCATACCTTCGCGCAAGCCCAAACATTTTCCCCATTCCTTCAACGAAATCAAATCATTCTTGTCTGTGTCACAAGATTTTAAAAACGGCTTTATGCAAGATTCCATAGGCATCACTGGTGCTATAATTGGAATCAATTCGTGATGATTCACTGATCTGGAAAACATGTAATAAGTAGCGCTTGCAATTTTTTTTGAGCGTTCTATGCCATCAGTAAGAATCGTATCATAAAAGACAAAAAACAAGAAAAAGAATGTTGATGGAAGTTAAGCACAGTCTGAGATACTTGGGTTGGGATTTGGCACCAGACACGTACGTGGGGTTGGGTGTTCTAGGGCCGTATGACAGAAAGCGGAATAAGTTATTCCTGGGATAAGCCCTATTCCTGGAATAGCTATTCTAGTAATAAAACTTATTCTCGTGATAGCTATTCCTGGGTTAAGGGACGGAATAAGCTATCCCAGGAATTAGAAAATTTGGTATTACAGAACGCGAAATACGCGAGGAATAGCTATTCCTGGAATAACTGAATCTATCCCAGGGTTAAGCTATGCATTCCATTAGTTTTGTGTATAGATTGCCCGTCTAACGCATACTGCATACTGCAATCACGTCACGTTATTCGTTCGAAATCATAGGACGTAAATACAATGTTGTGTGTAGCGCGCGCGTGTAAGTTGTGCATTGATGCATGGAATTGACTTTAGTTGAGACTTCTGGATGTTACTAAATAAATTTTTTATAATTTGGTTCAATGAAGGCGCTTGCTTGCTTCTACGGGAAACAAAAATAAAAATAAACCATTCGAGATCAAAAAATTTATCATAGTTTGCGCATGGAGAACTACTTTTTTGTTTACTCATGGTGAATATTTCTGTCAACTTGTTGATTATACTTACTACTTACTGCATTAATTTTTCAAATCACTCCACTCGGCGTGTTTAGTAATGCATGATCGAAAAATTTTAAAATCACTTTACCAAGAGTTTAACTAGACGAGCTGCACTCGTGGAGCAAACGCACTAGAAAAATTTCTGCATCTTTTTGATCGTAAATACAAGCGAGAATAACGATATTGAATTTCTGGATAAAGAGGAATTGATTAACTGTCTTATTGAAATTTTTCGACACATTTACATCCTTTAAGACCGCGTTAGAAACGATTTTTACTACTATTCCGCTGACTTATACCTGCTCTGACCAGGTATAAAATGGCGGAATAAAAGCGGCCGTTTTTATTCCCGAGATAACTAATTTCGCCTTCTGTCATACCGCTTATTTTTATTCCGCCGTTTTATCCCGAGGTTAGCGCCCGGAACGGCGCTATTCCGCGTTCTGTCATACCAACTTTATTCCTGGAATATCACTGTTTATTCCGCTTTCTGTAATACCGAAATATTTTATTCCGCCCTCTTATCCCACTGTTTTATCCTGGAATAGCACTATTCCGCGTTCTGTCATACGGCCCCTAGATCATAGATGCACAGCATGGCCGGTCTGTAGGGGTCGAAAATTGACCTTTTTTGGGTTGAATCGACCTAAAAAACTGAAAGGGCTAAAATGGCGTCAAAACTACGTTATTAAACATTTTCTGGTCAATTTAAAGCACATTTAGAGAACATTATCAATTTTCATCCAATTTCGACCCTTCATTTTGCCGCATCGTCCCCAGAAAATTTCCCATTTTTTCCATTCAGGACTTGACTAGACATACACGTATAGGGGATCAGGGGTTCCTGACCCCTCCCCCGACTGGAATAATGGAAAATTTTCTCGGTAAAATAAGGCAAAATGAAGGCGTAAACTTCTTCAAAAAGGCTTTAAATTGACCAGAAACCGTGTAATAACGTTGTTTTAACGCTATTTTTGCGCTTAAATTAATTTTTCAGGTCATTTTGGCCCAAAAAGTCCAATTGTTGACCTCCTACCCAAACCGGCTGACCCTCTCCCAGATCGGCCTTGATGTGCATATATGGTCCAGCCAGACCCCAAACCCCATGAGCGTATCTGATCTAGATCATAGATAGGTGCACAGTATGGCCGATCTGGAGGGGTCAGCCCGTCTGGGGAGATCAGAAATTAAGCTTTTCTGGGCCAAAATGATCTAGAAAACTTAAACGCTGAAATAGCCTTAAAACTACATTATTACTCAGTGTTGGCCGATTTAATTCGCTCATGAAGGAAATTTCCAATCTTCATCCGTTTTTGGCTCGGCCTTCATGTTGCCTCATTTTTCCGAAAAAATTCAATTTTTTAATTCTACAGTGTTAAGTCTAGACCCCAAAACCGCCCCTTACGTGCATGTCTGGTCTAAAACAGATATGCGCGTGGGGGGTTGAAGAGGGCTAGACCCCTAGAATGAAAAAATGGGAAATGTTCTCGGGAAAATGAGACAAAATGAAGGCACAAAACTGATGGAAATTAAAAATTTTCTTAAAAAGTGCTCCAAGTTGACTAGAAACTGTGTAATAAAGTAATCTTAACGTTAATTTAGCGCTTCTACCAGTTTCAAAGGCCATTTCGGCCTGAAAAAGCTCAGTTTTCGACCCCAGACTGGCTGTCCTCCCATCGGACATACTGCGCATAAATGTTCTAGACCCCCAAGATCGAAAACTCCCTCAAACTGGCCATACTGTGCATCGACTCTGTGTGAATAATTTTTTGGAGCTCTAATTATATAATCAAACTGTCAACATTCATAATTTATGGTTTCCTAAGTTATTAAGCTGGGTGTTTCTTGAATGAAAATGCTAATCGGGATCATGGCAACAGCTAAAATAAATTTCCGGTCCACTTGAAAACCAAACAGGCTTATGTTTGAAGTGTAATTGTGACACGTATGACACACGCATCAAAAAGATAGAGATGGCATGAGATCAGAATACTCATATTCACAAGTTTAGAATGCGATAGGAAAGGGATCCTGAATCATATTTGAGACAAACTTACAGACAAGTTTTATTGAATAGTTCCAATCCTTTTTAAGCTTAAAACGGGATCATATCGCGATATCTAATTCATTTTTTCTTGGACAAGAGGATTCTAAAAATTTTCAAATTCTCAGAAGTATCTCAAATTGACAATTATTCAGTAATGTTGATACAGCGAACATGAGAGAAATTTTCCATCAATAAATTATAAAAAAGTTCATTCCTTACCTCCTTTCTTTGTTACCGTTACAAGCCCGATACCCCATATGAATACAGTTTCTGCACACAGATTCTCAAAAAAGTTTTTAAACTTTCAATTCCAATTCCAGTGAAGCAACCATTCAAAAATTCTTAAAAACTCAAAAAAATGCCAGTAATAAATGTTGTTAATCTTAACATTTAAAAAATGATCAAAGATGTGTTTTTCTATTTTCGTGATTTTCGCAGTATCCTTGAAAAGACTCTTGGGCCATATCTGGTGCTGTACACCCTTGCATGCCATTATAAACCTGTCGGTAAGGATGAAGCCATTTCTAAAATGCAGAAAGTTTTTTCTGACATTTAATCACATTAGCGTATTCGTGCATGATTAATATGTTTACTTTCATTCAGAATCGTTTCTAAAGAGAAGAAATTAAAGAAATTACGGGTTTTATTATTATTGTGGGTTTTTGTTATTTTATTTTTTATTATCATTTATAATTTTTTTTAATTACGAGTTTTACGAGGCGCAGGAGTCTAAGTGAAACGTGAAGAAGTAAGAAGGAGTATATATAGAAAAAAGTAAACAAAAGACACGTAAAAAAATCATATAAACAGGCGAGGTCATCAGAGAGGAACTAGTTTGACACCACACATGGGCGTTGGGATCTGGGGTATACACAATCCCTCCAGAAGTTGAAAAAATCCCCGAAGATTACTGTGGAACCTCTCCAGAATTCTATTTTTAGTAACATTTTTGGCGATTTCACACGTCCAGAATTTTATTGCTGCCCATGTATGGTTGTTACAGTTTCGTGCCTTTAAAATCCTCTGACTGTCACCACAACCTAGCGGCGCCAGTCTCAGCGGCTAGACTGCCTCTCAAATGGGAAGGAGGAAAACAAGCGAAAAGAAATGCAAACAAAAAATTAAGTAAAGTAAAAGCTAAACGTCAGACAAGAATAAAAATGAAGTGACGATAAAAACTGCCGACAGAGGAAAGGAACAAAATATATTAACAGAATTAATAATGCATGACACATATAGATGCAAAGAGCCAGACGCAAAAAATACAATAAAAAAATGAGTTACAAATAATCTCATTCAATGTGCCCCTACTCTGGTATTTTCGGGATTATGTTACACATGACAAAACTAGACGAATGCGAAAAAATTTTTAGAAAATCTGAGTAAAGGTGCCAATACTCTGGTATTTCCGGGTCAATGCTGCACAATGACAAAAACTAGGCGAACAGAAAACAAAAGAGAAAAGAAAAAACCCAAAAAGTACTAAAAATACCTACATATCCGTTTGTACCTAAATCACTAAATTTTCAGCTTAAGAAGGTTTGAAGGCAGTCACTCTCACCTCCGTAAATCTACCTGTGCTCTATCTGCTACACGTATATTTTTTATTACAACAATCAAGCACTGAAACAAATATTAATTTGATACTTTTTCAGATGTATGCTGCTATCTAGGAATTTACGCTTAAATTTAATAACATTAAATTTTAATATGAGACAAAGATTATTTAGTCTATGTGTGAGAAGCTTTTAACGTCAGGCGCGTTACTACGATTTCACTGATTTTCTGCAATGCTATATCAACCGATTCTTATCTTCAACGCATTCTACGTTTGTGCTATGATTTAAATTTCCAGACTTTTTCTTTAAAGTCTGTTCAACTTGTGTGGAGACAATAGATTAAAAAGTAAAAAAACAAAAAGATAGATACTCTTTTTCCAAGAGTTTTCTAGTCATTTTTTCCACTTTACTAAACTGTCAATAAAACGTTTAATATTATATAGGTACGAGATATGCTATCTTGTTACTTATCATGTGGCTCCTGGTCCAAATCGCAATACTTCCATATCACGGGATAAACGTGTTTCAAATGTTCATCGTATTCTGCTTCTTCAATCATCTGAACCCACTTTTCGCCATGCAAGTCTTTTCGCTTTTTCAGATCTTTCATGACCTATGTAAATAACCTGCAGCAGTGCTCAGCAACAAAGATTTGTCTGATAGACATGTAATACACGTTACTCACATGGAATTTCAAATCAAAATGGATATCCAAAATAATTTACTTTAATTTTAAAGGTAAGTGCCATCAGGCACTCTCGCATAATTATTTTTTTCCTCATTTTATTCGTTGGACATTCTTTTTGTATGTTTCAAATTTCGCTCTCATGTAGTTATGCACCTGGAAAAGCCAGTCGGCCATACGTTCAGGAAACTGCTCCAAATGCTCGCCAGTGCACGGTTTTAATTCTGAAACAAGATGAAAAATGCAATGAATGTCAATTTTTTAATAATAAAAAATCTTATCTTATTTTTAATCTTTGTTATTGAAAGTAAGCTCATGAATAGCAGTGAGGTTTAATTTAAGATTGTTAAATATAAACATAGTTCGTTTCCTAATAACAGCTTTTCTAGAGAATCCGATAGACATAAGATATTCGAAATTCTGAACACTGCTTTGCTAATGTATTACAGGGTTAGCCGAATATTTCTTCGAGCAAACGCCATAATCCATAACGCAAATTTGAGAAGCAAAAAGAATGTTGGCGAACAGACTTAAAAGTAAAAACTCGTCAAGTAAGGCTGAACTGTGTGTGTTCAATAGTTATTAGTGACGTAAACGATCGATATGGTCGTTTTTTATACCAATTAGTTATCTTTGTTATGTCTTATCGTATGTAGATGACGATGAATACATATGCGCACACTAGGTCACCAGACTCCAAAAGACTCCAAACAGATTGAATTTTTTATTTTCGACTTTTTCGCGATTTTTTCATGCTAAAAAATACGATGGAAATGCCGAATATATTCAGCCTTCTTAACAAAGCTTGAGATTCTGGCACTTTTCGACCTTAAAAATTTTTAGACCTACAGGCCCCATAATTTAGGCGCTGCCAATGTATACTTAAAATTCCGTTTCTTCCACATGATGCACTTAGTTTTATTAAATATTACTTCTTGCCCATTAAATCGTAGTTTGTCACCTTTGCAAGCACCCAAATATTCTAAATGCAGTTGTTTGTTATGAAACAAATCGGAACAACCCGGATCATTCTTTTTGCAGAGGCAGCGTTCGCGATACAAGCTGCAAATGCTATTGTAACTCTGGTTGCGATTGCTGCATACCTGAAAAGAAGTGCATTGGAATTTGGGAGCAAAAACTCGACCGAATAATAACTAATGTACATATAGTCATAATAAAATATCGTGCAGTTTTTGCTCGTTACTTGTACATTGAAAAGAACTTCAGCCTAGCATTGGATTACTGTGATGAAAAGTTTAAATGAAGCGGGCAGTTTTTATATCAAACTTACTGTCAGTAACCAAAACTTAGACCCACTCAACATTGTCTACCCTTGAATCTCAACATTGTCATCATGACATTCAAGATTTCCACCATGAATCATGACATCGTAACCAGACATGCATGTGGGGGTTTAGGGGTCTAATCCACACATGGGCGTGGGGGTTTGGGGGAATTGTACCCCCAGAAGTTGAACAACCCCCCGCTGATTACCGTAGACCCCATAATTCTATTTTTAATGACATTTTTGGCAATTTGACCCATCCTTCCCCCCACCTCCAGAATTTGGGTGCTGCTTATATATGGCATAAACCCCAGATTACAAAAATTTGTAATATTTTGAGGAAAATAAAGCAAAATAAATGCTATAAATTGATTAAAATCAAAAAATTTTACACAAAAGTGCTTAAAATGATCATAAACTGTGGGTTAGCACATTTTTTACGGTGTTTTACATTTATTAAAGTTTTTGAGGCCATTTTTGCTCAATAAAGCTCTAAGACTATCATGTCAGGCCAGCTGACCCCACTAGACTTAGCCATGATGTGCATCAATGACTGAAAGTGCCTCAGCAATTCAATAAACAATTAGTCACTGTTCCGTCCATGATAGTTTAAATTATTTCTGAACTAGCAAAGAAAAATGCTCCGATGGAACAAAAAAGGGGAATATACTTGGGATTGAGAATTATCGAGGATGTAAAAGGAGGGGACTAGAAAAAATCTCCCTATGTTATATGCCAAAAATCGCAAAATGTGTTAAAAACCAGACTTTCTCTAAACAATGCAAAAAATCAAAGTATATTCTGCGGCCTTTGAAAAATGTAAAAGTTTAGTAAACAATTCTTGTAGACATGTGCAAAAGAGTATCTACATAAGGTCTGTTGCACGTCAGCTTCCGTGTTTCCTTACTGCTTTGAACCAACAATATCATCGATTGTCTTGAATGCATCGATATGTACTATTTCTTTCAATTCGCTTAGCTACTGTATTGCTAATTCGCTGCTTTTTATAATCAATTTTTTAGTAAATAGTTTATTTCTATTGGGAGGCCGCAGAATATACTTAGATTTTTTGAATTATTTAGAGAAAGTCTGGTTCTTAACATATTTTGCGATTTTTGGCATATAAAATAGGGAGATTTTTCCTAGTCCCCTCCTTTTACATCCTCGATAATTCTCAATCCCAAGTATATTCCCTTTTTTGTTCAATCGGAGCATTTTTCTTTGCTAGTACGCTACTTTTAATTAGCAAGATTTGGAAATACAATACTAGATTTCATTTACTGTGCGGTTCTTCTAATAATTGAATGGTTTAAACTTTACAAAACTACTAGTTGTAGAAGAAACAAACATTCGGATTAGTAATTCTTATGTTACGTAGAACATCTTGTAAAGAAAAATGCTTCCAAAACTTTCTAGAGCTAAACTTAATTTACATTTTAAACTTTACACAAGAGTGTAAAGAATTTTAGTGGAATCAATAATTTCGATATTGCTCTGATATAACGATTAGCATTTATTAAGAAACGAAACCTCTATAATGTTCTAAGAACAAATAAAATTAATCAATTTACACTACTCTTCATGCGCCCCTAGCAGACGTATCACATCTGTTTCCATATATATTTTACGACTTTAGGGAAAAAATAAGTTACCGTGAGGCTCTAGAATGGAGCTTATTATATAGTGTAAACTTTAAACTAGCAACGAGTGTAAAGAAGATTTTAGTCGGATCTGTAACTTCGATATTACTCGGATATTACGATCAACATTCATGAAAAAATTACATCTCCTTAACGGTTTAAGGACAAATAGACACAGATGTAAACCACTTTACATCACTGTTGAGTGTAAACAAACGCGCCCAGCTACGTCCTATATTTCATTCCCTGTAAATTTTTAGATCTCAGGAAAAAATTTCGGTTTTTGCAATGCTCTAGAACAAAGGCTAACATGCAGTGTAAACTTTACACAACCGCCTAGTGTGAAGAGGATTTTATTTCGATTTGTAAATCTGATATCACTCGGATATTATTACCAACATTTATGAAAAAATTGCATGTCTACAATGGTCTGAGGACAAATAAACAATGAGTGTAAACTACTTTACATCACTGCTGGATTTGAACAAACGCGCCTACGTGACGTCTCACATTTGATTCTTTGAAAATTTCTAGACTCCAGGAAAATAAGGTTTCTGGAATGCTCAAAAACGAAGATAAATACATATGTAGTGTAAACTTCATGTAAACACCTAGTGTAAAGAAGATTTTGGTCAGATTCGTAATTTTGATATTGTTCCGATATTACGATTAATATTTATGAAAAAAATTAAGTCTCCATAATGTTCTATGGGCAAACTAACAACAGGTGTAAACCACTTTACAACACTGTAGAGTGTAAACATATGCGCCAGACTGGCATATCAAATTTGGTTCCCGGTCCATTTCTAGATTTGATAAACGTGTCCCTGACTCGTAACCGGAGAAGCAGGCAGAACAAACAAGACAGAAACGCATTTTAAACACCGAATTTTTGACTTTACACTCGCTAAATATTAATGTATAGACAATTTGCTTTGACATGCACCCGATATAAAGCACTTTATTTTTATTCTATTGGACTTATCCCGACTTCTGGACGGAGAAAGTGGCGAACAAAAAACGCAACAAAAACGTATTTTCCATCATTTAGAACACTGTAAACTTTAAAATTCCGTACCGAACTCCCCATTGAGTTTAAAGAAATTCGGTTTGGTGCAATTTGTAGCTTTTAAATCGTAGTACATTCTTGTGTGCCAAAATTCTGTTGCAATAATTATTTGGTATGATTTATTAATCAAACTTCGGAAGAAACGTGTTTTTTCGCCCATTTTTTACCTCTGATTTCGAACTTTACACCCCCATAAATAAGTCAATATTGCGTTTTTTTAAATGCGGTTTGCTGCGATGTGAAGCCCCTAACAGGTACTTTATTAATGCTGTCTTCAATTTACACTGACTTATAAGCGGAAAAATTTGGCAGAGAAATCTTACTTAAAACCCGTTTTTTACCACCATCCACTAAAGTGTAAACTTTAAACCCCAGGATCTAACTCACCATAGAGCGTAGAAGACTTTGCTTATATGCAGAATGTAGCCCTTGATCCGCTCTACATTTCTGTCAGAAAACATTTTAAAAAACTCAAAACCAGAGTTAATATCAGACATAAGAAAGTTGAAAACTCGACCAAAAAGTGCTTTTTCACCCCCAGATTTTCGCACTCTTTACACTGCCATTCGAGAAATAATGCGAATCTCAAAAAACAAAAAAATGCCGTTCTGTAGAATTCATTCCTCTATAATCCTATGCTTTTAAATTGTTCGAATCATCAATACTCAGTTGTCCACATGCCGTGACAAAAAGGTCCCAAAATTTGTCCTATGTTACAACGTTACACAAAAACTTTACACCTTCTTTACACAGTCAGTTTTGAGTTTCAAGAAAAACAAAACACGGGCAACGAATTTTTTTATTATCTTTCTTTTTAAAAAATACCACACCTTCCAGAAGTGTCCCGTTATAGCTGTAGGGGGTGCACAGGTGTTAGGGGTACCCAAGTATATTATAGGTACGCGCTAACGCGCTACCTAAGATTCGTATCTCGATTTATTCTTGCAAAAAAAGGATTGGGGTTTTGATTCCCCCTAGAATTGATGATGATCGCGCGAAAAGCTGCCGACCCCCATAATTTTCAATTTGAACAAATCTAAGAAGACATGTTATTTTAAAAGTTTTATTGACTTTTTGACTCGAAGGTATAAATTTTTTGGCGCCATGTGCTAAATTGAGACTTTTTTATCTTAATTTGTTCAATTTAATTGCATTTTTACAAGTTTTTGTCACATTTTTATGTTTTAGAAAGATGTCGAAAACTACCATAAGACACAATTTCTGGTTGATCTCAAGCACTTTTGTAAAGAAGTCGTGATTTGTCCCTTTCAATCCAATCTTGCCCTATTATACCCAGAAAATGTTTTTCTCTTTCAATTAGGAGTTTAGAGTCGAGAACATACATAGATGCGCAGCATTGCTGATTTACGAGGTCACCCAGAGAGCTTTTTTGAAGCCACAATGGCCTGAAGAACAGTTATAACTGCCAAAATAGCATTAAATTATGTTAATCCACAATTACTAGTAAATTTCAAGCTTTTTGCAGTAATTTCTTCATTTTCGTTGATTTTTGACCTCAATTTCGCCTTACTTTCAGTAGAAAGTTTTCCATTTCCATCTTAATATCTCTCCAGAGACCCCAGACCACGTGCTTGTCCGGTCTATATATCGGGAACTACGTTACGGGGGGCTCGCGGTGGCATTCATAAAATTCTTGATAACACTGTTCGGGCTGGTAGTCATATCATTACGTTGAGTATCCTGAGGACTATTTCAGAATTCGTTTCCCAGGAGAAGGATTAATAAAAAAGACAAATGTCAAGCGCACACAAGCTAGACCTAAGTTGTAAGCAAATTAATAGACAAAAAATGTGAAACACGTTTACTCTGTCGTTTTCATTTGAAAACGGTATATCAGGACATTTTCTCGCACATTCGCATTTTGCTCTCTTTTCTACTACGATGCATTCTTTGCCCCAGCCGCATATACGATTTTCGCACGGATTTCTCGCAATCGCCTCTTCTGTTGCAACTATAATAGTCAAGTAATCTTTGAAAAATTTAATTTTATACAAATATTAATATACAAAAATTTGATCGAAATTGGATAACTTGATTAAATTTGAATGTTTAAGAATGTCGGAAATTACGCCAAAAATAAAGCGCAAATAGGAGTTGAACAAACCTTGATCACCTTCGTCAACTTGCACAGTTCTAAACGTTACAGTCGACTCATCATCCGCATTGTCGTCTTGTGCTATAATCCTGTCACCTACTTCGTCAACTTGTTCGAATAGATTTTCCAGTTCTTTCCATTCTTGCTTATTCAGGTGCTACAAATTGTTATAACGGCTAAACCATGAAATACGTGCAAAGGTCATACTTTTCGAAAATTTAGCTTTATATACATCAATCGTTCCGTGATTTTGTATTTATTCGAGAATTTAATTCAAGAAACTAGTGCATATGTTCTTTCATTTACATCTTTCTGAAACTGATACTTTCACCTTTGTTATAAGCGAGATTTTTTAAAAAAGTAAGAAAAAGATATATTAAAGTTCATGTGCAAAAGTATATTATAATGTTACAAACAACTATACAAGTCAGGTTTTGTAGAATTAAGGAAAAGAAAGTTCATCGATTGTCGTAATTTGTCAAAAGCGCAAAAAAGGCATATTGTTTTTGCTTTTGTCAACCTTGTTAGATCCTGCTCCGCTGATTAATATTGTTAATAATAAAATAACTGGCACGTGAAATCCCATTTTCGACGGAAAATTAAAGCGTAATGACTTCAAACTCAAATCCTGAAATGAAGAAAAGATCTTTACCAACAGCTACGAGTGTAATGGAAAGAATTTGCTTCGATTAAATTTTAAAAAATGTCGTTTCACCAAGCAAAATTCATTTCTCAAAGCTAACGTAAGACTTCTAAGAAACGAAGAAAAACAATCAATCAATAGTGTGCGCACTTTTCTGAGTAAAAACGGATTTAAGTTCGCATCAATGTGAGAAATAAGAAATTTAATGCCTCGAATTGAGAATAAATCACTTGTAAAATGCGAGTATCTCATTAAATTGCCTCGACTGAATAAATTATGCAATCCATTGAGAAAAACTGCGACTATGACTCATTATTTCTTTGAATACGTTGTTTACCGACGAGAAAAATGACGAAAAAATCTTTCACTATAAATTATAGGCATAAATGAATAACCAAAATTCTGTTTTTCGAACGAATCTATCGACAAAAAGCGAAATAGAAATTGTAAAGACGATATAAACAATTTTTATAAAATAATACAGATAAATCGTCTTATTTTAGCAGAGGAAATTAAAAGTATGTTTCCCGTTTTCTGTTCTCCGATGGAACTTTTTCATCTTTTTTCCGAAAACAAAATGATGCTTCCTTTGAATATAAACAAATAAAGGTGAATGGCTTTCTTTTGATAATAGTAGGGATACCTACATAAAAAGCGGCTACGCTATCTATTTATTTCCAACTCTTTTTGACAACAAAGCAAAAAAGTTATAATGGCAATAGCGAAAGGGGGCATTAAAGTATTTTGACTCCTGTGTATCGTGTAATTAAAGCGACGTATAAGTATTATTTCAAAAAGGTACGATAAAAACAGTTGCCGCCGCGCATCATTCGAAATCAATCTTAAAATGGACCCTGCAATGTGACATGATAAAGGAAAAGAGTTTTGGGAAAAAACTGCTACGACGCTGCTATGCGGGGCGCAGATACGCAGTTAAGCACCGCTTGTGACCCAAACGCAAATGTGCTAACGAATGGACTAGAAACTAGCTTTTTAAGCTTTATTATTAGCAATACACATTTATGACATCTGTTAGCCCTGTCTCAAATAGTCACACACAATACCTTGGGTGTATCCTTACACACCAATGTATTAACCAAGTATTTCTAGAAATACGAAGACCACTCCAAATGTGTATGCTAGCTAAGGGTGTATACGTTTATACATATAATGAGTTGAATCAAAATATCACATGGTATTAAGTCTAAATAATTTAATTCTACAGCTCCTCGGTGGAGCCGCATGTAGATGTGTATAAATGCATTTTTTCGCAATCTTTTAAGATTAGAGCTGTCGCTGCGGCTCTTGAAGAAGTTTCGCTTAATCTTTTAAAATCATAGCACTTGAAAAGAGCAGCGCGAGCTTCCTGCGAAACTAAAATATGTCAAGCAATAATAGGGAAATTTTCGAAAGCAATGTAATGAATGCTTCTACTCGTATTTTAAGTCGCGATACAATGCATTTTCACAGCATTAATCCATAAAACGAATCCCAATAGCTCGGAGCTAGAAATAATACCACGTTTTCTGAAAATGATAGACAGAAACGAAAATTATACGCCGCTGCTGTCGTCAATGTAACGTAGAAAATGTAATAAACCTTGACCCCTCTTTGGCACAATTGATTCGAGTTCCCTTCCTACTCCGCAAGGGGTTTTATCGAGATCAGTCTTGAAGAAAACGAAGAAATGATTTAATGTCAGGACATAGGACAATACCTTGAACAAAAGGTCTTGACAACTTTTCGTGTTTTCCCGATGGTAAATCAGCAAAAATATTTTTTGAAAGAGCTAGCATTATGGAGGAAAATTACCCATTTTCCCGCTTTTTCCAGCCAACTTCCATTTTCGCCATAAAAAATAATTATCAACTTAAAATTTCAAAAATCCAAGATTAAAAGAAAGCATAGTTTTCCTTTCTTCGAACAGGTATAAAAAAGTCTGTTTCACATAACTTTTGGGCACAACTTACAAGAATTTTTTCGACAGTTAGCCGACAAATTACGATAATTATACATCAAATCAATGCTATCACGGTAGTCCGTCAGCTTATTGTCGGACATGATTTTTAAATCTTATGTCCAAACTTTTGTGAAACAGACGATAGGTACATAAGTTTATTTCGATATTTCTTATGAAACTCGCTGGCTAGCCGTAAGCACGAGCGGCTGGAGTGCTAACCGAAAAATTCGATCAGTGGTTATCGATGTAAAAATTGGTTTCAAAATTGCGATTGTTGAGTAATATTTTTCAATGAAAAATTACTTTCTTATTTCAGCATTCAATTCAATCCTAAAATCTTCAATGCGTCGTTCCACGGTGTCATTTGCAATGTACTCGTGCATATAGGCACCTGCTTAAACAATGTAGGAGGCTACAAGTTCCTACTTTACAAAACACGTAATGATCTTTTAGAGAAGAAGCAAGTCAGCTTAGGGCACCTTTTTAGATCAGCCTGCCGTTGAACCTGAATCTGGAAGCTTTTTTAGGTTCAGTAGAGAATTTTTATATTAGAGATTGGTGATCATTTATTCCGGGATATGTTCGCCAGGGCACAAAATAAAGTCCATTTTCTGAAGTTTTTGAGCATGTCCCATTAAACTCATGAAATTCAGATTTTTCGCAAAAATTCATTCTCTTTTAATATGCTATGAAAAATAACGTTTTTTTATCGAGCTGGAGGGTAAATTATAGAAAATAGTGACCCAACGGCGCGAAGCGCCAAAATTTTAGAGATTTTTCGATGAAAATATGCAATTTTCCATTATTTTCCATGCATTATCTTATTTTTTCAAAGTTATTTTCGCGCTAGGGAGGGAGGCAGCCGCCCCCGTCCTCCCCTGCATACGCCCATGAGAGACAAGAAAAGTTCTGCGACTATGTTGTATTACTTGTAAAAATTATACAAATACTTCATAATGCTGAAATTTAGAAAAGGAAAGTTCTTATAATTGCAGCTAGAACTAATTTTACACACTGATAAATTATGAATCTTTTTGGTGTTTTAGAAATATGCTTTACTCTGAAGGGTTTTCCAAATGGTAAAGTTGGCATCTGCATATTTTACGAAAGATTTCGTTGAATAATTGGACAAAAAGTTTTTTCGCATTTCTGAGCCCTTTTAATCATGCGTAAATTGATTGCAAGCATTGCCGAATTTGTGAAAGTACTTATAGGATATTAAAGTCAATGAATCGATTCTGATCGAAGCTACACAAGAAATGAAATTCAATAGTCCTTCGACTGTTTATAAAGTTTGATAATACAAAAGTAAGTTTTTCATTGAGAAGAAGTTCGTTCCAATAATACGTTGAACTGATCCAGACCTTTACGGTTAGGGCAGGCAGAAATTCTTTTCAATGGGTTATTTCAATTTATCACTACAACTATGTAGGTTTGCTACGAATGCGCATTAATTGATAGCTGCATTGATGCAAATAAATGAAGCGTTGTCGAAGAGGTTCGAAAAGAAATAATCATTGATCCACACAGCAATGACAGAAATTTATTCATTTTGAAAGGTTTGTTGAATTTTATTCACAAGCGATAGTCTGGTCGGACTAGTCATTATTTCGACACAATAAAATCAGTATTAATAAAGTGAACGGCGTAGTATCATCTTCAGTTCAGCTTTCTTTCAGCGTTTCTCGTCAGGAATATAAACGGCGAATATGTTATTATTATTCCGCTGAGTATATAAAGCACCCTAATAAGAGAAAATTAATAATCAAAATATGCACAAACTACAACAAGCAAAACGATCTCCGAAAAAGCTCTGCGAGAGCGGATTTCTGTTTCACATAACTTCGTGCATAAATTCTAAGAACTTTCAACGACAGTGAGATGGGGGTTACGATAATTATGTATCAGATCAATGCTATAATCGCAATCTGTCAGCTTATTGACGGAGATAGTTTTAAAATTTATGAACGAAGTTGTGTGAAACAGACTATAGGTAGGGGCGGGACCGTTTCCGCTATCGCAAAAAAAGTTGGCGCAGTAATGAATGAATGTGCATTTCTTAATGATAGCCAATTTTATCATGATCTTTCATATTTTTCCGGTGCTTCGCATTGGGACAGTACTCATTAATGGGATTTAGCGACTTCCTTGGGACTCTAAAAACTTTCCTTTTAACGTCAGAAGGTTATTTTTTCTATCTAATTTTATTTAGCAAAATAGTAAAAATTTTAGCATTTGACGTCATATCCTTCAGTTGCATTTTATTCAGCTCTAAGTAGGTGACATAAGGAAGCTCTGTGCTTTACCGGCGTTTTGCCTTTTCTGAAACTTGAAAATACGAGTTTTCTATTCCAGCTGTTTTAATGCGAACTGTGTTGTGCGCATACATATGCAGCAAGAAAATTCTAGGGAGAGGGTGAAATCGCCAAAAATGGCCAAAAATGTTACTAAAAATAGAATTATGGGGGTCTACAGTAATCTGCTTGAGGTTTTTTAACTTCTGCGGTATGTATACCCCCTCATACCCCTACGCCCATGTGTGGTTGTGGTTATCCCTACCTCTACAATCCGCTGTTGCGAAGAACGCGAACTAAAACTGCCCTACAGTGATGTCGATTTGATTCTAGATTTTTGGCATCATAATCCGAAATAGCGATAAATGATTTCTGGCGCCATTAGCGTCGAAATAAGTGTTATATAGTAGGTATAATCATGTCAATACATAGCAGATGTACAGCAAAGGGATTATCTTTCTTAGGTTTAAAAACTATAGATACGCGTCAAAGGCACAATTCTTCGACGTTTCTGACAATTCTTTCCTTTTTAGAAAGTAAAAACATGACTAATTTTTCTAATTTGATAAATTTGAACAGACTATAGTCAAAAAATGAATACCTTCGAGCCATAAAGTCACTAAAAACGCCTAAAACAATATATTTTCTTATGATTTTTTTAATTATAAATTCTCAGGAAGTCAGCAGTTTTTTGTGTTAGGGGTTAGCATAGCAGTCATTCTGTGGGTCAAACAAAATCCCCACACCCCACAGAACAAGTATGACCCTGCCACAACTTGCAACGTGTGTACAAATGCAATTTAAACTCTCTCATTGATGGAATCTTCAATTAAATCTCATTTGTGTTAATAAAAAATTAATTTCCGTCGCTTGACTTACGTTCTGAAATCCAAAGCATCCACTAGTGGTCCGGAGACAAACGGGCCTGCAATATATCAAGATGAGAAGTACCTACATCTAATATTTCAGTTATGTAAAAAACTAAGTCGTACAAAATGCAAAAGCGCAGCTCATTAGCGCATCCGCCAAAGCTAGAACACAGCCATATGCGTTACTGTTCCTCTGGTCGACGAACTGGCTTATATGAGGATAAGACGCCGAATCGAACGCCCCTATGATTTTTCAAATAAAACAGCCTTAATTTTGCGTACCATGTGGACAAAGTAATTGAATACTACCTAGAGTGAAACCCAGACATGAGTTCGGTATTGCGATCTGATAAACATTTGTCATTGATGGTATCTGAAGAAAAACTCGTCATCGTGAATGAGGATAATGCAGGCATTTTTTCGAAGTCAGAAATGAACATGAATTGGCATTTTCGTTCAAGACATTCAGGTCAAAACAGTGTTTTTTTGCACAAGGTCCTTTTGTATGTGTACAAAGATGGTCTCTAAACGTCTTTGTTCATTTTGTACATGCAAATTTTTAGATGCTAAAATATGATACAGCAGCGCTTTCAGTGCGGTAAAACAAAGTTTTTCGACCTTTGTTAGTGTATTTTAGCTGGTTTCTGGGCTTTTAACGACAAAAAAATACGCCGAAAATTTTGGCATTTTTTATTTCTTAATGCAATTTCTGCCATAATATATATATATATATATATATATATATATATATATATATATATATATATATATATATATATATATATATATATATATATATATATATATATATTTTTTATATATATATATATATATATATATATATATATATATATATATATATATATATATATATATATATATATATATATATATATATAGAACACATAATTGCTCATCACAGCACGAACAGTTTTGTCTTCCCAAAAATTTTTGTATATAAACAAAGGTGGCCTCGAAAAGTCTTTGTACATCGTGGAAAATCTTTGCCGAATACAAAAAAACCGTGGGTCGTAAGTCAAACATACGACAAGTTGAGTTTGACTGGAAATATTTCAATACTAGCAAAGAAAAATGCCCCGATGGAACAAAAAAGACGATTATACGTATTGTGGATTACTAAGGATGTAAAAGGAGGGGAGTAGAAAAACACTACCTATGTTATATGCCTACAGTCGCAAAATCTGTTAAAAATCAGACCTTCTCTAAGCAACGCAAAAAATCGAAGTATATTCTGCGGCCTACAGATTGAATGAAGTTATTGAACAAAAAACGATTGAAAAAGCAGCAAGTTAGCTATGCAGTAGCCATGGGAAATCAGATGGAGTAAACTAGGAGTGACTCTGTAGGCCAATTAAATGAAATAATAAAATCGACGTATTCAAGGCAATCAGAGATTTTGTTGGTGCAAAGCAGTAGGAAACGCGGAACACTTGAAACAGACTAAATGTACATAGGTACACTTGCATGCCCGCAACGATTGTGTGCACTAACCAATTGACGCCAGGTTTACTTGCTATAATGCTCATGATAACAAAATAAAACACCTTCAAATACAATTGCAGTTAGGTTTGATACGATGCAAGTCAGCGTTGCAACTTGCAAGCAATTTAAAAAGTTTAGATTTTAAATTATGTTTATACTCTTATGTGAACCATTGAAATTTTTTTAAAGCTTACATTTTTTCAGAGGCCGCAGAATATACTTCAATTTTTTGCGTTGCTTAGAAAAAGTCTGATTTTTAACAGATTTTGTGATGTTAGGCATATACATAGGAAGCTTTTTCCTAGTACCCTCCTTTTGCATTCTTAATAATCCGTATCCCAAGTATATTCGTCCTTTTTCTTCCATCGGAGCATTTTTCTTTGCTAGTAACTATTCTTAATTAGCATGATTTGAGTAAATCAGTAAACACATGCGGTAACATGCCACAATAATGAGAGTCCGTCCGAAAACGTGGGACAATATTGCTCTGAACATCAGCATTATCCTTTTTTAATTAGACAACCTTACCTTATTTAAATAGATCGGAGCTTCTCAGCATAAATTGAACGCAACTATTTGATGTTAAGAACGCTAACACTCAGATTCGTAATCCTGACGTTATATGGAACAGTTTGAAAAAATTAAACTTCTGAAACGCTCTGAAACTAAAGTTATCTTTCAGTGTAAAGTTTACACAACCACTGGGTGCAAAGAAAACATACAGTCAGATTCGCAACTCTGACCTTACGGAACATATTTTGAAAAACATTCACGTTTTGCAACGCTTTGGAAGTATAATAAATTTGTAGTTTAAACTGTACACATTAACAATGAATAAATACAGGCACGTAGCTGACCGTCCTATTTTGGGGGGAGCCAACGCCAATTTTGGGGGACTAAGCTCAAAAAGGCCAAAAATAGCACAAAATATTAATTAAAAAGTCCCGTTTTTCCGATTTTTCTGAATTTTAGAGGGGTCCGGACTCTCCATTCCCCCAGAGCTACGTGCCTGAATAAATAGTGCAAACTTTACACATATAGTTAGTGTAGAGAACTCTAACAGACAGATTCGTAATTCAGACGCTACGTAGAATTTTTTTAAAAAATTTAGCTTCCGCAAGGATCCAGAACTAAAGTTAATTTGCATGTAAACAATACACAACCACTGAGCGTTAAGGATATTTTAGTCGGATTCGTAATTCTGATTTTACTCTGACATTACGATCAGCATTTATTAAAAAACACAGTCTACACAATGGCCTGAAGACAAATAAATATTAGATGTAAACCAGTTTACACCACTGTTGAGTGTGAACAAACGCGCCCACGTATCACGTTTGATTCCTGGTACATTTTTAGACTTAAGATCATGTCCAGACTCATAGCCAGAGAAGTTGGCAGAAAAAAACAACACAGAAACACGTTTAACACCCAATTTTTGACTTTACCACTCCCGAAAAAGCTAAATATTGATGTAAATGAACGCTATTTACTATGACGTGTACCCCTTAGAAAGTACTTTATTTTTATTCTATTTAACTTGTCCCGACTTCTAAACGGAGAAAGTGGCGAATACGGACAAAAACGTATTTTTCTATCATCCACCACATTGTAAACTTTAAAAATCTGAATCTAACTCCCCATTGAGTGTAAAGAAATTCGGTTTAGACCAGTTTGTAGGATTTGTATCGTAGTACGTTTGTGTGTGGAAAACTTTTGTTCTGCAAAATATTTGAAACATCGATCAATCAAAAAAAGGGAAGAAAACGTGTTTTTTGTCCTATGTAACACCCCCGATTTTTAACTTTACACCTCCATAAGTAACTCAATATTGAGTTCTTTAAACGCGATTCGCTGCGACGTGTAGCCATTAGATTTAGCTTTATTTGTATTTCATCCAATTAGTCCCGACATATATGCGGAGAAGTTGGCGGAGAAACCTCATACAAAACTGTTTTTACACCATCCACTAGAGTGTAAAGTTTGAACCTCTAGATCTAACTCCGTATTGAGAGTAAAACAATTTGTTGGTAAACCGAAAGTAGCCCTTGAATCGTAGTACATTGCTGCTGAAATAAATTTTTTGGGACTCATAATCGGAGTTGTTGGCAGACAAAAAAAACAGGCAAAAAATGTGTTTTTTCACCCTAAGATTTTTTTCACTCCTTACACTGCCACTCTGAGAAGAAATAAAATTTGAAAAAAAAAATATATCGTATTGAGCTTAGTCATTTGTTTACAATTTAAAAAAAACCAGACTAAACAGAATGCAAAACTGAGTTACAAAAGTCGTGTGACCGACTAAAATTTTAAAAACTGTATGTTATAATGTTACAGTAAAACTTTACATGCTCTTTACACACCGGGTAGAAGTGTAAAAAAATTTAAAAAACCCACATTGAATTTTTTTATTATCTACCTTTTAAAAAACGCACAATACAAAAGTGTCCCAGTGTTGCTCTAGGGGGTAGACATATGTTGGGGGTACCCAAGTATATTGTAAGTACGCGCTTACGCGCTACCTATGATACGAATATGATCATAATAAGTGTTTAAATTCGGATTTAGAAGCTAGCGTACGGTTTTAAGTGTAAGCGTTAGAAAATCAATAAGCTTTTTAAACTACGCATAAAATCAATGATAAGAGAACGATAATGATAAATCATGTAGTAGAGAATAATCTTAAAAATAAAGTACGAGTAAGTGTAACAGCGAAAAAAGAACAAATTTTGGTAAAATAGGACACAATGGACGAATAACTTACAGAAGATGATTTGTTTAACTTTAGAATACTGGGAGCCTTTCAAAATTATTTTTATTTCAAGAAACCTTGACTAGAATAAATAAGGATAGA
The DNA here is from genome assembly GCA_036768485.1 of Mermis nigrescens. Classification (NCBI taxonomy): domain Eukaryota; kingdom Metazoa; phylum Nematoda; class Enoplea; order Mermithida; family Mermithidae; genus Mermis; species Mermis nigrescens. The sequence continues at coordinate 215,701 of JAVLUZ010000196.1, forward strand.
AATTTACATGACATGAATTTGTATGCTGTGAAATGCATCGAAAGTATTAAGTATTCACGTCATCAGGAAGTACTTTGTTTTTTCAAAATTTGTTATATTTTCTATTTTGCTAACTCGTATAATTTGTTGCACTAAATTACCAAAGCCAAACACACTCCACACATTATTAAGCTTGCTGATATGACACGCCAGCGCTGAAATTGATGAGCGAAGGGGCCACATAGATGAATGCCGATCAAATAAGCTGACGTCAGTGGCAGGAATACAAGACCTTAATTATTGACATAAATCAAGTTATGTTAACCGTGCTCTATATGACTTCTCGAAAAAAAGATAAAAATGGAATTTTTCACATGAAATATCCATATAGGACAATTTACCAATTGTGGATGGATCTGCGCCCATTGTCTGCGTCATCCACATTGATAAAGTTGGTTCCAAAGTTGCTATGCTTGCATTGCTCACAAATATGGCACCTGAATTATGAAGGTTGTAAATGTAGTTTAAAAATGATTAACAATTTTATACATAGGTACCTGCTATAATAATGACTCGAGGATCCACTAATAATTTAATTATTGCACTCCATTGCAAGAAATGCTTGCATGCTGGTCTCGAAGGCAGCGCCAATGCCACGAGGACTGAAATTTAAAAAAATTAGGCTCAAGCATTGTTGTAATTTGCACGTAATACAAATAATGAATGATTAACCCAAGGCTGTGAGAAGATCTAAAGCAACTTTCTCGAGCATAAACACGATAAGTACATTTATACGACATTTATCTTCGCGATAAATTTGTTTCATCAATCGCACATGAAAAAATCATGAAAGATTTTGTTTGTTTCTTAAGAGCAATGACAAAGTGATGATTCTAACATACACAAAATTCGTTAAATCATGAGTAGGCATGCTTCCTACTCACACATGACAGCTCCTGGTTCAATTTGATTTTCCGGTTTAATCGAGGTTTCACTTACATGTTCAAAATGGTGAGAGTTATCAGTAGGACAAACGAACCCGATTTTTCGCTTTTCCGATCGCATAAAAATTAGCTTTAATAGCATTGACACAAAACTACGGGAATTCATCCAGAGATCATTTCTAAAGCTCTGGAAGAAAGGAATTTTATTATTTGGCTTCGACTTCACCTTAATTAAATACGTTTTTCCACAAATGTTCGCGCTGCGGCTTTATTGTAATTTTACAGACTATGATGATAATTTTCTCATTGATAGCTGGTTATCCAAGGACAAACAGTCATTTTACCAAAGTATTTTTAGGCATTACGATCGATGAACAAAAAATCCAGTCTTCTAACCAGCCAAACCACATAGATTTAACAGGACAGGAGCGGCCGCCCTCTATTGATCAGACATACTTGGCCAGTTATAGATACATGGAATAATTTATCGGCCGTCGTTTAGCATAGTTTTGAAATTTGAGAAAAAATAAAAAAATAAATATCATCGATAAAAAGTATATGTTCTTAGTGCACAGTTGCATACAAATGTTTTCTAATCATAAAAAAATTAGACCGAATCAAGTGAGAAATGAACAATAGTTGAATTTGCGATAAAATTATAAATGGATTGTGCATGACGGGATATATTTTAAAATTTCATTCAGGCAATATTAGAACAAAGCAATAAGACCGTTAAGTCGATATACATTACTTTTTCTTAAATTTACTTCATACTTGTCTCAGCTAATGCTAAACAGGCCAGTGTTAAAAATGGAACTGCCTTGCCAGTTATTTCATATAAGACACCGCCAAGTGGATAGCCTAGTATAAGTCCGACTGCAAAGCCTCCAAGAGCGATGCTCATGGCCCAACCTCGCTTCGAATCATCCGTATACGTGGCGGCCAGAAAACCTAGTCCGGCTGTTCTGCAACATGCAGATCCTAATCCGTGAATGGCACGAGCAATGAGTATTTTGTAGAACGAATTGCTGAGGGCAAACACTGCAAAAAGAAAATTTCAAAAGTTAGTAAAAAATTAGTAGTCATTTTGTATGGAAAGAACGATATTTATGAAGATTGGCTGAATTTCTTAAGGTTTGCTCGAAGTAAGGCAAGGAAAAATAAGCTAAATAATCTGAAAGCTGGACTGAATTTTAATGAGCAATTGCGCAGACTGACTTGTCATAATATGTTAATGACTAAGTCCATACTTTTTTCAACATTCTTTTCGTATTCAGGAGTATTTGACTAGTTAATCGATGTTTTTGATTAGCTTTTTAAATATAATTAATTTTAATTTTTTCTGTCCCTTAAGTCCTTATAGAAAAATTCGTATTTAAGCGACCCAATTCGATCCAGATATAATATAGTTACAGTAGTTATATTTTTAACATAATCGAAAAGGGAGTTTCGCGCAACCTAACCTTACACGAATCAGAGCAGAGCTTATCAGAAATAAGAACATCTAGTGGCATTATAAGACGTACCGGTTGGGATAAACGAATAAGAGTTTTTAACATCATTTAGACATTTCCTCAATTAGTTTTGTGAGAGGTTTTGTAAGTTTTTTGGCAAGGAATTATTCCCTCATAACATTTTGCCTCATCTTTTGCTATCCCTGAAAGCGTCCCTCGCGTATAATTGATCGTTTGAACAGGTAGCAAGCACACATGGGCGTGAGGGGTCTGGGGATCTGGACCCCTTCAAAATCTGGAGGACCCCTAAAAGGGATAGACCCCCAGAATTGAATTTTCGGTTGCAGTTTTTGGCAATTTTGCACCATCAGAGCCCCAGATCTGGTTGCTGCCCATGCATAGTAGCAAGATCTCACGTGCAAGCTAAAGCCTACCAATTAATTTAAATGAGCAGTAGATTTGACGTGTAGCCATTAACATTTAGGTACATATTAATGGTTTAACCGAAGACTCACTGACTGATGACACAAGAAGAATTAGTGATCCGAATGACAACGGCAGCTTGTATCCGATCCTGTTAATTAAAGCCGATTAGAAATAAGAAGGCACAAATGAAAGTAAAATAAGATCATAAGCACAGATAATAATTATCAAAACTAATCATGCAGGCGCAAAAGGAAATCCATCTGATTTATTAAATTACACCATCTACGTATGCATGCTCCTCAAGCCTGCAGATGGCTAAAACTTTCTTTATCGATATTAAATTTTAATGTGCTCCTGTGAAAATGACAATTCTTAAGAGTCAAGAAATTTAAGGTATCAAAATGAAAAACTGCTTAATCAGCTATTTTCTAGTGCTAAATAGCAGAAGGTGTCATAATTTCTAAATGTCTTATACGACGCAGAGTCAAGGAAGTGATTGCCAAATACCTGTCCGCCAGAAATCCAACTGCTGGACTGCTGAGCAGCTGGACTAAAGCCTTTGATCCCAATATTAGACCGACTTGAACGTTATTCGATAACTGTCCTTGGTCTAAATGGTAGGAATAATTGCCCACTTTCATTTGATCAGTTTCATTTATAAACGAATTGTTGTCTTTCAAGGAATCGTCAGCCGAATGTTGTTGCAGTTGAGCCGGAAGAATTGGCACTTTAGATTAAATTGATATGTTCAAAGTAAGTATATATTAAGCGAATAATATAGTTAGAATAAAGCTAACTCGTAATCAGAAATAAGATGAAGATTTGCGCATTAGACTCATCAAACATATATTATATATTAAACATTAATATATATATATATATATATATATATATATATATATATATATATATATATATATATATATATATATATATATATATATATATATATATATATTCTTATTATTATATATAACATATTTACTCATTAAACATTAATATATTAAACGTATCTTGTTATAGAGCTATTATTGAAAGATTCGAAAAAGACTGAAAATCTTATTCTTCACTTTTATATTATAAATAGGAAAAGTGATTGAGACTGTACATTTTAGCGTAAGTTTTGTAACCGTGTAAAATAAACTTTCCATTTGTTGATTTTGCCTTATGAAATACTTTTTCTTCAACTCAATTATGTGAAGAGCGCTATTCTTATTCTTATTATCCGAAGCAACGATCTTTATCGTTTTATATTTATAAATTGCATTCTTATTCAAAAAACAAGCTCATTGATGAAAACGTTTTGTCACGGGTTACTTAGTTTTCAGCTTATTATGTTTAATTTGCTGATTAGCAATATAAATTATGAAGCGTTTATGTACTTTTACTGATCGATTCTCTCATTAAGGACATTTTTAACAAATCTATAATTTCTTACTGAGCATAATTTTTCCAATTTTTTAATTTTACTTTTTTAGTTCTTGCAGTTTTCAATTATTATACTTGTTCTTATTCATGCTCATCACCTATTGTTGACATTAAAGTGCCATCCAGGAATAAAGCAATATATACTATAATCAGTAGAAATTTAAAATTGGGCTGATTTTCCTTGACCGATTTCGATATATCCGCTGAGCCCGTCTGTTTGATCATTCTTAAGAACCTGTTATAACGAGAAAACTGAATCGCTTAAACGCTTGCGGAATCCGTTAAACAAAAGCACAAAATATAAACAAAGTAATAGATGCCTGAGTTTGAAACAAAATTTTTCCTTCTAATGAACATCGATGCACAGCATGGCCAATCTGGGGGTCAGCCGGTCTGAGGGATCAAAAATTGAGTTTTTTGGGCCAAAATGATATCGAAAACTGTTATAAATATTAAAATTATGTTAAACTACTTTATTCCACAGTTTCTGATCAATTTCAAACCCTTTTAAAGAAAATTTACAATTTTCATCCAGTTTTGAGTGGGGGACTAGATCCCCTCACGTGCGTGTCTGCTAATGGGTCAGCTTGACTACGTGACATTGAGACAATCTATTATCGTTCTTTTAAGTCACCACAGCCCTTAAATTTTCTGCTTCGCAGATTATACTGTTGTAAAAACCTGCTAAATTTACATTATGATATATTCGTAAGCATTTAGCGCTTAAATAAAGAATGAGCGTTTTTGGCAGTTTATTAAATTTTTATTCGCTAGTTTCTTTAGCATTGGAACTGATGAAATTAGTTCCCGAGCAAGTTTTCTGCGAGTTCAGTCTGGATTGACAAATTATACTTTCTGAGGATAAGGTTAACGATTTTAATCGATGATTTATCGGTCTAATCGTATGTGCCATTTGATGACGTGATAAATGAAAAATAGCTCATATCACACATTGATCATTCTTGAATAATTAGTCTATTAAATTTCAAAAAATCTTTTTTTATGCGGATTATCGATGAACACATAGAGGCCAATACTAATACTAATACTTTATTCGGAATAAACGCGAGGATAAAATGTCGTATGGAAAAAAGGACAGCAGAATATAAAACGCGAAATTGTCCTGGACATACAGGCAAACAGCTGATTGCGCTCAAGTGTGCCCCATCAAAAATTACTGAAATCAACCTTTTTCAAATTTCTCTTAAATGTCTCAACGTTTGGAGAATTCGGAATATATTGTGGAAGATCGTTCCAAATTTTAGCTGATCTAGTAGCAAAACAATGCTTTTTACAATCAAGTCGAAATTTACCTACACATATCTGATTTGCAAATGCATTTCTAGTACGCGAATCAAAATGAATTCTACGGAGCTCAAGCTACTCTAAATTTAAAGCTTTTAGCCTTTCATCATAGGAAAGTTCAGTATATCCAAATGACCATTTAGTAAATTTCCGCTGTACCCGTCCTATCCTGTTGAAATCAGAAAGCAAATGAGGGCTCTATACAGTTGGCGCATACTCCACTATAGGCCGAATATAATTCTCAAAAGCAAGAACCAACATTTTTTGATCACGTGATTCAAAACATTTAAAAATCTAAGCACTCATTTCCAAATCTTTTGCAGATATATTAGTACAATTACAAATGGAAGATAAGTTTGTTGTCAACGAAACACCTAGATCTCGAATCGAAGAACCTGCGTCAGATAACAAAAAATTGTTAATGTGATATGTAATTTTAGGATTAGCGTACCCCAGATATAAGACAGAACATTTAGGGAGAGATATGCTTAATTGATTTTCTTCAGACCAAGAAATCAGCTTATTTATATCTTTTTGCAGCAAATTATGATTTTAAGAAAGATTAAAATGCTCCAAATCGTCAGCAAAGAAAAAGACTTCACTATGCTCAACAGCTTTGGCAAGATCGTTTACAAGCAGCAGAAACAAGGAGGGTCCTAAAACGCTACCTTGAGGTACACCACTGATAACTGGTTCCCGATCAGAGAAAGCGTCAAAAATTTTAAGCTTTTGAGAACGATTTATCAAAAGGGAAATTGACCATTTTAATAGCATTCCATTTGTCCCATAATGCTTCAACTTTTCTATCAATTTAGAGTGAACAACAAAATCAAAGGCTTTGCTGAAATCAACATAAACAACATCAATAGGAACAGATACATCAAGTGATTTCACCCACATATTTGCACACTTCAAAAGGTGAGTTTCACATGATTTACCCATTTGGAAACCAAACTGGGACGAAAAGAAGTCAGTTTTAGACTTTAAAGAAGCAATTAGGGCTTTGTTCATAATACGCTCTATAATTTTACAAGTGACACAACAAAGAGATAATGGACGGTAATTTTCAACCGAAGAATAATCCCTCTTCTTAAAAATAGGTACTACAATAGCATCCTTCCAACACGAAGGTACTTCACCACTTCTATAAGAAAGTTCAAAAGTAGAAATTAGTTCCGATGAAATAAGAACAAATTCCATCAGGCCCAGAAGAAAAGTTTGCTTATGGTTTTGAATAGAATTTAGTACAGATTCAGAAGTAAAATCTACCTTAACATCAATTGTATCATTGTAGCCTAAGTTTGTGGTATTAACAGGAAGTAAAGAGTGAACACTGATGCGAAGAAATCGTTAAAAATATTCGCTTTTTTCAAGACTGAAGTGGAGTCGTCAACAACTAGATCAGGTATACTGTTAAACGTATTTTTCTTATTATTTATAAAACGATAAAAATGCTAAGGATCAAATATTTTTTAGCAATTTACGTTCTTGTACACAATAATATTCCTTAATAGCTTTCCTTACAAGTCTACTGTATTTAGAGAAAGTATTTCTGAACATTAGTTGAATTTTAGATTTCTTTCAGAATTCTAATTTTTTAGACAACAGTCGTCTTACATTTTTAGGATATTTATTAACTCTACCAGGTTTTTAAAAAAGAACAAAAGAGTCTATTAGATATTGCATCACCGATAAAAAACAATTATGAAAATCATCTATTGTCACACAAGTAGAAGAAATCAGTGGTCATTGAATAGTAGCAAGAAAAGTAGACATAGATTCATAATCAGCTTTTACAAAATTACGTTTGAAACTTACTTTTGGCGCGGCCGCTTTGACGCGGCCATTCTGGTGCAGCCGTTTTGGCGCAGCCATTTTATCGCAATGACAGTTTGGCGCGAGGATGTTTTGGCACGGCTGTTTTGGCGCTACCGTTTTGGCGCATCTGTTTTGGCGCAAGGACGGTTTGGCTCAGCTATTTTGGTGCAACTGTTTAGGTTGCATTGATTACAAAAATTTATCATTACGTACTCATTTTTTATTGTAGTCAAAAACATTGTAGCGAACGAACAATTTCTCATGTCTGATTCATAAAATACCTATGTGCCTCAGTAATAACCTTCAGTTTCTCCAGCGAGTACACACACAATGCGCCCGTTTCTGCTGCGCCAAAATGGCCGCGCCAAAACGGCTGCGCCAAAACGTCCCTACATGAAAAGAATACTATTGCGCCAAAACAGCCGCACCAAAACGGCGGCGCCAAAATGTTCCTGCACCAAAATGTCCTTGCGCTAAAACGGCTGCGCCAAAATGGTCACGCCAAAGTGGCCCGTCAAACCGGCTGCGCCCAAACGTAATACGGTGATGGCAAAAGCGTAGAACACCAGAATTTCAAACCGCATCTTTACTTGTTTTCCTTTTCGAAAAAAAGATGTTCTGTAAATATAATTACGTCAGAATATCATGTTTGATCAACTGTTTCATGGTCAATCGTCAAATTCCAAAAATCAAGTTTAGCCCAGATTAACGCATTTCAAATCTGCAGCAATTTTAACAACGAGGATAATAATATATACAAATCGTGTGCGGTAATTTTTTATCGGATTCCATAATGTTTCAGTTGCGTGTTACTTTCAGGTGGGCGGCAAACGACTCTAGTCATGGGTTAAATACGATTGTCACTGTTTGTACGAGAAAATCCAATATTAGAATTCCGATTTGCTCCGGTCTTATTTAGTGGACTCTCATTCGTTAGAGGGACCATTCATAAGAACTACTATAGTCTGTTTCATTTATCCAAGAGCTTTTTGAAAAAAGTTCAAAGTGGCTATGAAAGTGTATTTAAAATAATACAACAAGAATTATGTTCTACCATAGGCGTAGCCAGGGGGATATTAGGGGCACATGCCCCCCCCTGAAATTTTTCAGAAATTTGTTGATTTTTCTGGCGCAATAATTGTGTCCAGAAAATTGAGTTCAAAAAGGCTAAAACGTCAAAATTTTCCGGTGCTTCACGCCGAGTCATTATTATTTGTTATATAAATCCAGTGAGTTTCAAAGCTTGAATCAGCTAAAATAATTTAGCACTTCCATCACTTTAGTGATTTAATGCACTATTTGTTCGTTGAATAAAACTGCGCATGTTTGTTGAGCATAAAAGTAAAAGTGAGAAAATGATTGCTAACTAGTTTGTCTATTCTCCGCTTTCTTTGTCTTTCTTTACAAGAAAACATAATCCTATTTTAAATGATAGGAATGGCCAAATTTTCTCGTGTTTTTGCGCATTTTCTATTTTGTAAACTACATCTTGTTAATAAGAAGGCCACAAATGGACCCTAAAACGGTAAGAACAAAATTTCCATTGATACGTCTTTCTATACCTTATTGGCAGCGATCGGTTGCTGCGCTATATACTAAACAGAGGTCGAAAAACGCATTTCAGCTCAGAAGTTTTGTGCAATATAGGATTTAATCAATTTTAAGTGTTTTTGTGCTTAATCAGAACCGAGATTTGGATGATTTTGCGAAAATTTTAACGTTACTATTTAACTTTAAAGTGCTTTTCTTGCAAAATTTTCTGGGGCTCTGCCCGGACCCCGCTGGGGGCTTCAGCGCGTCACCCCAGACCCCCAGCCGTAAAATCTCGTTGTATATGAACAAGGAAATTTCTGGGAGGACAAAAAAAGGTAAAAGGGTTGATCAGTTTGTGTCTTCTATGTGATTTAAGCAGTATAAATTGAGTTTGAACAGCAAAAACGTCAAATTTTCTAGCGCATAGCGCCGCCGGTTACTGTTCTTCCTTTTTGTAAAGTTTCAGCATTGCCTTTAAGAGCCTAAATCAGTCAAGATATCTTCATACTAAGTTAGTAATTCGCAGTTTTCTTGTTCGAAGCTTTAAATGTCAAAATTGTTTTGTTCAAATTTGTTAATTTTCTGCTCTGCCATGCTATTAGTGTTCAAAGAACTACAAAATGTTAATGGCGGTAAAAATGACAAAATTTCTTGGTGCCTCGCGCCACTTATGATTTCCGAACTGCTTGTCAACAAATGGCCGTAAATTCTACATGAAAACAGCAAAAATTTCAAAAATTTTCGGCGCTTCGCGCCGCTTTAGATTTGTATTTTTGATCGTCAGAAACTCCATAAATTATCTAGGCTACACTATTAAAGGTCGAAAAACTCCGGAATGGGACGTTTTGGAGCCGCCGTTTTGGTGCTACACTCTTTGTAATATTTTTAATTATTCACTTCTCATTTATGATGAAAGTATAATACAGATTCTGAAAGCCCATTAATTCTCTACGTGATGGTATAAATTACTTTTAGAATATCCTTGAATTTAGTGAGATAATTAAATGCATCTAAAAATACACTGGACTTTCTATTGTTTTTCAGTCGTACACAAATGGATACTCATTGAATCGAAAAGAACAATATGCTGTCTTGTAGCTTGTAGAACCTACTTTCTGAATAAATGATTTATTTTAAAATTGCTTCAAAATTGGTTTAATTAGAATAATTTATAAGTTGCTGGTGCCAAAACGGCAGCGCCAAAACGTCGTAGACCCGAAAAACTCAGTTTTACTATACATAACGTGTTACAGTACCACATCAAAGCATTCAATGCAAAAGCAGTCTCAAGAAATTTTTTTTGTATGCCCCCTCGAACCAAAATCCCGGCTACGCCTCTGTATTCTACAGTACATCGAGTTGCACCTTGACATTTCTCATTGTCAAGCGACAAAACTGTAGCAGGCGTCTGAGCAACTTTTGTAGTTCAATTCACGTGAATTATATTTGTTGGAAAAGCTTTCGAATAAATAAAACAGACTATAAGTATATGTCTTAGTAGAAAAAAATAGTAAAGCAGAAAGAGAAAAATAAAAAATACATAAATAAACTAATTATTTACATTCATCTTGCTGATAATACGAATTTATATCTACTTAATCGAAATCGAAACAATCTATTTTAGGTAGACACAGCTGAAGAAGATAGACGCAGTAGAAGCAAAAGGATTCTGTGCGAATCTTGGCATATCCCATCTCAACAGTTTATGGCCCGATCCGGAAATTGAGGGAAACCTTGGCAATTTACGCGAACATTCAGAACGCATGAAAGGGCTCAAATTTTTTTCTCTCAAGTAGACTGCTTTTTCCATTTTATTGAGCTTTCAAGGATTCTGGTTTTGAAAGGTCGAACTGATTGCTTTTCTTAAAATAAGTAATTACAGACTTATGAATATTTTGTTCAAAGTCACCATCAATCGAAAATTATTTCCTTCTATATTTTGTTGAATAAGGAAGATTGAAATCAACGCTGCTATGAATTGCTAAAACAGACGAGAAGTGTGCAAAAAAGGAACAAAATAATTTCTATAAAAGTCTCTTCATCTTGATTGACCCTGCTAACTTTCCTCAGATCAAAATGCTCCTCCTCGAAAGGGAGACAATGTAAACGGAATTATATTGTAAAGCATCGAATATTATTGAAATGTCTAGAGTTAACTGCGGCTGAAGCATATAAACAAATCAATGATGCGGATCAAATGATCGAATTCAAGCCCACTCCAGAAATAACAATCGGCGATATCGCTGAATATCGCTGACTGTTTTTGCGGTTCAAAATTACCCATAATTTCCCGATTTTTTGTAAGAAATCGCTGACTAAAATAGGAAGAATAGGATCTATCTCTATTTTTCTGGATATCATCGCCAATATTTTATATATACTATAGTCTGTTTCACATAACTTCGTGCATAAATACTAAGAATTTTCAACGACAGCAAGCCGAGGGTTTCGATAAATATATATCAGATCAATGCTATAATCGCAATCTGTCAGCTTATTGTCGGAGACAGTTTTAAAAGTTATGACCGAAGTTGTGTGAAACAGAGGTAAGTTAGAATCGGTGGTTTTTAAATAGGCATACTTTTTCAAGCGCATAAAACAAGTTAGGTAGGCATTCTTAAGATATGGGAGCTAGAGACTACAAAATTAATAAACACTGAAAAATATATTGTGTAATAAAAGTTATCCAAATGACATGTAATCATGCGGATGAATTGTAAATGCGCTGTGAATGTAGTGGTTCGCTTAGGTAGGTAGGTATACAATGACTATTTTTATAGGTAGGTAGGTAATGTATGTACGTATGTACATAAAAGTGAAAATATTAACATCTTAGAAGTAAATTATGCAAGTCAATCAATTCACAATAAATTCTAGCCTGGCACTACCATTTTTATGCTTTTAAGGAGGAAAACATTTTGTTCGCTTATGAATAAGTAAAAATCGTACAATATGAAAAATACAATGGGGTTGTTTATTCAAACAGAACATTGCCTTCTTTCACATTTTTCCCAAAAATTAGGGTAAACAGTCTATGCATGATCCAGGTCAATATCTCAACATGCACCCATCTGGATTAAGAAATAACGAATAATGGTAGGTAACAGAAAATAGAGAAAATTTCTGAAAATTCGTTTCGTAGAAAGGGGTTGACACTTGACAGAATAGCTATAGTCTGGTTAACACAAGTTTAGGCATAAATTTTAAAAATTATGTTCGACAATAAGTCGACAGATTGCGATTATAGCATTGATTTGATATATAGTTATCGTAATCCGTCGGTTTACTTTCGAAAAAATTCTTAAAATTTATGCCCAAACTATGTGAAACAGACTATAGTCTAGTGAAAAATAGCTCACTGTATAAAAATTAAAGTAGGTATATTTTCACGAGACCTGTGCATTACAAAATTATAAGAGCACTTCAAAGCAGCAATGATCATCATAGGTAGCGCGATAGCGCTACCTATAATATACTTGGCCATCCATTTTTCTTATATGTTTATCACAGCGAGTGCAAAATTTGTTTCCCCCCTCACAGCTATGACGGCACACATCTGGGAGGTGCGGTTTTTTCTTACTCGATGGATAATTAGAAAATTCGATGCCGGTCTTTCTTTTTGTTTACACTCAATACCGAGTTAGCAATGAGCGTGTAAAGTGTAAACCAAAAATCAAATAATTTGCGGAGGCCAATTTTTTTAAAATGTTGCTCCCGAGCTGTAGATTACGAATCTGACCTTAAAATTTCTTTACACTCGATGGCTGTTGCACAAAAGTGTAAAGTATACGTGTTTTTACTCTTTGCGTGTCCTTCAGCTTATCTAACTCAATTTTGGTTTCTGTGCAGTCCAATCAGTTTTATAATGTAGAGGGTTGCAAAATCTCAAAACCGAATTTTTTCTCTTATAATGCAATATTTCTTTATCTGTGATCGTTTTAGTGTAAAGGGTTCGAAACGAAAAACGATATTTCTTCAACTACTCCGCTAAGTAGGCGGAACATGCTAATTATGCTTAAAAGGTGCCCTGACCTTAGCGTTACAGATCCCAGCTTATTTTGTTTCTATACACCCAATATTGCGGTATTAGCACAAGTGTAAAGTTTACACCGAGAAGCATTTTTGCGCCCAGAGCGTCGTAGATGATGAATTTTTTAAAAAATGTTCTCCGTAAGGTCAGAATAACGAATCTGACCTTCAAACTTTTCTACAGCCAGTGTTTGTTGAGGTATGAAGAGGTGAACTTTGAATTATACCTACATCTATTTTCTAATGCCGATAGATAACTCCGTATTGCATATTGTTTGATCAGATTTTTCTTGTTTCAGAGGTTTTTGACTCGTCTTTAATAAATAATTATTTTTATCATCATAAATGCACTATTCTTAAGTTTCAGTAGAATGATGAATATTTTTCAAAATAGTATAATCAAGCTGAAATCTCCCAATATGTCGAGTTGGCGCAGTGGTTGACAACTCTGTTCTCGGATGCGGTCTTAAAAGAAGAATGATGGTTCGAATCTTCTGAATGCTAACTTTTTTTCATTTTTTTATTCTTTTGGCAAAACCATGCACTTTATTTGACTTATTCATCTATTTAGGTTCTGCAGATAACACTTTTTTGTTTTTTGAATTTCGCCTCAGTTCTCGAATGGGAGTGTAAAGAGTACGAAAATCTGGGGGTGAAAAGACACATTTTGGCCGAGTTTTCGACTTATTTATGTCTGCCAACAACTCCGGTTATGAGTTTTAGGAAATTTTCCTGACAGAAATGTACTACGGATCAAGGGCTAATGCAAACTTTTCTACAATCAATACGCAGTTAGTACCAGGGTTTTAAACTTTACACTCTAGTGGATGAGGTAAAAAACAGATTTTTTTCCAAGATTTCTCTGCCAACTTTTTCGGTCATGAGTTGGGGTGAATTGAATAGAATAGAAATAAAGTAACTTCTAATGGCTACACGTCGAAGCAAGTCGCGTTCAAAAAAACGTAATATTGAGCTGTTTATGGGGTGTAAAGTTCAAAATCTGAGGTGTAAAGTGGGCGAAAAAACATGTTTTTTCGTATTTTGATTGGTAATTCATATCAAATATTTTGCGGAACATAAGTTAGGCACATACAAACGTACTACAATCAAAGGGCAACAAACTGGCCCGAATCGAATTTATTTACATTCAATGGGGCGTTAGGTTCAGATTTTTAAAGTTTACAATGTGGTGGGCAGTGGAAAATACGTGTTTGTACATTTTTTGTTCGCCACTTTCTCTATTCAGAAGTCGGGCGAGGTCGAATAGGATAAAAATAAAGTACTTTCTAAGGGGTACGCGTCACAGCAAATTGCGTTTGTTTACATCAGTATTTAGCTTTTTCGGTAGGTGGAAAGTCAAAAAAATGGGGGAGTTAAATGTGTTTCTGTCTTGGATTTTCTGTCAAGTTCTGGGTCATGAGTCTGGACATAATCTCAAGTCTAAAAATGAACCAGAAACCAAAGGTGATACGCCACACTGCATATTAACTTTAGTTCTAGAGCCTTGTGGAAGCTTGACTTTTTCTAAAGTCTAAAAATGAACCAGGAATCAAATGTGAGACGCTAGTTGAGCGCCTTTCCTTACACTCAACAGTGGTGTAAAGTAGTTTGCAACTGATGTTTATTTGTTCTCGGGTTATTGTGGAGACTCAATTTTTTCATAAATCTTTATCGTAATATCTGAGTAATATTAGAATTACGAATCCGACTAAAGTCTTCTTTACACTCGGTGGTTGCGTAAGGTTTACACTGCATATTAACTTTAGTTCAAGAGCCTTGCGGAAGCTTAATTTTTTTGCAAAATGTTCTACGTAAAATCATAATTGGGAATCTGACTGTCAGTTTTCTCTACACCTAGTAGTAGTGTAAAGTTTGCACTATTCATTTGTTGTTAATATGTAGTTTATACTACAAATTTATTTTACTTCCAAATCTAAGCATTAGTGTTCCTTACACTTGATATTTGCGTAAAGTTTTTGAGTTTTTGCTGAAAAACTTTGATCTGTTTAAATAATGTAAGATTGTCTTGTTTAAAAAGGATAATGCTGATGTTAAGAACAATATTGTTTTCCGCGTTCTTGGACTGTTGTCATTATTGTGGCATGTTACTGTATGTGTTTACTGACTGATGTACTGAAATCACGCTGATTAAAAGTAGTGCAATAGCAAAGAAAAATGCTCCGATGGAAAAAAAGATGAATATACTTGGAATTGTGGATTATTAAGGATGTAAAAGGAGGGACTAGGAAAAATTTACCTAAAGTCGCAAAATCTGCTAAAAATCACACTTTCTCTAAGCAACGCAAAAAATCGAAGTATATTCTGCGGCCTCTAAAAAAGCATCTTTTTTAAATAATGTTCAAAGTTTCAGATAAGAGTGTATAAACAAAATCTGTAATGTTTATTTTTTTAAATTGCTGGCAAGTAGCAACGCTGACTAGCTTCGTATCCTGATT
The DNA here is from genome assembly GCA_036768485.1 of Mermis nigrescens. Taxonomy (NCBI): domain Eukaryota; kingdom Metazoa; phylum Nematoda; class Enoplea; order Mermithida; family Mermithidae; genus Mermis; species Mermis nigrescens. The sequence continues at coordinate 231,073 of JAVLUZ010000196.1, forward strand.
GATAGAAAACTAAGTGGTATTGTATTTGAAGTTGTTTTATTTTGTTTTGAGCATTAAAGCAAGCAAGCAAAGCAGGGCCGATTGATTAGTGCACACAATCGTTAAGGGCATGCTAGTGTACCTACATTTAGTCTGTTTCAAATCAACTTACGCGTTTCCTACTGTTTTAAACCATTCATTCAATTGACTTAGAAAGACTGTTAGTTTACTCAATATCATTGCCCATATCTACTGCATAGCTAATGTACTCCTTTTTCAATCATCTTATGGTTAAATATTTATTTTAATCTGTTGGCCGCAGAATACACTTCGATTTTTTGCGTTGCTTAGGGAAAGTGTGATTTTTAACAGATTTTGCGACTTTAGGTAGATTTTTCCTAGTCCCCTCCTTTTACATCCTTAATAATCCACAATTTCAAGTATATTCATCTTTTTTGTTCCATCGGAGCATTTTTCTTTGCTAGTTATAAATAGGCGCACAAACTTTCTCTTTAAAATTATATGATTATAGCATTTTCGAAGACTTCTTCTGAAAACATCCTTTGCTGTAAATTGCTTTAGCTCGTGTTTCATGTTTCGTGATTCGTGAAACACACTACAGACTATTTTAGATGGATCAATCTACTAAGGCCGGGGATTAGCCGAGAAAATATAACATCAATACATTATCCAATCACAGAATAATAAATGATAAAAATACCACACAAAGATATCAATTTCACAGTTTATCATTTGCACTGACTTCACAAAATGCTAGATGACTTCTTGAGAAACCACGATACATCATACGGGTCCGCACACTATTTCGGGAACCAATCTAAAGGATTAGAAAGGATTGGTAACAATTGAACGACGCAATGAAATGTCCGTACTTGTAATTTATATCTCTACCAAAAAACTGTATTTTTCTAGACAGAAAACTCAGTGAATTTTTCTTCCTTCTTAGTCTCCCTAATCTCAGGGCATTAAAAAACGAGCCGGCGACATCTCTCGCTGTGAACGAAATTCTAGCCGCACCAGCTTCCGGATCTTTCACGCTACTCGGGCTCCTTGCTGCGCTTATGGTCAATAAAACGTTAACTTGTGTAACTTCGAAAAATCCATTCTAAACTGTGTAGTAGCACCTAAGCTGCAGTTATTAAGCCAAAATGTCGACCGTTAATTAATGTTCCTTAAAAGATTCACAAGGTCATTCGAGGCCTTCTTCAATACCCCACACTCAGGTGTGATCTCTAGTCCAAATCCACTTTTTCAATTTATGTGCGGGTTTTTCATATTATTTTTTATATTATTTTTCTCATATTTTTCATATTAATCACAGTAATATCTGCTAGGAAATTTCTAAGCGACTTATGAAACAAAAATATTACGTCTTGTTTATTATTTAATGTCTTCCAAGTACGAAATTGGCCATCGGAAGCAAACGTGACACAAACATTTGAATCGGGTCAGGCCATGCCCTCGGGCTATATAAGGGCAGCGACCGAATTCCGAGGGGTCTGGTGGTGCAAAACTGGCAAAAATAAAAAAAACATGCCAAAAATTCGATTCTGGGGGTCTTTTGATTTTTGGCGGGGTCTACCGGATTCTCAGGGAGGGGGTGTAAACCATTGGTGGGCAGCATTAAAATTCTAGGGCAAGATTTTTAAAGGTCAAAAAATGGCTTAAAAATGGTGATATGGCGGAAAAAAACCCAGACAAAAAATTTTCAAAACTCGAATTCTGCGGGGGGGGGTATTTCGGTTTAGAAAGGGAGGGGTATTCGGCCTTCTGGGACGCAATGTGCATACCCCAGCACCTCGTCCCCACACACGTGTGGTGTGAACTCCAACGCCCACGTGTACCTCGGACTCAGCATGCATTTATAGTCTGTTTCACACAACTTCGTTCATAAATTCTAAAACTATCTCCGACAATAAACTGACCGATTGCGATTATAGCATTGATCTGATTTATAATTATCGTAAGCCTCAGCCTACTGTCATGAAAATTCTTAGAATTTATGCACGAAGTTATTGTAAACGGACTATAAGTTGCCGCCAAATTATTTTTACGCGTCTTGTGATTTTTTTCTAGTGATAGTCGTAGTGAAAATGTACCTACCCATAGAGCTGGCTTAACCTAGAGGTCAAAAATAATTATTAATGCTTTCAGATATGCTTTTTCTTAAAAATTAGAAAATTATGTTACCATTAAAGTAAGAACTTACACTAAATTTTAAAATATAGTAATGCTAGTGTTTTCATTTATAATTCGTGAAATATTAGAGCAATACGAAATTATATAAATTAATAATACGCCGTACGTTTTAAGGTTTAGCAGAGTATAATGACGCTACGTTGAAATTCGGGAGAGTCGCAACTGTGTAGGTATTAAGGCATAAAAATTTAAAGCTTTTGAAGTGTTGAGTAATTCCTCAAAAACTCATTCTTAGTTGAGACTTTGCGCGCTACAGCTTTAACATTGTTCTTCATTCTTCCACTGTTAAGAGTCAATGTCTGTAAGAATCACCTTGCTGTAATAGTGACTTACATAAGCAAAAAATAATTTTTCTTGGTTTTAACATATATTACACAACTTTTTACGCTGATTCCGAATCTGAAAACCGTTTTACACAAAAATGACTTTTTGCTGACTTATAGGGGTGTAAAGTGTGAAAAATCGGAATATGTGCCGAATTTCATATGTTGATTGATATTTTCCAGAATAATAAACATTTTTCAATGCAATTTTTTTCAAATTACAGAATATTAAATGGGCTTTACAAAAAGTATAAAAAGTTTGTTTACCGGATCATCCCACAGAATACAGCAGTCATTAAAAGTCAAAAATATGAATTTTTGCACAAGCAACATTTTTACTTTTTTAGCCATAAGTCCAGAGTGGTCATACAGAATCGAACCTTATTTCACCACAATATGTGCCACCTATGTACCCGTTTCTGTGTAAAAAATGTAGGATATGTGATAAATAGTTATTGACCACTTTTGACAAACGTGAAATTAACTCACGTGTTCAAATTTCAAAATTGATTCATTTGTGCCATAAAAAATTTAATGTTTCGATCTATAACTCCAGAACTGTGAAACATTGTGCGACTGCATTATACCACAGCTTGTATCATCTATGTGCCTAAGTGCTTGCAAAAGATCATGCTTATACCTTAACTGGTTGTTGACCATTTCTGACAAACGGTCATTGAACTCAATTGGTCAAAGTCTAAAAAATCATACATGTGTGTTACAAATAAGTTTCCTTTTGAGCTGTAATTCGAAAAATAAAATTCATCTTGTGGCCACATTACACCACAATTTGCACTATCTATTTGCCTAATTATATTCAAAAATCCATCCACATATGTTTGATATTTATTGACCATTTGTGGACTACGTAAACTTGGCTCCATTAATCAAAATCAAGAAGTCACACATTGGTGCTTCAAAAAATTTTTCTTTCGGCTCTGTAACCCAAGAATTAGTACACATTTTTCAAGCGCATTACACCACAGTCTCTACCATATATGTCCCTAATTGTATACAAAAAAATCATCTGCACATTCCACGTACTTATCAATCAGCCATATTTCACAAGTGTGAACTTGACCTAATTGGTCAAACTGAAGAAATGCATGCTTTTGTTTCAAATAATTTTATTTTCTATTTCTAACGAGAAGTAAAATCTATCTGGTGACCATAATATGCCACGGTTCGCACTATCTATTTGCCTAATTGCATGCAAAAAATTCATACATATATGTTGGATTATATTTATTTATTATTTGTACCTGTAGAAAATCCTAACATAAAGGAATGTTTCATATCGTCAAAATTCAATTGTCAAAACATTCTGAATGAATCAATGTGTCTTCAACGTCATCTGCCTCATCATCTGGATTTGGGTCTGGTTGGAAAAAATCTCCTGAGCAGTCATCTTCATCAGTTTCAGTTGGGTCAATTGCTTCTCTTTTTCGTGCTTCCCGCGACCAAAATCCTGCAATTTGCTGCCATGATAAAAACTCAGATTGCTTGAATTGGGGCAATCTTCGCATTTCAGTTGCAGTCTCCCTTGGATCGCACTTTCTTCGAGTCTTAATTTCATCATCAAATTTTTAATGAAAATATTGGCGCTGGTTTTCTGTGACTGCTTTACAAGATCTTTTTGCCTTAAAGCCCAGCCAGTTGGTAATCTTTGGATTGAATCATCATCTGCAAGTAGTAAAGCGGGCCCTTCTGGAGTCTCCGTGCTTAAGTATAGCACGTGCTTAAGCATAGAGATTCCATCTGGACCACGCACGCTCTTAGTACACTTGCACTTAGCCGCTTGAATCACCAAATTTTTGGCTATACTACTACTCATACGCGTGAAGCGCCCAACAATGCACAGTCGGTTATCCAGGACGGGCGGAGTTAATCAATTTTAATTTGCATAACTAGCTAGCAGCCTCCCCCATGCTACTGTTACTACACATAGGCGTGAAGCGCTCAAGTATCCACAGTCGGATATCCAGGACGGGCGGAACCAATTAATTTTAATTCGCATAAGTAGCTAGCAGCCTCCCACCATGCTACTGTTACTAAACATAGGCGTGAAGCGCCCAACAATGCACAGTCGGTTATCCAGGACGGGCGGAGCCAATTAATTTTAATTTGCATAACTAGCTAGCAGCGTCCCCCCATGCTACTGTTCTAATTTTAGATCAGTTTTAGTTTAACTATCTTGGTTCACTGCACGTTGAAGCATTGCCACACCGTTCTATTTTTGCATGTTTTTCGAACTTCGAGACATGTAGGTTCTGCAGCTTATGAGACAAAACTTATGTGTGCAATCATTTTATTTCTATAGCTTATGAGACAAAACTTATGTTATTCATTCTCATCTTATTTATAGCTCATGTGGGGTGAGTGAGTAGGGTATACGGTTGAAAAGTAATTTATTAATTTCTACTCTTTTTCCAGAGAAAAAATTTAAAAAAAGAATAAATAAATAAAAATAAATAAATAAATAAAAATAAGCATCGAATTTGGACATCAGGCTATACAATAATAATACAACACCTTAATCAATCAATATCAGAAAAAAACAAGCCAAATAAAAATTTACAGAGAATTAGCCAGGCAGCAACAACATATAGCAAGCGCTCAATACAAATTCCTACAACACAACGCATTAGTACGACGCATGGGTAGTTTTTAATTGATGAGAGTCTACGTTTGATATTTGGAATAAATAGTTTTATCTCAATTTATTCGTCAGGACAAGCCGAGTCTAGATTAGGATTAATCTAGGGACACCTTGACAGCCCTGAATCCAAGAACATTCAAAGGTGAACCTATGGACTGAGAAATGGAACTGAATGATTTTAAGCTTCTTTTCTGACTAGCTGCGGAAAGTTAAGTTTGATAGGTAGTTTTTAATCGATGAGAGTCTACGTTTGATATTTGGAATAAATAGTTTTATCTCAATTTATTCGTGGACATGCCGAGTCTAGATTAGGATTAATCTAGGGACACCTTGACAGCCCTGAATCCAAGAACTTTCAAAAGTGAACCGATAACCTGAGAAATTGATAAACTGAATGATTTTTAAGCTTCTTTTCCGACTAGCTGCGGAAAGTTAAGTTTGATAGGTAGTTTTTAATTGATGAGAGTCTACGTTTGATATTTGGAATAAATAGTTTTATCTCAATTTATTCGTGAACAAGCCGAGTCTAGATTAGGATTAATCTAGGGACACCTTGACAGCCCTGAATCCAAGAACTTTTAGAGGTGAGCCTATGACCTGAGAAATGGAACTGAATGATTTTGAGCTTCTTTTCCGACTAGCTGCGGAAAGTTAAGTTTGATAGGTAGTTTTTAATCGATGAGAGTCTACGTTTGAGATTTGGAATAAATAGTTTTATCTCAATTTATTCGTGGACAAGCCGAGTCTAGATTAGGATTAATCTAGGGACACCTTGACAGCCCTGAATCCCAGAACTTTCAAAAGTGAACCGGTAACCTGAGAAATTGAATGAAGCTGAATGATTTTTAAGCTTCCTTTCCGACTAGCTGCAAAAAGTTAAGTTTGATAGGTAGTTTTTAATTGATGAGAGTCTACGTTTGATATTTGGAATAAATAGTTTTATCTCAATTTATTCGTGAACAAGCCGAGTCTAGATTAGGATTAATCTAGGGACACCTTGACAGCCCTGAATCCAAGAACTTTTAGAGGTGAGCCTATGACCTGAGAAATGGAACTGAATGATTTTTGAGCTTCTTTTCCGACTAGCTGCGGAAAGTTAAGTTTGATAGGTAGTTTTTAATCGATGAGAGTCTACGTTTGAGATTTGGAATAAATAGTTTTATCTCAATTTATTCGTGGACAAGCCGAGTCTAGATTAGGATTAATCTAGGGACACCTTGACAGCCCTGAATCCCAGAACTTTCAAAAGTGAACCGGTAACCTGAGAAATTGAATGAAGCTGAATGATTTTTAAGCTTCCTTTCCGACTAGCTGCAAAAAGTTAAGTTTGATAGGTAGTTTTTAATTGATGAGAGTCTACGTTTGATATTTGGAATAAATAGTTTTATCTCAATTTATTCGTGAACAAGCCGAGTCTAGATTAGGATTAATCTAGGGACACCTTGACAGCCCTGAATCCAAGAACTTTTAGAGGTGAGCCTATGACCTGAGAAATGGAACTGAATGATTTTTGAGCTTCTTTTCCGACTAGCTGCGGAAAGTTAAGTTTGATAGGTAGTTTTTAATCGATGAGAGTCTACGTTTGAGATTTGGAATAAATAGTTTTATCTCAATTTATTCGTGGACAAGCCGAGTCTAGATTAGGATTAATCTAGGGACACCTTGACAGCCCTGAATCCCAGAACTTTCAAAAGTGAACCGGTAACCTGAGAAATTGAATGAAGCTGAATGATTTTTAAGCTTCCTTTCCGACTAGCTGCAAAAAGTTAAGTTTGATAGGTAGTTTTTAATTGATGAGAGTCTACGTTTGATATTTGGAATAAATAGTTTTATCTCAATTTATTCGTGGACAAGCCGAGTCTAGATTAGGATTAATCTAGGGACACCTTGACAGCCCTGAATCCAAGAACTTTCAAAAGTGAACCTATGACCTGAGAAATGAGAACTGAATGATTTTTAAGCTTCTTTTCCGACTAGCTGCGGAAAGTTAAGTTTGATAGGTAGTTTTTAATCGATGAGAGTCTACGTTTGATATTTGGAATAAATAGTTTTATCTCAATTTATTCGTGGACAAGCCGAGTCTAGATTAGGATTAATCTAGGGACACCTTGACAGCCCTGAATCCAAGAACTTTCAAAAGTGAACCTATGACCTGAGAAATTGAATGAACTGAATGATTTTTAAGCTTCTTTTCCGACTAGCTGCGGAAAGTTAAGTTTGATAGGTAGTTTTTAATCGATGAGAGTCTACGTTTGATATTTGGAATAAATAGTTTTATCTCAATTTATTCGTGGACATGCCGAGTCTAGATTAGGATTAATCTAGGGACACCTTGACAGCCCTGAATCCCAGAACTTTCAAAAGTGAACCGATAACCTGAGAAATTGAATGAAACTGAATGATTTTTAAGCTTCTTTTCCGACTAGCTGCGGAAAGTTAAGTTTGATAGGTAGTTTTTAATTGATGAGAGTCTACGTTTGATATTTGGAATAAATAGTTTTATCTCAATTTATTCGTGGACATGCCGAGTCTAGATTAGGATTAATCTAGGGACACCTTGACAGCCCTGAATCCAAGAACTTTCAAAAGTGAACCTATGACCTGAGAAATGAGAACTGAATGATTTTTAAGCTTCTTTTCCGACTAGCTGCGGAAAGTTAAGTTTGATAGGTAGTTTTTAATCGATGAGAGTCTACGTTTGATATTTGGAATAAATAGTTTTATCTCAATTTATTCGTGGACAAGCCGAGTCTAGATTAGGATTAATCTAGGGACACCTTGACAGCCCTGAATCCAAGAACTTTCAAAAGTGAACCTATGACCTGAGAAATGAAGAACTGAATGATTTTTAAGCTTCTTTTCCGACTAGCTGCGGAAAGTTAAGTTTGATAGGTAGTTTTTAATCGATGAGAGTCTACGTTTGATATTTGGAATAAATAGTTTTATCTCAATTTATTCGTGGACAAGCCGAGTCTAGATTAGGATTAATCTAGGGACACCTTGACAGCCCTGAATCCAAGAACTTTCAAAAGTGAACCTATGACCTGAGAAATGAAACTGAATGATTTTTAAGCTTCTTTTCCGACTAGCTGCGGAAAGTTAAGTTTGATAGGTAGTTTTTAATCGATGAGAGTCTACGTTTGATATTTGGAATAAATAGTTTTATCTCAATTTATTCGTGGACATGCCGAGTCTAGATTAGGATTAATCTAGGGACACCTTGACAGCCCTGAATCCAAGAACTTTCAAAAGTGAACCTATGACCTGAGAAATTAATGAAACTGAATGATTTTTAAGCTTCTTTTCCGACTAGCTGCGGAAAGTTAAGTTTGATAGGTAGTTTTTAATCGATGAGAGTCTACGTTTGATATTTGGAATAAATAGTTTTATCTCAATTTATTCGTGGACATGCCGAGTCTAGATTAGGATTAATCTAGGGACACCTTGACAGCCCTGAATCCAAGAACTTTCAAAAGTGAACCGATAACCTAAGAAATTGAATGAAACTGCATGATTTTTAAGCTTCTTTTCCGACTAGCTGCAGAAAGTTAAGTTTGATAGGTAGTTTTTAATTGATGAGAGTCTACGTTTGATATTTGGAATAAATAGTTTTATCTCAATTTATTCGTGGACATGCCGAGTCTAGATTAGGATTAATCTAGGGACACCTTGACAGCCCTGAATCCAAGAACTTTCAAAAGTGAACCTATGACCTGAGAAATGAAACTGAATGATTTTTAAGCTTCTTTTCCGACTAGCTGCGGAAAGTTAAGTTTGATAGGTAGTTTTTAATCGATGAGAGTCTACGTTTGATATTTGGAATAAATAGTTTTATCTCAATTTATTCGTGGACAAGCCGAGTCTAGATTAGGATTAATCTAGGGACACCTTGACAGCCCTGAATCCAAGAACTTTCAAAAGTGAACCTATGACCTGAGAAATGAAACTGAATGATTTTTAAGCTTCTTTTCCGACTAGCTGCGGAAAGTTAAGTTTGATAGGTAGTTTTTAATCGATGAGAGTCTACGTTTGATATTTGGAATAAATAGTTTTATCTCAATTTATTCGTGGACATGCCGAGTCTAGATTAGGATTAATCTAGGGACACCTTGACAGCCCTGAATCCAAGAACTTTCAAAAGTGAACCGATAACCTAAGAAATTGAATGAAACTGCATGATTTTTAAGCTTCTTTTCCGACTAGCTGCAGAAAGTTAAGTTTGATAGGTAGTTTTTAATTGATGAGAGTCTACGTTTGATATTTGGAATAAATAGTTTTATCTCAATTTATTCGTGGACAAGCCGAGTCTAGATTAGGATTAATCTAGGGACACCTTGACAGCCCTGAATCCAAGAACTTTCAAAAGTGAACCTATGACCTGAGAAATGAAACTGAATGATTTTTAAGCTTCTTTTCCGACTAGCTGCGGAAAGTTAAGTTTGATAGGTAGTTTTTAATCGATGAGAGTCTACGTTTGATATTTGGAATAAATAGTTTTATCTCAATTTATTCGTGGACATGCCGAGTCTAGATTAGGATTAATCTAGGGACACCTTGACAGCCCTGAATCCAAGAACTTTCAAAAGTGAACCTATGACCTGAGAAATGAAACTGAATGATTTTTAAGCTTCTTTTCCGACTAGCTGCGGAAAGTTAAGTTTGATAGGTAGTTTTTAATTGATGAGAGTCTACGTTTGATATTTGGAATAAATAGTTTTATCTCAATTTATTCGTGGACAAGCCGAGTCTAGATTAGGATTAATCTAGGGACACCTTGACAGCCCTGAATCCAAGAACTTTCAAAAGTGAACCTATGACCTGAGAAATGAAACTGAATGATTTTTAAGCTTCTTTTCCGACTAGCTGCGGAAAGTTAAGTTTGATAGGTAGTTTTTAATCGATGAGAGTCTACGTTTGATATTTGGAATAAATAGTTTTATCTCAATTTATTCGTGGACATGCCGAGTCTAGATTAGGATTAATCTAGGGACACCTTGACAGCCCTGAATCCAAGAACTTTCAAAAGTGAACCGATAACCTAAGAAATTGAATGAAACTGCATGATTTTTAAGCTTCTTTTCCGACTAGCTGCGGAAAGTTAAGTTTGATAGGTAGTTTTTAATTGATGAGAGTCTACGTTTGATATTTGGAATAAATAGTTTTATCTCAATTTATTCGTGGACAAGCCGAGTCTAGATTAGGATTAATCTAGGGACACCTTGACAGCCCTGAATCCAAGAACTTTCAAAAGTGAACCGATAACCTGAGAAATTGAATGAAACTGAATGATTTTTAAGCTTCTTTTCCGACTAGCTGCGGAAAGTTAAGTTTGATAGGTAGTTTTTAATTGATGAGAGTCTACGTTTGATATTTGGAATAAATAGTTTTATCTCAATTTATTCGTGGACATGCCGAGTCTAGATTAGGATTAATCTAGGGACACCTTGACAGCCCTGAATCCAAGAACTTTCAAAAGTGAACCGATAACCTGAGAAATTGAATGAAACTGAATGATTTTTAAGCTTCTTTTCCGACTAGCTGCGGAAAGTTAAGTTTGATAGGTAGTTTTTAATCGATGAGAGTCTACGTTTGATATTTGGAATAAATAGTTTTATCTCAATTTATTCGTGGACAAGCCGAGTCTAGATTAGGATTAATCTAGGGACACCTTGACAGCCCTGAATCCAAGAACTTTCAAAAGTGAACCTATGACCTGAGAAATGAAACTGAATGATTTTTAAGCTTCTTTTCCGACTAGCTGCGGAAAGTTAAGTTTGATAGGTAGTTTTTAATCGATGAGAGTCTACGTTTGATATTTGGAATAAATAGTTTTATCTCAATTTATTCGTGGACATGCCGAGTCTAGATTAGGATTAATCTAGGGACACCTTGACAGCCCTGAATCCAAGAACTTTCAAAAGTGAACCGATAACCTAAGAAATTGAATGAAACTGCATGATTTTTAAGCTTCTTTTCCGACTAGCTGCAGAAAGTTAAGTTTGATAGGTAGTTTTTAATCGATGAGAGTCTACGTTTGATATTTGGAATAAATAGTTTTATCTCAATTTATTCGTGGACATGCCGAGTCTAGATTAGGATTAATCTAGGGACACCTTGACAGCCCTGAATCCAAGAACTTTCAAAAGTGAACCTATGACCTGAGAAATGAAACTGAATGATTTTTAAGCTTCTTTTCCGACTAGCTGCGGAAAGTTAAGTTTGATAGGTAGTTTTTAATCGATGAGAGTCTACGTTTGATATTTGGAATAAATAGTTTTATCTCAATTTATTCGTGGACATGCCGAGTCTAGATTAGGATTAATCTAGGGACACCTTGACAGCCCTGAATCCAAGAACTTTCAAAAGTGAACCTATGACCTGAGAAATTGAAACTGAATGATTTTTAAGCTTCTTTTCCGACTAGCTGCGGAAAGTTAAGTTTGATAGGTAGTTTTTAATCGATGAGAGTCTACGTTTGATATTTGGAATAAATAGTTTTATCTCAATTTATTCGTGGACATGCCGAGTCTAGATTAGGATTAATCTAGGGACACCTTGACAGCCCTGAATCCAAGAACTTTCAAAAGTGAACCGATAACCTGAGAAATTGAATGAAACTGAATGATTTTTAAGCTTCTTTTCCGACTAGCTGCGGAAAGTTAAGTTTGATAGGTAGTTTTTAATCGATGAGAGTCTACGTTTGATATTTGGAATAAATAGTTTTATCTCAATTTATTCGTGGACATGCCGAGTCTAGATTAGGATTAATCTAGGGACACCTTGACAGCCCTGAATCCAAGAACTTTCAAAAGTGAACCGATAACCTAAGAAATTGAATGAAACTGCATGATTTTTAAGCTTCTTTTCCGACTAGCTGCAGAAAGTTAAGTTTGATAGGTAGTTTTTAATTGATGAGAGTCTACGTTTGATATTTGGAATAAATAGTTTTATCTCAATTTATTCGTGGACATGCCGAGTCTAGATTAGGATTAATCTAGGGACACCTTGACAGCCCTGAATCCAAGAACTTTCAAAAGTGAACCTATGACCTGAGAAATTAATGAAACTGAATGATTTTTAAGCTTCTTTTCCGACTAGCTGCGGAAAGTTAAGTTTGATAGGTAGTTTTTAATCGATGAGAGTCTACGTTTGATATTTGGAATAAATAGTTTTATCTCAATTTATTCGTGGACATGCCGAGTCTAGATTAGGATTAATCTAGGGACACCTTGACAGCCCTGAATCCAAGAACTTTCAAAAGTGAACCTATGACCTGAGAAATTGAAACTGAATGATTTTTAAGCTTCTTTTCCGACTAGCTGCGGAAAGTTAAGTTTGATAGGTAGTTTTTAATCGATGAGAGTCTACGTTTGATATTTGGAATAAATAGTTTTATCTCAATTTATTCGTGGACAAGCCGAGTCTAGATTAGGATTAATCTAGGGACACCTTGACAGCCCTGAATCCAAGAACTTTCAAAAGTGAACCTATGACCTGAGAAATTGAATGAAACTGAATGATTTTTAAGCTTCTTTTCCGACTAGCTGCGGAAAGTTAAGTTTGATAGGTAGTTTTTAATCGATGAGAGTCTACGTTTGATATTTGGAATAAATAGTTTTATCTCAATTTATTCGTGGACATGCCGAGTCTAGATTAGGATTAATCTAGGGACACCTTGACAGCCCTGAATCCAAGAACTTTCAAAAGTGAACCGATAACCTGAGAAATTGAATGAAACTGCATGATTTTTAAGCTTCTTTTCCGACTAGCTGCAGAAAGTTAAGTTTGATAGGTAGTTTTTAATTGATGAGAGTCTACGTTTGATATTTGGAATAAATAGTTTTATCTCAATTTATTCGTGGACATGCCGAGTCTAGATTAGGATTAATCTAGGGACACCTTGACAGCCCTGAATCCCAGAACTTTCAAAAGTGAACCGATAACCTGAGAAATTGAATGAAACTGAATGATTTTTAAGCTTCTTTTCCGACTAGCTGCGGAAAGTTAAGTTTGATAGGTAGTTTTTAATCGATGAGAGTCTACGTTTGATATTTGGAATAAATAGTTTTATCTCAATTTATTCGTGGACAAGCCGAGTCTAGATTAGGATTAATCTAGGGACACCTTGACAGCCCTGAATCCAAGAACTTTCAAAAGTGAACCTATGACCTGAGAAATGAAACTGAATGATTTTTAAGCTTCTTTTCCGACTAGCTGCGGAAAGTTAAGTTTGATAGGTAGTTTTTAATCGATGAGAGTCTACGTTTGATATTTGGAATAAATAGTTTTATCTCAATTTATTCGTGGACATGCCGAGTCTAGATTAGGATTAATCTAGGGACACCTTGACAGCCCTGAATCCAAGAACTTTCAAAAGTGAACCGATAACCTAAGAAATTGAATGAAACTGAATGATTTTTAAGCTTCTTTTTCCGACTAGCTGCGGAAAGTTAAGTTTGATAGGTAGTTTTTAATCGATGAGAGTCTACGTTTGATATTTGGAATAAATAGTTTTATCTCAATTTATTCGTGGACATGCCGAGTCTAGATTAGGATTAATCTAGGGACACCTTGACAGCCCTGAATCCAAGAACTTTCAAAAGTGAACCGATAACCTGAGAAATTGAATGAAACTGAATGATTTTTAAGCTTCTTTTCCGACTAGCTGCGGAAAGTTAAGTTTGATAGGTAGTTTTTAATCGATGAGAGTCTACGTTTGATATTTGGAATAAATAGTTTTATCTCAATTTATTCGTGGACATGCCGAGTCTAGATTAGGATTAATCTAGGGACACCTTGACAGCCCTGAATCCCAGAACTTTCAAAAGTGAACCGATAACCTGAGAAATTGAATGAAACTGAATGATTTTTAAGCTTCTTTTCCGACTAGCTGCGGAAAGTTAAGTTTGATAGGTAGTTTTTAATCGATGAGAGTCTACGTTTGATATTTGGAATAAATAGTTTTATCTCAATTTATTCGTGGACAAGCCGAGTCTAGATTAGGATTAATCTAGGGACACCTTGACAGCCCTGAATCCAAGAACTTTCAAAAGTGAACCTATGACCTGAGAAATGAAACTGAATGATTTTTAAGCTTCTTTTCCGACTAGCTGCGGAAAGTTAAGTTTGATAGGTAGTTTTTAATCGATGAGAGTCTACGTTTGATATTTGGAATAAATAGTTTTATCTCAATTTATTCGTGGACATGCCGAGTCTAGATTAGGATTAATCTAGGGACACCTTGACAGCCCTGAATCCCAGAACTTTCAAAAGTGAACCGATAACCTAAGAAATTGAATGAAACTGAATGATTTTTAAGCTTCTTTTCCGACTAGCTGCGGAAAGTTAAGTTTGATAGGTAGTTTTTAATCGATGAGAGTCTACGTTTGATATTTGGAATAAATAGTTTTATCTCAATTTATTCGTGGACATGCCGAGTCTAGATTAGGATTAATCTAGGGACACCTTGACAGCCCTGAATCCAAGAACTTTCAAAAGTGAACCGATGACCTGAGAAATTGAATGAACTGAATGATTTTTAAGCTTCTTTTCCGACTAGCTGCAGAAAGTTAAGTTTGATAGGTAGTTTTTAATCGATGAGAGTCTACGTTTGATATTTGGAATAAATAGTTTTATCTCAATTTATTCGTGGACATGCCGAGTCTAGATTAGGATTAATCTAGGGACACCTTGACAGCCCTGAATCCCAGAACTTTCAAAAGTGAACCGATAACCTGAGAAATTGAATGAAACTGCATGATTTTTAAGCTTCTTTTCCGACTAGCTGCAGAAAGTTAAGTTTGATAGGTAGTTTTTAATTGATGAGAGTCTACGTTTGATATTTGGAATAAATAGTTTTATCTCAATTTATTCGTGGACAAGCCGAGTCTAGATTAGGATTAATCTAGGGACACCTTGACAGCCCTGAATCCAAGAACTTTCAAAAGTGAACCTATGACCTGAGAAATGAAACTGAATGATTTTTAAGCTTCTTTTCCGACTAGCTGCGGAAAGTTAAGTTTGATAGGTAGTTTTTAATCGATGAGAGTCTACGTTTGATATTTGGAATAAATAGTTTTATCTCAATTTATTTGTGGACATGCCGAGTCTAGATTAGGATTAATCTAGGGACACCTTGACAGCCCTGAATCCAAGAACTTTCAAAAGTGAACCGATAACCTAAGAAATTGAATGAAACTGCATGATTTTTAAGCTTCTTTTCCGACTAGCTGCGGAAAGTTAAGTTTGATAGGTAGTTTTTAATTGATGAGAGTCTACGTTTGATATTTGGAATAAATAGTTTTATCTCAATTTATTCGTGGACATGCCGAGTCTAGATTAGGATTAATCTAGGGACACCTTGACAGCCCTGAATCCAAGAACTTTCAAAAGTGAACCGATAACCTGAGAAATTGAATGAAACTGAATGATTTTTAAGCTTCTTTTCCGACTAGCTGCGGAAAGTTAAGTTTGATAGGTAGTTTTTAATCGATGAGAGTCTACGTTTGATATTTGGAATAAATAGTTTTATCTCAATTTATTCGTGGACAAGCCGAGTCTAGATTAGGATTAATCTAGGGACACCTTGACAGCCCTGAATCCAAGAACTTTCAAAAGTGAACCTATGACCTGAGAAATTAATGAAACTGAATGATTTTTAAGCTTCTTTTCCGACTAGCTGCGGAAAGTTAAGTTTGATAGGTAGTTTTTAATCGATGAGAGTCTACGTTTGATATTTGGAATAAATAGTTTTATCTCAATTTATTCGTGGACATGCCGAGTCTAGATTAGGATTAATCTAGGGACACCTTGACAGCCCTGAATCCCAGAACTTTCAAAAGTGAACCGATAACCTAAGAAATTGAATGAAACTGCATGATTTTTAAGCTTCTTTTCCGACTAGCTGCAGAAAGTTAAGTTTGATAGGTAGTTTTTAATCGATGAGAGTCTACGTTTGATATTTGGAATAAATAGTTTTATCTCAATTTATTCGTGGACAAGCCGAGTCTAGATTAGGATTAATCTAGGGACACCTTGACAGCCCTGAATCCAAGAACTTTCAAAAGTGAACCGATAACCTGAGAAATTGAATGAAACTGAATGATTTTTAAGCTTCTTTTCCGACTAGCTGCGGAAAGTTAAGTTTGATAGGTAGTTTTTAATCGATGAGAGTCTACGTTTGATATTTGGAATAAATAGTTTTATCTCAATTTATTCGTGGACATGCCGAGTCTAGATTAGGATTAATCTAGGGACACCTTGACAGCCCTGAATCCAAGAACTTTCAAAAGTGAACCGATAACCTGAGAAATTGAATGAAACTGAATGATTTTTAAGCTTCTTTTCCGACTAGCTGCGGAAAGTTAAGTTTGATAGGTAGTTTTTAATTGATGAGAGTCTACGTTTGATATTTGGAATAAATAGTTTTATCTCAATTTATTCGTGGACAAGCCGAGTCTAGATTAGGATTAATCTAGGGACACCTTGACAGCCCTGAATCCAAGAACTTTCAAAAGTGAACCTATGACCTGAGAAATGAAACTGAATGATTTTTAAGCTTCTTTTCCGACTAGCTGCGGAAAGTTAAGTTTGATAGGTAGTTTTTAATCGATGAGAGTCTACGTTTGATATTTGGAATAAATAGTTTTATCTCAATTTATTCGTGGACATGCCGAGTCTAGATTAGGATTAATCTAGGGACACCTTGACAGCCCTGAATCCCAGAACTTTCAAAAGTGAACCGATAACCTAAGAAATTGAATGAAACTGCATGATTTTTAAGCTTCTTTTCCGACTAGCTGCGGAAAGTTAAGTTTGATAGGTAGTTTTTAATCGATGAGAGTCTACGTTTGATATTTGGAATAAATAGTTTTATCTCAATTTATTCGTGGACATGCCGAGTCTAGATTAGGATTAATCTAGGGACACCTTGACAGCCCTGAATCCCAGAACTTTCAAAAGTGAACCGATAACCTAAGAAATTGAATGAAACTGCATGATTTTTAAGCTTCTTTTCCGACTAGCTGCAGAAAGTTAAGTTTGATAGGTAGTTTTTAATTGATGAGAGTCTACGTTTGATATTTGGAATAAATAGTTTTATCTCAATTTATTCGTGGACATGCCGAGTCTAGATTAGGATTAATCTAGGGACACCTTGACAGCCCTGAATCCCAGAACTTTCAAAAGTGAACCGATAACCTGAGAAATTGAATGAAACTGAATGATTTTTAAGCTTCTTTTCCGACTAGCTGCGGAAAGTTAAGTTTGATAGGTAGTTTTTAATCGATGAGAGTCTACGTTTGATATTTGGAATAAATAGTTTTATCTCAATTTATTCGTGGACAAGCCGAGTCTAGATTAGGATTAATCTAGGGACACCTTGACAGCCCTGAATCCAAGAACTTTCAAAAGTGAACCTATGACCTGAGAAATGAAACTGAATGATTTTTAAGCTTCTTTTCCGACTAGCTGCGGAAAGTTAAGTTTGATAGGTAGTTTTTAATCGATGAGAGTCTACGTTTGATATTTGGAATAAATAGTTTTATCTCAATTTATTCGTGGACAAGCCGAGTCTAGATTAGGATTAATCTAGGGACACCTTGACAGCCCTGAATCCAAGAACTTTCAAAAGTGAACCGATAACCTAAGAAATTGAATGAAACTGCATGATTTTTAAGCTTCTTTTCCGACTAGCTGCAGAAAGTTAAGTTTGATAGGTAGTTTTTAATTGATGAGAGTCTACGTTTGATATTTGGAATAAATAGTTTTATCTCAATTTATTCGTGGACATGCCGAGTCTAGATTAGGATTAATCTAGGGACACCTTGACAGCCCTGAATCCCAGAACTTTCAAAAGTGAACCGATAACCTGAGAAATTGAATGAAACTGAATGATTTTTAAGCTTCTTTTCCGACTAGCTGCGGAAAGTTAAGTTTGATAGGTAGTTTTTAATCGATGAGAGTCTACGTTTGATATTTGGAATAAATAGTTTTATCTCAATTTATTCGTGGACAAGCCGAGTCTAGATTAGGATTAATCTAGGGACACCTTGACAGCCCTGAATCCAAGAACTTTCAAAAGTGAACCTATGACCTGAGAAATGAAACTGAATGATTTTTAAGCTTCTTTTCCGACTAGCTGCGGAAAGTTAAGTTTGATAGGTAGTTTTTAATCGATGAGAGTCTACGTTTGATATTTGGAATAAATAGTTTTATCTCAATTTATTCGTGGACAAGCCGAGTCTAGATTAGGATTAATCTAGGGACACCTTGACAGCCCTGAATCCAAGAACTTTCAAAAGTGAACCTATGACCTGAGAAATGAAACTGAATGATTTTTAAGCTTCTTTTCCGACTAGCTGCGGAAAGTTAAGTTTGATAGGTAGTTTTTAATCGATGAGAGTCTACGTTTGATATTTGGAATAAATAGTTTTATCTCAATTTATTCGTGGACATGCCGAGTCTAGATTAGGATTAATCTAGGGACACCTTGACAGCCCTGAATCCAAGAACTTTCAAAAGTGAACCGATAACCTGAGAAATTGAATGAAACTGCATGATTTTTAAGCTTCTTTTCCGACTAGCTGCGGAAAGTTAAGTTTGATAGGTAGTTTTTAATTGATGAGAGTCTACGTTTGATATTTGGAATAAATAGTTTTATCTCAATTTATTCGTGGACATGCCGAGTCTAGATTAGGATTAATCTAGGGACACCTTGACAGCCCTGAATCCCAGAACTTTCAAAAGTGAACCGATAACCTGAGAAATTGAATGAAACTGAATGATTTTTAAGCTTCTTTTCCGACTAGCTGCGGAAAGTTAAGTTTGATAGGTAGTTTTTAATTGATGAGAGTCTACGTTTGATATTTGGAATAAATAGTTTTATCTCAATTTATTCGTGGACATGCCGAGTCTAGATTAGGATTAATCTAGGGACACCTTGACAGCCCTGAATCCCAGAACTTTCAAAAGTGAACCGATAACCTGAGAAATTGAATGAAACTGAATGATTTTTAAGCTTCTTTTCCGACTAGCTGCGGAAAGTTAAGTTTGATAGGTAGTTTTTAATCGATGAGAGTCTACGTTTGATATTTGGAATAAATAGTTTTATCTCAATTTATTCGTGGACAAGCCGAGTCTAGATTAGGATTAATCTAGGGACACCTTGACAGCCCTGAATCCAAGAACTTTCAAAAGTGAACCTATGACCTGAGAAATGAAACTGAATGATTTTTAAGCTTCTTTTCCGACTAGCTGCGGAAAGTTAAGTTTGATAGGTAGTTTTTAATCGATGAGAGTCTACGTTTGATATTTGGAATAAATAGTTTTATCTCAATTTATTCGTGGACATGCCGAGTCTAGATTAGGATTAATCTAGGGACACCTTGACAGCCCTGAATCCAAGAACTTTCAAAAGTGAACCGATAACCTGAGAAATTGAATGAAACTGAATGATTTTTAAGCTTCTTTTCCGACTAGCTGCAGAAAGTTAAGTTTGATAGGTAGTTTTTAATTGATGAGAGTCTACGTTTGATATTTGGAATAAATAGTTTTATCTCAATTTATTCGTGGACATGCCGAGTCTAGATTAGGATTAATCTAGGGACACCTTGACAGCCCTGAATCCCAGAACTTTCAAAAGTGAACCGATAACCTGAGAAATTGAATGAAACTGAATGATTTTTAAGCTTCTTTTCCGACTAGCTGCGGAAAGTTAAGTTTGATAGGTAGTTTTTAATCGATGAGAGTCTACGTTTGATATTTGGAATAAATAGTTTTATCTCAATTTATTCGTGGACAAGCCGAGTCTAGATTAGGATTAATCTAGGGACACCTTGACAGCCCTGAATCCAAGAACTTTCAAAAGTGAACCTATGACCTGAGAAATTAATGAAACTGAATGATTTTTAAGCTTCTTTTCCGACTAGCTGCGGAAAGTTAAGTTTGATAGGTAGTTTTTAATCGATGAGAGTCTACGTTTGATATTTGGAATAAATAGTTTTATCTCAATTTATTCGTGGACATGCCGAGTCTAGATTAGGATTAATCTAGGGACACCTTGACAGCCCTGAATCCAAGAACTTTCAAAAGTGAACCGATAACCTGAGAAATTGAATGAAACTGAATGATTTTTAAGCTTCTTTTCCGACTAGCTGCGGAAAGTTAAGTTTGATAGGTAGTTTTTAATCGATGAGAGTCTACGTTTGATATTTGGAATAAATAGTTTTATCTCAATTTATTCGTGGACAAGCCGAGTCTAGATTAGGATTAATCTAGGGACACCTTGACAGCCCTGAATCCAAGAACTTTCAAAAGTGAACCTATGACCTGAGAAATGAAACTGAATGATTTTTAAGCTTCTTTTCCGACTAGCTGCGGAAAGTTAAGTTTGATAGGTAGTTTTTAATCGATGAGAGTCTACGTTTGATATTTGGAATAAATAGTTTTATCTCAATTTATTCGTGGACATGCCGAGTCTAGATTAGGATTAATCTAGGGACACCTTGACAGCCCTGAATCCCAGAACTTTCAAAAGTGAACCGATAACCTGAGAAATTGAATGAAACTGAATGATTTTTAAGCTTCTTTTCCGACTAGCTGCGGAAACTTAAGTTTGATAGGTAGTTTTTAATCGATGAGAGTCTACGTTTGATATTTGGAATAAATAGTTTTATCTCAATTTATTCGTGGACATGCCGAGTCTAGATTAGGATTAATCTAGGGACACCTTGACAGCCCTGAATCCCAGAACTTTCAAAAGTGAACCGATAACCTGAGAAATTGAATGAAACTGAATGATTTTTAAGCTTCTTTTCCGACTAGCTGCGGAAAGTTAAGTTTGATAGGTAGTTTTTAATTGATGAGAGTCTACGTTTGATATTTGGAATAAATAGTTTTATCTCAATTTATTCGTGGACAAGCCGAGTCTAGATTAGGATTAATCTAGGGACACCTTGACAGCCCTGAATCCAAGAACTTTCAAAAGTGAACCTATGACCTGAGAAATGAAACTGAATGATTTTTAAGCTTCTTTTCCGACTAGCTGCGGAAAGTTAAGTTTGATAGGTAGTTTTTAATTGATGAGAGTCTACGTTTGATATTTGGAATAAATAGTTTTATCTCAATTTATTCGTGGACAAGCCGAGTCTAGATTAGGATTAATCTAGGGACACCTTGACAGCCCTGAATCCAAGAACTTTCAAAAGTGAACCTATGACCTGAGAAATGAAACTGAATGATTTTTAAGCTTCTTTTCCGACTAGCTGCGGAAAGTTAAGTTTGATAGGTAGTTTTTAATCGATGAGAGTCTACGTTTGATATTTGGAATAAATAGTTTTATCTCAATTTATTCGTGGACAAGCCGAGTCTAGATTAGGATTAATCTAGGGACACCTTGACAGCCCTGAATCCAAGAACTTTCAAAAGTGAACCTATGACCTGAGAAATGAAACTGAATGATTTTTAAGCTTCTTTTCCGACTAGCTGCGGAAAGTTAAGTTTGATAGGTAGTTTTTAATCGATGAGAGTCTACGTTTGATATTTGGAATAAATAGTTTTATCTCAATTTATTCGTGGACAAGCCGAGTCTAGATTAGGATTAATCTAGGGACACCTTGACAGCCCTGAATCCAAGAACTTTCAAAAGTGAACCTATGACCTGAGAAATGAAACTGAATGATTTTTAAGCTTCTTTTCCGACTAGCTGCGGAAAGTTAAGTTTGATAGGTAGTTTTTAATCGATGAGAGTCTACGTTTGATATTTGGAATAAATAGTTTTATCTCAATTTATTCGTGGACATGCCGAGTCTAGATTAGGATTAATCTAGGGACACCTTGACAGCCCTGAATCCAAGAACTTTCAAAAGTGAACCGATAACCTGAGAAATTGAATGAAACTGCATGATTTTTAAGCTTCTTTTCCGACTAGCTGCAGAAAGTTAAGTTTGATAGGTAGTTTTTAATTGATGAGAGTCTACGTTTGATATTTGGAATAAATAGTTTTATCTCAATTTATTCGTGGACAAGCCGAGTCTAGATTAGGATTAATCTAGGGACACCTTGACAGCCCTGAATCCAAGAACTTTCAAAAGTGAACCTATGACCTGAGAAATGAAACTGAATGATTTTTAAGCTTCTTTTCCGACTAGCTGCGGAAAGTTAAGTTTGATAGGTAGTTTTTAATCGATGAGAGTCTACGTTTGATATTTGGAATAAATAGTTTTATCTCAATTTATTCGTGGACAAGCCGAGTCTAGATTAGGATTAATCTAGGGACACCTTGACAGCCCTGAATCCAAGAACTTTCAAAAGTGAACCAATAACCTAAGAAATTGAATGAAACTGCATGATTTTTAAGCTTCTTTTCCGACTAGCTGCAGAAAGTTAAGTTTGATAGGTAGTTTTTAATTGATGAGAGTCTACGTTTGATATTTGGAATAAATAGTTTTATCTCAATTTATTCGTGGACATGCCGAGTCTAGATTAGGATTAATCTAGGGACACCTTGACAGCCCTGAATCCAAGAACTTTCAAAAGTGAACCTATGACCTGAGAAATTGAATGACTGAATGATTTTTAAGCTTCTTTTCCGACTAGCTGCGGAAACTTAAGTTTGATAGGTAGTTTTTAATCGATGAGAGTCTACGTTTGATATTTGGAATAAATAGTTTTATCTCAATTTATTCGTGGACATGCAAGAGTCCAGAATCGTTTCTGAATGCTAATTATTACCTTGATTTTTCTGAAAACAACAAGGGGTTCATGACGTGAAACTTTTGACCTGAGAAATCGTACCTGAATGATTTTTGAAGACCAGGACAAATTGCCTGATTCTGCGATCCCGGTTTTTGGGTAAAAAATGACACACCATCGCTTGCTCACCACTTTTTCCCTAAGATGAACCATCATATGGGATCTCTTTTTCTGTATCTGGAAAACTTTGTTCCTCAAGATACGCTTATTCTTCAAAAAATTCGCTCAAAGTTGTAGTCGGGATTTTTGGTGCCTTGTAATTACCTATATTCACCAAATTATTAGCAAAAACACTGCATCACAAATGACCAGAATAAATGACATGTCAAATTCGCTGTATTTTATTGCCTCAAAAAAATTTCAATGATATGTTTACCTTAACTCAACGATTTTTTGTAAAATAACGGCATCTTAAATGTTAGAGAATAACAGAAAGTATTATTTGTTGTATTTTATCAATTTGCGGCATCGTCTATATGATGATTACATGAATTTATGCAGTATACCGCAAAATCGTTATGTTGTTCATTGCACAAAAATCTGAATAAACACATTCACTGTATTTATCAGACTCGCAATTATTTGTGAATGACGATTGTCTAAATTTACTAGTTCTAGGCACGATTGTTAATATATCAGAGAATACATAATGCACATCTATTAATATCAGTATTAAATAACAAATTATCCGATGTAAGATTCATAGATCTCCTTAATCTTTTCTTTGGTGACTGCATGTAGCCTGTTTCTGCTTGTCAGCGCAAAGTCAAACAGGATGACGGCATCGCTAGTGATCCATTCATAGTATGGCCTTTTTGGGCATTGCCAAGCTCCCGAGTACGACCCTTGCCACATTGAGATCTTTAACCACAAAATGTCGTTTTCTTCATCCATTTCGACTATTTCGCCAATGAGGGGCAACGTTTTCAGCGAATCGTAAAGTGTCTGTTCGAAGATGGCAACCGTATGCCCGACCTTCAACACAGCTTGATCAACGTCCAAAACGTTTTTCCATTGCCCTCGATCTGATTTGCCGATACGGACCTATACAAGCACAAGAACGTGAAATTACTGATATAAAATCATATCATTATGTATGTCGAACTATGCACAACATATAATAAGCCATAGAATTACTGCAATAAACTGATGACTAGAAGTTGAATAACTGACTGCTCCTTTTCTAATTATGTACAATAATTCGTATGTCTTTTCACTACAAAATTTCATCTCAAAATGTACAGCATCATCCTCAAGTGCGCCACGAAAAAGCAAAATAATAGCCGAAAAGGATAAAAATTGAAATTCAGTTACAAGATTGTTCAACATTGTTTTTCAACCGTTAGTTCACTTATAAAGTCAAACAGGTACTTTTCGTATATACTCCTATGCTAACGTTTATACTAGGTACTTTTCGGGCTACATGACCCAACAATGCTGAAGAGTTTGTAGAAGCACATTGAATTTACTTCAACTATTGGATTGTCCAACGTTTGTTCCAGAACTTGCAAATCTTCAGCTAGACCAGTCGGTATATTGACCATATTATCACGAGCATTTGCCTTTATTATAAGGTCATTCAAACGCCAGCGTTGGCTTCCATCTTTAACGTTTAAAGCAAGCATCGAATGCATTTGCTCCCAGAAATTCTGCCACCATTCTTTATCGGCCGCTTTAAAAATTCGCACCGCAGGATCCGATAGCAATCTGTTAATGCTGGTCTGCACTCGTGGCAAGGCAATTTTCTCGTCATCTGGCTGAACCCATGGCGGGTGACCCGCTGGTAAACTCTAAAACACACACATTAGTGACTTTCTATTTCAGGAACTCATATTATTCTGCCAATCTGAGATATTACAAGTACATATATTAAAATTCATAGATCATCAAATTCTCAAAGTTCATAGATTTAAGACATCTCAGTTATGATCTAAAAGACTGCGCTTAATTATTCTTAGTTAGCAGCTTTGGGAATTCTCAAAGTCGTGACCTCTGTAACTTCTTACAGTTACTTACTTTAAGAATTCTTAATATTCATTGGCTTTAAGATTCTCAAAATTGTGGTCTGACTTTTTGATTTAGAACTTCATGAATTCTTAAAGTTCATAGGCCAGAGAATTCTTAAAATTGCCGCTTGTTAGCGTTTTTTGCTTAGGGACTTTAAGAATTCTTAAAGTTCATAGGCTTGAGAATTCTGATTTTTTTGCCGACTGTTAGCGTTTTTCGGTTAGATTCTTAAAGTTCATAGGCTTGAGAATTCTGAAAATTGCCGACTGTTAGCGTTTTTTTCGGTTAGGAACTTTAAGAAATCTCGAAGTTCTTAGGCTTGAGAATTATGATTTTTTGCCGACTGTTAGCGTTTTTTTCGGTTAGGAACTTTAAGAATTCCTAAAGTTCTTAGGCTTGAGAATTCTGATTTTTTGCAGACTGTTAGCGTTTTTCGGTTAGGAACTTTTAGGCTTGAGAATTCTGATTTTCTGCAGACTGTTAGCGTTTTTTTGGTTAGGAACTTTAAGAATTCTTAAAGTTCTTAGGCTTGAGAATTCTGATTTTTTGCCGACTGTTAGCGTTTTTCGGTTAGGAACTTTAAGAATTCTTAAAGTTCATAGGCTTGAGAATTCTGAAAATTGCCGACTGTTAGCGTTTTTTCGAATAGGAACTTTAAGAAATCTCGAAATTCTTAGGCTTGAGAATTCTGAAAATTGCCGACTGTTAGCGTTTTTTTCGGTTAGGAACTTTAAGAATTCTTAAAGTTCTTAGGCTTGAGAATTCTGAAAATTGCCGACTGTTAGCGTTTTTCGGTTAGGAACTTTAAGAATTTTTAATGGCACAGTTTTGAGGCTTCTGAGTTATGACCATACTTGGGCGTGTGAAAGGGGGTTTTGGGGGGTATGCACTCCCCAGAAGGCCGAATACCCAACAAGAAAACCAAAATACCCCCCAGAATTCAATTTTTGAATTTTTTTCTGCTTTTTTCGTGATTTTTTGATGCCATGGATAGTGTCCAATGAGAAAGTCAAAAAATGGTGTTTTTTCGCCTACCGTCACTTTCAAAGCCCAAACTTTTGTGAAACAGGCTATAACTTTTTTTGTATTTTCGATTGTCAGAAACCCATAAGTTGGCTAGGCTGCAATAAAGTCGAAAAACCCAGTTTTTCTATCCATAATGTGTTGCCTTACATACAATATCAAAGCGTCCAATGCAAAAGCATACTTAAATAATTATGTGCGCCCCTGAACCAAAATCCTGGCTATGCCTCAAATTTGGTTACATTACTTTTCTATCATAATTCTTAAAATTCATTGCCTGGAAAATTCACAGGAGGTTTCTTACCAATCTCTTACACCTAAAACGTGATGTCTGCATGGAGAAGAAATCTAGAGTGATACGTACTTACATTGAAAACACGGAGTCCTTCTCCAGTTGGCTGCCAATCCGTTCCGTCGCTTGACCAGGATTTCCACTTTAAGACTGGCTCGCCCTGACAATCCAGTAAAATTTGGAACGCATGAGGGCCGGTGTGGCCATGAAAGTCGCTAATATGCGGAGCCAGCCACGCCCTTATGTCAAACATTGACGTTGTCATTTCAACAAACGGGTCCATGATTGGGCATTTGTTGCGTTTAATGCATTTCTCCCACTGACTCACGAGTTCTTAATATAAAAGTGATTAGCTGTGGCGAACCTCGGATTTTTGTACGGTGAGTAGGGCGGTACCCCAACTTTTCCAAAATAGTCGAAAATAAGTCCGAAAATTCGCTCTTAACGAGCAAAATTGTGTGATTTCGACGTTTTACGTTATTTATTATTATTTAAAATCGCTTTTGGCGCAACAATTTCTCGAACAATTTTAAAATTTTCTAAAATTTTATGCTAATAATATGTTTTTGAATTGACCGGAAATCGGGCGCGAAGCACTGGTAAAATTTTGAAATTCACGTGGAAGGATTTGATTCTCTGCATATGAAGAATTTAACGCGAAGCGACGGAAATTTCTAAAATTTATGGTTGAAAAAGGAAGCAAACTATGCTGATTTGTGCTCTAGAAATCGTGCTAGGAGTCAAAAAAATATTTACTGCTACAAAACCTTATTCCTGGTGCCCAAATATGACTTCCAGACCGCCAAGAAAGCAGATAAATGCCATTAAAGAGGATGATCCGGTGAAAAATTTTGAGAAATTATGATCACCGACGGCCAAAAGTCATTGCGAATTCTATATCCGTTCCTTATCCCGGCAATTGATTTGTGCCTATGGGGGTGCGGCCGCCCCCTCTTAAATCCGTCCCTGATGAGTATTACATGACAGTAACATTTGGTCGCTTATTTGGAATGTTTTGAACCTTTAAATTCTATAAATATACATACGGCATGATAATTCTGGGCGGTGGTCCGAAAAAATTATTTTCTTACGCATATTTTTGGCTTAAAACGATCGATACGTCTCAACAGCCATGCACCTTCTTTCTGGAGCATAAAAACACGAGAAAATTTTAAGTATTAAATATTTAAAAAATTATAAATAATTGAATTGAACGTTTCAGATTTCAGCAAGTTTATCTTGTAAAATTAAAAGATCTGGAATTCATATCAGGCTGCAAGTTTTATGCGAGTAAGACTTATCGTTTATATCCGCTTAAAACGCAAAGATTTTTCCAATACTTTATATGCTAATGTACTTGTAAGAGTAGCATTATGATAAGGTTAATTTTAGATGGCTTTTTCGCCGACAAACTGAAATTTATTGACTTTTTAGAGAAAATAATTTGCCAGAATATGATTTTAGTGTATGAACGATGATAGCTTTAGGATTTTCGGAAAAACGTTGGCCCTAAACCTATAATTCCCACACGTTACTTCTTTGATTCAATCAACAGTAGTTTCCTAATATTCGTACAAGATGTGTGCGCCATCCAAAAACTGTAGAATGAAAGATCGCTTTCAGCAACCCCTAGAACCTTTTACGAACGCTGCTTGTTGACTTATGCTGAATACTATTCGTTTTAAGCATAATTCTGTATTTCCTCGCATTGATCAACACAGTTGCAGATCATTTTCAAAAACTATATTTTTAGCACTAAAGGCATTGTTAAATTTCTAAAACCGGCGCTTCGAAATTATAGAAATAAAAGAATTGTTTACCGCCTTTTCTTTCTATTCAGTATCGTTCAAAAATAAGCTATTGCGACTTTTACATTAGTTTACCTATTTCTGGCTAAATTTTAACACTAACTGAATAAAATACTGATTATATTTCGGAAGTACTAAAGTGACAACATCAATCAAAATGAAACAGAAAATTTGCACAAAATATTTTAAATCAATTACCTGCGACCGTTAACACATCCTGGTTTTTGAGATAGCCATTCGAATACTGCGAAAACAGTTGATCTATATCCTGAAAAACAAGAAAAAATGAAGAAAATAATATAAATAACTAATCTTATAAATGAAGCATCTTGTCGGTAAAGGGAAGCAAAAAGACGTGATTTGTACAAATCACTGTTTATTTTTAATACAAGGTCTCTTTGCACATGTACAAATAACGGTTTACGAAAGTCTTTAGGCAACTATGTATTTTGTGCGTAGTATTAGTACACCGTAGCAGTGACAGTAACACGTTGTTCTCATACCTGGGCGTGGGGGTTTGGGAGAGGGTATGCAACCCCAAGAAGGCCAAATACCCAAAGCCAGAGTAACCACAGCATTCAATTTTTAAAAATTTTTTTTGTCTTTTTCGCGATTTTTTGATGTCAATGGATTTTTTGACCTTTATAAAATCCCACATCCCCAGAATCTTGGTGCCGCCCACCTATGTTTGTTCTGCATCTTTAAACTCCATTTAATCTTTCTCGTGAAGGATGGTTTAGGCAACGGAATTGATTTTAAGCTTTGAAAAATCTCTTGATGTTTAAAACACAATGTTGAGGCTTCAAAATAAAAAACAAACTATGAAATCGCTAAAGTCACCAAATTGCAATAGAATAATTTTCACAAATTTGCTATAATAATGTTCGAACCACGCTTAGATTTTTAATAGACAAACAGTACGGCAAATTTTTAATTTTAGTGAGAAGCAGTAAAATAATTTGTCTGTTTTGAGCTTTGAAAACTTAATATTATGGCTAATACGGAATGACACAATATCCAGGGCGAAACAAGGGGTGATTTTGACGTTTTTACTCTTTTATTCGGAATTTTCGACATTATGAATTAATTATGAATGAATGAATAAAAAAATAAAATAAAAAAATAAACATTATGAATGCATAGAGAAAAATGGTTTAAATATTGTATTATGGCTGTTTTGTCCCTGGAAAAAATTTCTAAATGTACAAATTATAGGAAGTCATCAAAACGAGACGGAAAAAAGGAAAAGAAAAAAATAATAAATAAATGAATAAATAAAAAAATAAAATAAAGACGGCCTCAGAAAGTTTTTGTGCAGCCGGAAAAATTTTTTCTTATGCAAAAAATCATGTCATAAATTAACCAGAAAGAATTATATTATGAGAATTACAGTATTTCGCGGTAGAAGATCATTGTATTTGCAGCACCAAATTTTATGCGTACATAATATTCTAATGTGCATAACTTACTTCGTGCGTATGGCCCTTCATTAAAAAGTTGATTGTGGCCTGGTGAAAAATTCGATATTTCACCATTAACGCGACAAAGCCAAAAACGTATCGATTTTTGTTTTCTCGCCAGCAATTATCCAATTGCAAAAATAGAATTTTTGGCAATGTCGACAAATGCAGCAGGATATTCAGCAAAAAATTACAGGTCAAGTTGCTGTCATGAGCAAATTGAAACACATCGAATTGACCAGCTGCGGTAACGCCGTGGACGATTGCGCCTGTATAATATTTAATAGATCATACATAAATTTACGCATCGAGTGTTAAGATTTTTCTTGTTATTTTCTTGAACCGTAGAGTGTAGAATAAACATTTGCTAGATGTACTGCTAAAAAACACACAGAGAAACTAGTTTAAAGGGGTTTGGGACCTTTCCCATTTATTTACCAGCACCGCATTTACCTACACCCCGTTTTTTCGGTCATTTTGCTATGTAGGGTCCAGAGTCTACGAACATAATTAGTGAATAAGTAGTCGAGTAAACAAAACACTAATGAAAGTAGCGGTAGTGGTTTGAGTTTTGCAGTTTTTTTAATATTTTTTTAGCTTTGAACCCGAACAAAATTGAAAACCCACTCCGAACACAAAAATTTGATATTCGAAAAAAGTATACTCTTTATCGCAATTTTTGTTTGCAGTAGGTGATGCTCAATAAAAACCAACAAAAATTACAAAATATTTTTTATCCACTTTTACCTTTAAAATTTTTTTAACCCTATGAATTATAAATATGTCCAAGCAAGATGGGGACTGTGATTGTCCACTTGAAACGAGACAGTTCTAAAGACGTAAAAACGAAAAAAATTGTACAATCGACAAAATACCTTATTTTCTGACGTTTTTCAGCACGATCTTTTGGCATAAAAAATCACAAAAAAACAAATAAATAAATAAATGTGCGCGCCGATTTAGCATATTTAAGCAATGTAATGATCACTCAATCATGGTAGCTTCGGTCTCTACATAAGCTTTAAGGAATATGCTGCGTGATGAATTCCTGACAGACGGGACGACTGTTTCCCACTGGAACCGCTACTTTAAGGAACCGAGTATAGAAAATTTTATGATAGCTGATAATAATTGTCTTTGTTGCATAATGATTGCCATGCATACTGAACACATATACCAATTAAATGCGTGCGCAACAGCCATGTGTCAGCGGTTGCTTTTCTTTGGCATCGAAGGCGAGGTACAAGCAGCTTGCTTTGGTCAATTGAGTCTATGATAATGCTAAGATAATACGTCGAATTGTTCTTGGCCAT
This sequence comes from Mermis nigrescens, assembly GCA_036768485.1. Lineage (NCBI taxonomy): Eukaryota > Metazoa > Nematoda > Enoplea > Mermithida > Mermithidae > Mermis > Mermis nigrescens. The sequence goes on from JAVLUZ010000196.1 coordinate 261,908, forward strand.
TTGAGTCCTTTCATAATACGTTGAACGCTCATCCCTTAAAAAATGCAAGAGTAAAATGCCAATTTATCTAAAAGAATTACATATATTTGTGAAATATACCAGTATTCAAACAAATTAAGTCGGCAGAAAGAAAAAATCAAAAGAATGAAAAAGAGTAAAAAAGAATTGAACATTGTAATTAGTGTGACCTAAATATTTACATATTACGGGTAGCGCTCATAAGTGGGCAGCACCGAAATTCTGGGGGGGGGTGCAAAATTTTTCAAATGTCAAAAAATGGTCTTAAAAATGGTGCTATGGCGAAATAAACACCATTTTTCGACGTTTCTCGACGAGCACTATCCATTGGCATCAAAAAATCGCGAAAAAAGCAAAAAAATTTCAAAAATTGAAAAACACCCCTACGCCCACGTGTGGTAGCGCTGATTGAGAGAAGGCAAGTGAGTAGGTCAAACAATATGTTGAAGATCAGGAAAATGAAACATAATTTCACACCTTCACATCTCGATTTTTATCGATTCAAACTTCGGAAAATTTAATATTTTGGCCGACGTTGATTTACTAGCATCTGCGATAAAATCTTACATTTGTAATTTATTATGCTGTTTGAACATCAAATCCAGCATTTTCCTTTGTTCGTCCGATAGCTGTTTTTGTTTTTCTTCGGACAGAGCCGTACACAAATCGCACTTCGAAAATCTGCTTTCCTGTTGCATGAAAAATTAAATATGGTCAGATTTTTGAGCCAAAGAATAGCTGAAAAAGCTCAATACAGCAAACTTTGTACTATTTTAGGAAAATCGTCAGTTATGGGGTCACAGTTATTTTGGGGGTCAATAACGTCTGGGGTCTTAAGAAGACATGCACAGCATCATTTTAAGCAAATAGGTAGCTTAAATCACTTAAAATAGCACCTTTTATACGATTTTTCTGTAAAATTACGAATTCTAGGGTAGGAGAGAAAAAATTTCTGAGGGTAGAGGTGAAAATCTTTCTGGAGGAGTGAAAACCCTTAAAGCCTCTATGGTCTAATCTCCCCCAGGAACATATAGAGTCAGCATCAAAGTAAATGCGGCGCTGTAGAAATCGCACTATTCGGATTGGATTTTCATAACTTTTAAAAGATGTGTTTGTTCTTTAATTTTATCCATCTCTGTTTACCGCGACCACATTTACTTTGATTGACATGGGTCGACTGAAGTCAACAGCGACCTTGCCGTCGTTCTCAACGGCGGTGAACAATGGCGTACATTTTAACATGCTCACAATTTCGAGATGATTAATAGCAATGCTCTATGAGAGTTGCATTTTTTGTATAATTTTTGTGATAATCTAAATGGTAAGTTCATTAAAATCAGTCAAAAAAATTATACTGAATAAGACCAGCCTTATTTTTAAAATTTGTGTTCAGTAAAAGAATCAGTTCACTTTGGTTATATGTAACTCTGGTTTAAGAAATGAACAAATCGACGTTGAGGGGACGGGGGCCGCACCCCCACGACAGAATATAGTTAGCGATAAAAAAGGGATAAGTATTTTGTAATGACTTTGACCATCATGATTCCATTAGAACATTAAAAATTTAAGACATATTAAGAAAATTACTATAACTGCTTATTACATTTATTAATTTCTTGGCGATCTGGAAGCCAAATTCTTTCACCAACAATACGTTTTTGTACCGAAAAAATTTTTTTACCGCGCTTAAAACGATTTTTGGAGTATAAATAACTATTTCAGCGTAGTTTTCTCTCATTAATCTTAAACTGTGAAAAGAGCAGCAATTTATGTCTTTAAACGCCATTCTGCCTAAATTTCACAAATTTAACGCATTTTCACTCACTAATATCAAAGGAATTTGAACATTTTTTTGCGTAAAATTGCCGGAAATTTTTAAATTTTTCGTAAAAATCCGGCATGAAATATGGGCTCGGATAAAAGAAGGCACGGCAAAACGGCGAAAAAGCTACTTGGCATGTCAATGGCAATTTGTTGACCCATTTCCGTCTGTTTAGGAAAAAGACAAAGTAGAAACGCTTAATCCGCCAATTGGTTGAAAATGAAGAACGATTAAAATTAAACTCACCACAGGAATCATGACGTGTTTGAACTTTTCATTCCATAAGACGTAAAATTGGGAAAGCGAAACAAATTTATCCTGGTTTGTCTGACAATACAGTTTGAACACGTGTTCTTTCGTCAGAAAACTGGGAAGGAGCCATCTTCCCGAATTAGGCGCCTTTTCACAAGTCTGATGAAAAAAATTATGCATCCATCCTAATGCATTCATCGATTTTGAGTGTGGGCCCTTCTGCTTCCGGAACGTATTTACTTCTAACTTGCCTGAAATAAAGTTTAAAAGGTAAGTTTAAGATTTGGACAATAATTGCTTAATTTTATGCAAGAAATGGAATGCCTCCGGAAATTAAATAAATAAACAAATAAATAAAAAATAGATTAAATAAAGTATTCTAAAATAAAACTAATGTGAAACTTTAAAAATATAAAAATATCAAATTTGTCTTGGGGTACGCACACAGCAATGGTACACGATGGTTCAATGAAAACATTAACAACGGAGTATATAATTGTAAATTGTTTGATTTTTTTATAAACTTCGTTGTGAGTCGATCTACACAATTTAAAAAAAGAGGAAATCAGTATTCGCTAGATTACCTAAATTTTTTGTTTCTGAGAAAAAGTATCAGTTTTCGCCACAAGAAACCAAGTGCGGAAATCAATGACCAAAAACTCTGTTGTTTGCCCACTTAGTTGCAAAGAAATCACATGCGTATATGCAACGAGATGTTTTTCACTTAATTAAGCATACTAATAAAATTAAAAATCATGCCATGAGTTTCGATAAGTTTAAAAGCTATGAAAATAGCAAACATACATTTAAATAGTAATTCATTTAATCAAAGGTTACAAAATACGTCAAATTTATTTTTTTTTGAATTAATTTATTTTTTATTTTTTTCCTGTTGTACAACCCTCCTATTCTTTAGGCTTCACGTAGACTTTTTCGCTTCGTAAAACATGTAATCTCTCATAATATAATATTTTTTAGGTACATTTGTGCTATTTCTCGTGTTCTTTCTTTCTTTCTTACTAATAGCATGCTGCACTTCTATCTCTGTCTTCTTTTTTCTATTTATTTCCTTTTGATTAATTTTTTAATGTTTTCCTTTATGTTTTATTATGATTTTTTTCAGTCTCGTTTTTGATGACTTCCTATTAATTTAAGTGAAAAGATATGTAGGACATGTGTACATGAACAAATACATAATGGGAAGCAACTCATTCTGATGAAATCGGCCATAGTTCCGATTTTTGTAGCCGATATTGGCGACATCACGGATAAAAATCGGCAATATCGCATGATACTCCATATTAGCGATATCACCGACCGTCAAGGAACTGAACACCATACGACTTCTTAGGGGGTCGGATTTTAACTCCTCCCCTCCCTCAGAATGGCAAATTACCCCCGCAAAAATGGCTGCGACCTCCCCCAGAATTGTCGACTTTTCGAAAAAGTTGTAAAAAGTGTGCCATTTTAAGCGTTTTTAGCTTATTTTGGTAAAAAGTCTCAAAATTTTCGGATGCTGATTTTCTGACTACATATTCTTCGATTTTGTCGACTGCTTTAGAATTTTTTCGGACATTTTTTATATTTTTATGTTCTAGAAGGAACTAGCAAAGTTCGAAACGTCAAAAAACAGTATTTTTGACGTGTAACAATCGCTTTTTAGCCCGTAAAGGCACTTTTTAAAAATTTATTGCAGCCTACCCCCCCCCCCCGAATTCTCATGGTGTACATTTATGCTGAACACATACAAAAATACCTTTCCGAAAAAGCTTAGCTCCTTTTGCAAAGAGTCGTTCGGACAACCGGTGGGCTTGTAACCACGCTTTCTTGCAGACTTGTACTCCAGCGACGCAAAAATATACCGCATCAGTCGAATTGGTATGCGATAAAAGATAGTCTATAACGAACTGTTTCTTCATCTTTTTACTCGGATACCGTGATGATAAAACTAATGCTGCTGAAGCCATATCTTGGTCCGTAATGATAAGCAAGCAGTTAAGGTCACAGCAAGGGTCGACTGAAAAATAAAACTTTCTCTATGACACGTCAGATATAGTTAACAAAAAAAGGTCAACAAAACCTACGTGTTATTAATTACCTTTCTTGTCATGAATAAATTTAAAATCTAAAAAATTCAGCTTGCCTAGAAGTTTAACAAATATTGTGTAGGTTACTATTTTCGCTCGTATCATTTGAAGCAGTAGGAGAGTGCTTTATCTCTATTATCTTTCTACATTTTTAGCTTTCTTATAAGCTTCCCTCTTCCTCTTTTGCCCTTGCATTTGTGTTAGAAACTTTAAATCCTCAAAAAAAACACATAAAAACATGAAGGGTTGTAAAAATCGCTTGTGGAGGCAGTTCTCTGCTCAACCAACGCTATTTTTAATCGCATGCAATCGATGAAGTTAAAAGTTTTGAACACATTACAGTAAATAATATTTTTAATACCGTGCCGAACGTTTTCCACGTCGTTCGCTTGAGAATCGTTCATTACGTATTCGCCCAAAAAAGGAAAAATTAAGCAAGTACACAAAAGAAAAGTTAAAAATTGCTGCGCACGAACTAAAAGTGGACGTGTGTGTACTGCACACGGGAGCAAGCTGTGAAGTCGTCCCATGGTATTTTCCCGCCAATAATCTACCTGGCTACGTGTTAATTACGTGGGTGGTATTTTTATGGCCCATATCCAAAAAATAAGAAAAAACAAAGAAATCATTCTGTGGCATGTATCCTATCTAGTTTTCAGGATCAACGTGTGTCAAAGCATAATATCGAAGTAGCTATGTGGTGAGCAAACTTCTCTCGGATATACTAAGTGTCAGCTCATTCTGGTTAGCACTGATGCATAACGCAACACACATCACAATATGAATGCTACGAAACAGCAGCAGGTCGCAAGTCAAAATGATTTGGGGTTGAATAATACACGAAGTAGATAAGTACCCGCCATTAAAGCACATAAATGAATATTATGTTAATGTAGCATGTCCTAAGATTTATTAGTCTCCGTAAGTAACGTTTAATCGCAAAGTTACGGTTCGGTCAGTCTTATTTCTTTGAATGCAGTCGGTCGATTGGGTAAACACGATCGCGATATATTAAAATGAAGGATAATGGTGATCCGAAGGTAAGAGTTGCATATATATACCTACTTTTGTGGATTTATATTAATGAATGACCTGATCGCAAGAATGAAACCGCCTGAAATTACGCATTCCCGAAAAAACTTTCTAGCAATTAATTCCTAAGCTCATGTAATTTCTTAAGCTGCACCGTGTAATATTTAATAAATTGAAAATGTAAGAAATTTGTAGGAAAAGAAATATTTTGCTGGAACACTTTATTACGAATTTCTTGTGCATCTCTTCTTTTTTCACAAGAGTTATAATTAATACAGTGTAGTTTTTTCAGTATTTACATTTTTATGCTTTATTTCGTTCAATAGAAATGCGTTTGGTGCATCAAAGGCGAAAGCACTGGCTTTTTCGTGTACGAGGTGATCAAAAAAGACAAGGAAGGATTACAAAAAAAATTGCGCAGTCAAAAATTGAATTTGTTCGAATCGTAGATGATGGGCAGAATTTAACTACATTAAAGGTTTGTATTTAAATTTCATAACGAGTTTGGGACCTTTCCATGAATTTTATCATCATCGCGTTTGCTTTATTTTTCGCCTGCGGCATGCGCACTGATGCATACACTTTTTGAAGTCAATCATGTACGTTAAATTTTCATGTACCGCGCGGTCAAACCGCCGAAAATCGCGATACTGGTAAAATTCCTTAAAAGGCCCCGAGTTCGATCTATTTTAATATATATTGGGGAAGTGTCAGCGACAAAGCATAAAAAAGTTTGTTCTTTTTACCTTATTATCGTTATAGTTAGTATACCATTACTTTTTCTTTAGTATAAAATGAAACAATTTTGAACTCTTCTAGCCGAACCTAGTCCGGTTCAGAAGTAAAAATCGGCGATATAGCCGACACTTTTTCCCGGTGTGCCCCGATTTTCCCCATTTATAGTCGGTCGCCGACTTTACCGATTTTAGTTTGTGATATCGCCTAATCTTACGATTCTTGTCGGCGATATCGCCGACTGAAATCGTAAGAATAGGAACCCATCCATTTTCGGATAATATGTAGAATTCCCCCCCGTGATTTCTATATAAGCTACAGTAACAAAAATTTACATATACATTGCTCATGGTTTAAGCATGCATGTACAGCTTTGCAAAACCACGAATTAAAATTAACTGATACTGATTAAATTCTACATTTGTAAGTTAGTACCGTAACGATTTCTTTAGATTCTTTTGCGAAACATTAAGTGTCTCGGTCGAATTTTTGCTAAATGTTATTTGGATTATTCCACGGATACTCATATTTTTGAAAGAAAGTTGATAATCAAAATTTAATATAAAATGGCGCTGAATTTACTTATATCAAGTGGATGACAATTTTAAATTAAGCACATAAAACATGACCATTTTAAATTTTTTTCTGGAAAACATGTTTTTTCAACAAAAAAAACGAATGAACGATAAAATAAAAAAAACATTGTTCGTCATGCAAACGGATCTGGAGAACTAATGCGTGGTATCATTTGTCAAACTTGAAGACAAAGCAGGTATATGTGGTGTCCGATCGCGATGCGACATCCGCTGATTTTCCCGATCCCCTGAAAATCGACGATTTCTCTGATTTTTACTTCTGAAGAGGGAAGTGCGTCGATTTATATAGTCAAAGGCTGTTTTTTTCAAGGAGAAAGTAATAAAAGGAATACGAAAAGAGATAGCGTGAAAGCAGAAACATCTTCCTTGAAATCAGCTATGTGTTTGTGCAAACGTCATATTTTCAACGTAAATCATTGGGAATAATTGCATTTTTAGTTCGATCTGAGTGGCGGGACATCAATAATGTTGGATTGGCATAAGTATTCAATAGCTGACGGATGCTTTCCCAAGCGCGAAAACCCCAAGCAATTCGTTTCCATTGTTATGTTGTCGCTGAATGCCAATTCTATCAGTATTATTTTTCAGCAAACAATCGAAAATCCAATTTTAGGATGAAAAACGATCAGTTTTTGACAGTATAGTATGTTCTGCCCCATTCAAATAATTCTCTTTGAATTAAATTTTTTGTGTCCTGTCTGAAGACGATTCTTTCCAATTTTATATGGTTTGAAGAAACTAATATTTTGGTCCTATAACTATAGTTGTTATGCGAACATTATCAATTCTCATGGCAGCAAAGTTGGAATTTTTTAAGAGCTGGACTTTAATAAGTCCTTTGCTGCAACTTGTCCAATACCTGAAAAGCATTGGATGCAGCAGTGGAGTCATGATTTTTTGTGGGAGCGGTACCTAAATTTTTCACAAATATTCGAAAATAGTTCTGAAAATTTTGCTGCTTGCGCGTAAAATGGCATTTCAACCGTTTTCTAGTGCTTAATTTTAGTCAAAATAAGCTAATTACAGATATTTTTCGGTAATGCGTGGAATTTTTGATAATTTTGTGCAAAACAGAGAGCATATGTGATTGAGATTTTGATTTATTTGAATGGAAATGCGGCGCTAATCGCCGCGAAGTTTTTTTGTAATTTAGGCATAAGAATCGTTATTTTGAAAACTTTAGGATAAAAGTGTGAATCACGATTCATTCATTTTGCTAATTGTACTGAATCAATAAAATAATGATATTTGCTTGTTTGTGGTAATGTTTACTTTTTCAAAGTTTTAAGGTTTTGGACAGCTCATTGATCAATTCGATCTATGATATGGGGCCTCAATGCTTCCAATTTGCGCTGAGAAATTTTGTCAGCTCCAGTGCGATCATTGTATCAGAAAGTAATATTTTTTGCTTCATTACAATTTATGTGAAACAGAATGAGCTAGACGAATGTTACTTTAATGCTGTGCCATCAAAATTATTTCTTTGTAAGTTTACACAGTTAGCATTTAATGAACACTTAAAATCACGTAACTACTTTTAAAATTTATGTTTCAGTGAATCAAATTGTTGCTTTCTATTCCGAGCCCATTTAATAATTAAATTTTGGAGAAAATAAACATCGAATGACGATTGTCTGTTGTCTGTATACCTTTAATGAATCTTTTACATAGCTGAAAACGTCAGTATTTCGTCTGTTGAAGCTGTAATCCAATTGTTAAGAAGAATTATTGCGTGTTCAGATTTAAAATCGCTAAGAAAAATTGATAGCATATTCCACGCAATAAAAGTTTAAACCATATGTGTTCTGGGGAGGGTTGGGGAGGGAGTCGACCCCTCCCTTTCAGAATGGCTAGTTTTTGACTATAATTTGTTCAATTTACTCGATTTTTTTCAAATTTTTCGAGATTTTTTAAAGTTTTTATGTTCTACAAAGATCGAGCATTGTCTGAAACGTAAAAAAACTGTTTTTGACGTGTTGTGTGCCCATCGTTTTTTCGCCCGTAAACGGCACTTTTTAAATATTTTTGCACCTGCCCCCCCAGAATTCCTATGCTGTAAATGTCTGGTTTAAACCCCTAAAAAACCATTTCGCTGATGAATTCTTGCAACTTGATGTTTAAATTTGCCAGCAAGTGAGGCTAGTTGAAAATATTTAATTTTTATATTTTGATGATTTTTTCTCATGCTTAGCATAGGTGGGCAACACCAAAATTCTGGGGTGAGGAGGTGCAAAAATTTTCGAAGGTCAAAAAATGGTCTTAAAAATGATGGTATGGCGAAAAAACACCATTTTTCGACGTTTCTCATTGAGCACTATCCATTGGCATCAAATAATCGCGAAAAAAGCAAAAAAATTTCAAAAATTGAATTCTGGGGGGGGTATTTCAACTTCTGGGGGGTGCATACCCCCAAACCCACCCCCGCTCCCCCCACGCCCACGTGTGATGCTTAGGATGTGTTATTTTGCTCCAAATTTTGCCGCTCCTTTTTTGGCCAACCCTATTGATTATTCGGCATCATTAACTCATTTAGATCCAAATACGGCCATTGCTTACCTTACAACGGATTTTTTGCAGCCAGTGGTAGGCTGGCATTTGTGCGTCAATGCCGAGAAGATGCGCACCACAGTTGGATGGCGTTTGCAGGAAGTGGAACGCGCGAGCTCATCAAGCAATAATCAATGTGAGTGGAAAGGTTCGATACATGTCATGTTGATATGAAAATGTTTACAGTAATATGTGCGTCATTCAGATTATTCATTTTAAAACGTATTTCGCCTCCAAAGAAAAATGCAGGATTATTTAAAAAATTTATTTATTTTTGGCAGGAAATTATTTATCATAGTAGAACATGTATAGTCTGTTTCACATAAGAGTGGGCATGAATTTTAAGAATTTTTTTGACAGTAAGCCAACAGATTACGATAATTATATATCAAACCAATGCTATAATTGCAATCTGTCAGCTCATTGTCAAAGATAGTTTTTAAAATTTATGCTCAAACTTGTGTGAAATATGTTATTGATAATCATACCTGGGCGTGAGGGGAGGGTTTGCGGGTATGCACTCCCTCAGAAGGGCAAATACACCTCCCAAAAAAACCAAAATAACCCTCCCCCTACAATTCAATTTTTGAATTTTTTTTGTTTTTTCGCGATTTTTCAATGCCAATGAATAGTGCTTGACGAGAAATGTTGGAAAATTGTGTTTTTTTCTTCATACCACCATTTTAAAAGACCATTTTTAACCTTTGAAAAATGTCGCAACCCCCAGAATTATGGTGCTGCCCACCTATGTCTATAATGCCTTTTCATTGCGATTTTAAAAGATGCGAGAGTTCTGGCCTGCCACACCATGATACAGAATTTTGAAGTCTGTTCTTGTACATCATGTATTTAATAATGGTCAATGCCTTATAAAATTTCCAATATGTGATCACTCATTAAGTTAGAAACAGACATGCACGTGGGGGGTTTGAGGAGTCCTGACCACCCCAGAATTTAAAAATTGAAAATTTTGTGGGGAAAATGAGGCAAAACGAAGGCAAAAAACGGATGAAAATTGAAAATTTTGTCTAAAAGTGCTTCAAATTGACCAGAAACTGTGTAAAAACGTAGTTTTAATGCTATTTTAGCTCTTACACCAGTTTTCGAGGTAATTTTGGCCCAAAAAAGCTCAACTTTTGACTCCCGCAGACCGGATGACCCCCAGACCGGCCATACTGTGCATCTATGGTTACGACCAGACATGCACGTGGGGGGTTTGGGGGGTTCTGACCCCCAGAATAGAAAAATTGAAAATTTTGTAGGGAAAATGAGGCAAAATGAAGGCCAAAAACGGATGAAAATTGAAAATCTTCTTCGAAAGTGCTTCAAATTGACCAGAAACTGTGTAATAACGTAGTTTTAGCGCTATTTTAGCGCTTATACCAGTTTTTGAGGTCATTTTGACCCAAAAAGCTCAACTTCTGACCCCCCCAGACCGTCTGACCCCCCCAGATCGGCCATGCTGTGCATCTATGGTTACGACCATAGATGCACAGCATGGTCGATCTGGAAGGGGGTCAGCCGGTCTGGGGGAGGGTCAAAAGTAGAGCTTTTTTGGGCCAGAATGATATCAAAAGCACTAAAATAGCATTAAAACTACGTTATTACACAGTTCCTGGTCGATATCAAGCACTTTCAAAGAAAATTTTAAATTTTCATCCGTTTTTAGCCTTCATTTTGCCTTATTTTCCGCTACAAAATTTTCAGTTTTTTTGAATGGAAAAATTGAAAGTTTTATAAGGAAAATGAGGCAAAATGAAGGCTAAAAACGGTTGAAAATCGAAAATTTTCTTCGAAAGTGCATGAAATTGACCAGAAACTGTGTAATAACGTAGTTTTAACGCAATTTTAGCGCTTATACCAGTTTTTGAGGTCATTTTGGCTCAAAAATGCTCAATTTTTGACCCCCTTAGACCGGCTGACCCCCCTCCCCAGATTGGCCATGCTGTGCAACTATGGACAGGTACGACCATATGTCTCTATGCTGAAATTAAGACTGGAAATACATAAAGAAATGGGTCTATAAAGACCGTAGCCAAGAACTAAAAGAATGCTTAAAGTTTTTGAGAATATTCTTTCCTTTGAATATCAGTCTGAAAATACATTATTGTTGGGATCTTTAAACATAATAATCAGGAACTATAAGAATTCTTGTAGGTTCCGAGAATTCCCTTATGCTGAAATTGAGTATTTAAATACAAAAATCTTGGAAAGCGCATAGCCAGGAACTTTAAGAATTCTTAAAGTTTAAGAGTATGTTCTTATGCGGTAATTGAGTCTGGAAATAAGTGAAAGTTGGGATCCATAGAGCACATAACTAGGAAGTATAAGAATTCTTATAATATTCGAGAATGTCCTTATGCTGAAATCGAGTCTGGAGATTCATAAAAGTTGGGAGCTTTAAAGCGCATAGTCAGAAAATATTAGAATTCTCAAAGTTCCGAGGATTCTCTCATGCTGAAACTGAGTATTTAAGTACAAAAACATTGGAATCTGCTTGCTTATAAAGCGCTTAGCCAGAACTTTAAGAATTCTGAAAGTTGATGAGGATGTTCGTATGCTGTAATTGTGTCTGAAAATAAGTAAAAGTTGGTATCTACAAAGAGCATGACCGGTAACTATAAGAATTCTTAAAGTTTTTTGTCAATTACCTAATGGAATAATTAAATACAAAAAAGCCTTGGTATCCATAGAGCACATACCTAGGAAGTATAAGAATTCTTATAGTTTTTGAGAATGCCCTTAGGCTGAAAATTCATGAATTCTCAAAGTTTTGAGGATTACCTTATGCTCAAATCGAGTATTCAAATACACAAACGTTGGATCTATAAAGTGCATAGCTAGGAACTATAAGAATTCTTAAAGTTTCTGAGAATGCCTTTTGCTAAAGTTAAGTCTTAAGATACAGAAAGGTTGGGACATATAAAGCGCAAATTTTGAACTATATAAGAATTTGTACTTTTTGGGAATTCTATTGTGCCACAAACAGAATCTTAGAATATCAAAATTGCCATACAGTTTACAAGGTACTAGAATTATGCTTACTAATGATTTATTTTGTTTTAGCTGAAAAAGGCGCTGACCACGGCAACCTGTCAACTTCGTTTTGAATGATATTGTGAAAAATCGTAACAATTGTTCGCACGATATTTACCGCTGTATTCTTATCAAAGTTGCATTCTTTGTATGCATAAAATGTATTCTTTTGTCACATGCAAAATTTGTCGTTCTTCACATTAAAATTAGACAACTTGCATATTCGGCTTTAGGGATGCATTTAATACGATTATGACATGACATGCCTTCAAATTGAGTTTTCTGGTCAAATGTAGCACTTGATGGGAATGGAGTGAAAAGTGACATGGTTATTTTCCGATTTGTGGGAGCATTTCATATGGTCATCAAAAGTAATGCCCTGAAAATTCGTTTTTCGATCTAATTTCATACATGATACGAGCAAGGACAAAAATGGCGCGCGCATTTTGCATTTTGAGGTTGCATTTGTTATGGTCGTGTAAAGTCGAGCCTTAAAAATCAATTTTTCGGTCAAATATGATATGCGATATTTTGGTCATTTACGATGGTAGGCTTAAGAGGCAAAAATAATTCCAAACTAGCAAAATGGGGCGCTTCGCTGCCCCATCTGCTAGAGTGTTTCTAAACAAATAATATCTTAACCAGTAATTAGTATAAAAAATTGAATGACTCTGCAATGGATCGGCGAGCGGTTTTTATATTTTTTATATCTAGCTGAGCTGCCCGGCGTTGCCCTGGCTGAACTTAGGCCTGATAGCTGTATAGGATTGAGATGTCTCTTGTATTTTTTTATTTTTCGGGACTTTTGATGTTTTTGGGATATTTCTAAAAATTTGTTGTTAAAAACATATTGTATTTTTTAAATTTTTTGAAACTGTCTTTTTGTCAACCATTTCTTTGATTAAATCCATATTTCTGACGTTATAGAATGGTTCTGAGAATTCTTTATCCTAAATCATATTTTTGATGTTCTGGAAATTATGCCATTAGATGGTTTGGGATGTTTAAAATTTTGTTTGGTCATAACCATATTTTTAACGTTTTGGAATATTGAAAAACTTTTTTGGTCCAAAACCATACTTTTGATCTTTTTGGAGGTTTAAAAATTTTTTTGGTCAAAACCATATTTTTGATGTTTTGGGGTGTTTAAAAAATTTTCTTGGTCAAAACCATTTTTTTATGTTTTGGGATGTTTAAAGATTTTTTGGTGCAAACCATATTTCTGATGTTTTGGGACACCAATCTTACAGCACAGGATATGTTATAGCACTGGGTATAGTATATCACGTCCTATCTTGTAGCATGGAGTATGTTATATCACGTCCTATGCTGTAACACTGGGTGTGTTATATCACGTCCAATCTTATAGCATGGGGCATCTTATATTACGTCCTATTGTATAGCATGGGGTATGTTACATCACGTCCTATTGTATAGCATTGAGTATGTTGTATCACGTCCTATCTTATAGCGTCGGGTTCAACTTTGTACAATGTTCAACTTTGCCCTCATTGTAAACAAATGCAAAAAGTTGCATATTAAATTAGCCGCTAGAAGCAAAAACATTTGGATTTGTATTTTCGAAAGCCGCATGTTTGCTGCTTTCTTTCGAAAGCCGCATGTTTGCTGCTTTCGATTGCTTCGCATTAAATTTCACGCGCGCTGTTTTACAAGGTCAAAAATTTTGACTTGGTGCAAGCTCTTTTTCAGTGATTAATCATGTTTATAAGTACCCGTACGTGATTTCCTATCAGCCCGTCTCATACATGTTTTGTGATGCCAGATCGTATATTTAAAGTAGCGAATATGGAATCAGCGGTCTCAGAAACCTCAGGGGCCAAATTTTGGAAGCAACAGTCAATCTGTGCTTCTGCAAAAAGACAAAAACCTTAATTTTACGCTATGCATAGGGTACCTTTGGGCGCCCGTATCTCAGAAACCAATCCGTGAATTTTCTTCAAATTCTACAGTAAGGTCAGTCATAAGATATCCAATAATTGGTTAAAACTTTGAAAAATTTATCCGCTGCGATTTGAGATATTTGATAAAATACACTTGTAAATCACGTTGTTCTTACGGCATCACATCAGTTTACACTGTAGTGTAAAGTGGTTCACACCAGTCGATAGCGCATAAAAAGTTGATCTAGGTTGGCTTTAAAATTTTACCCTGCCGCAATTGCATAAGCGGCTAGAGGTACCAAAACCTTTTACATAAATCCGTAGTTTCCGGGTTTCAGGAGTCCGATCGAGCCATTTTAATCAAAAAATCGTAATTAGCGCCCGAGAATACCCATTGAGTGAAAAAATAGGTATCACAAAATTATCCAGTAAAAACTTTTTTGCCTCACGCACACACACACTTACACACAACTCGAAATTAATATTATAGATGCACTAATCATATCTCACAAATTTTTGGGACAATCAAAATTTACAGTTTTATGTAGGGTAATGCATTTCTTGTTTGAAATTCTGGACTAACGCGAAAATTTCTGGACCGCGTTTTAGTAGTTTTGTAAAGTTTGCCCAATTCATTTGTTGTTAATATGTAGTTTATACTACAAATTTATTTTACTACCAAATCTGAGCGTTAGTGTTCCTTACACTTGATATTTGCGTGAAATTTTGGAATTTTTGCCGAAAAACTTTGTTTTTTAATTTACCAACATCCCACCTTTTCAATTTTCTTAAAGTTTAAAATCTTTTACCATTCTCTTCATAATTTAATGGTAGGTTTAAACTTTAAGTTTCTCTTGGTTTACAACTCTCGCTTAGCAAGCTCATTTTTCAAAACTTTTTCATAGTGATCAATCGCGTTTAGTTCGGAATTGGTGGACGGCCCTTATTTTATTACTCGGCTTAAATAATCCAGAGTGACTGTCTTTTGATTATTTTCTTTATCGCAAATTCAAACACCCAAATTTCAATTCAAAAATCATAAAACTTATTTCATAATTTTTATGTAAGATGACTGGCTGGTTGAGAGCTCTTTTTTGTTGTTTTCATTGTTCATTGTGCTCGTAGGAACCAGAAAAGAAATAGTTTTTCGCCATAGGTATTCTCTGGCGAAAGCAAATTAACAAAGCTTTTTGCGTTAATTATTATTTTGGTCCAAAATAGGTCAACTGACCTAAGGGCAAAATTCCGGGGTTACTTAATTACTACTGCGTTAGGTTTTTAGGGCATAGCTGCCAATAGCTCCGTAGGTACGGACGAATTTAGGTCCGAGGAGTTTGAGACCGTAGTTATTGAGGGTCGTGTGGTTGAGTCCGGCGTTTCGCCCTAGCAACCTGACCAGCGCTAAGTGTAGCCAGGTACTTAAGTAAGTCCCGTAGGTACGTTATATGTCGTTTCCAAGTTAATTTAAATGCGGAACGACCTCTATAACTTACAGGACTGTTTAGAATGTAACATATACTTACTATAGCTAATAAAAAATAGTTTACTTTATACTTCCGACAATCAAGAGCATATCTAACTCAGTTTTAAATTCTATGCAGTCTGATTGATTTCAAAAGAGTAGACGGTTATAAAATCTATGGAGTCTTTTTTTAAAACAATATTGTTTTAAATTTAGAGGCAATTAATTTATGTTAAGAACAATATTGTTTTCCGCGTTCTTGGACTGCTGTCATTATTGTGGTATGTTACTGTTTGTGTTTGCTGACTGATGCACTGAAATCATGCTAATTAAAAGTAGGGTACTAGCAAAGAAAAATGCTCCGATGGAACAAAAAGGATGAATATACTTGGCATTGTGGATTATTAAGGATGTAAAAGGAGGGGACTAGGAAGAATCTACCTAAAGTCGCAAAATCTGCTAAAAATCACACTTTCTCTAAGCAACGCAAAAAATCGAAGTATATTCTGCGGTCAACACATTAGAATAAATATTTAACCATAAAAATGATTGAAAAAGCAGCACGTTAGCTATGCAGCAGCTATGGGAAATGATATCGAGTAACAGTCTTTCTAAGCCAATTGAATGAAATAGCAAACATCGATGCATCCAAAACAATTGCAAGAATTGTTGGTTCAAAACAGTAGGAAACGCGTGAGTTGACTTGAAACAGACTAAATGTAGGTACACTAGCATGCCCGTAACGATTGTGTGCACTAATCAATCGGCCCCTGCTTTGCTTGCTATAATGCTCATAGCAAAATAAAACAACTTTAAATACAATACCACTAAGTTTTCTTTCAATCAGGATGCGAAGCTAGTCAGTGTTGCTACTTGCCAGCAATTTAAAAAAGGAAACATTACAGATTTCGTTTATTATCTGAAATTTTGAAAATTATCTAAAAAGGACACTTTTTAGAGGCCGCAGAATATACTTAGATTTTTTGCATTGCTTAGAGAAAGTGTGATTTTTAGCAGATTTTGCGACTTTAGGTAGATTCTTCCTAGTCCCCTGCTTTGACATCCTTAATAATCCACAATTCCAAGTATATTCATCTTTTTTGTTCCATCGGAGCATTTTTCTTTGCTAGTATTAATATGTTTAAACGTTGTGATTTGAATTGAGGCCGTTTCTTTCCAATTACTATTTGGTTAAAAATTAGCATATGTCGACAATAAGTCAGGACAGCTTGGCGATTACCTCTTTCAAAATGACCTGATACCTTTACTATATGTCAGCACGGCGTCAGAAACTTGCAGGCCAAGCCCAAAATTTTTTAAAAACGCCATTTAGGACTTAGAAAACACGTATGGAGCTACTTTTTGACATTTTTGACGATTCTCTTTCTTTCCAAAGCATAAAAAACAATTAAGAACATTCCGAAAAATTAAAATAATTGAGTTTTTTCAAAAAACAAATATTTAGAGAGAAAAGCAATACAATTTCAATCAGAGTTGTTGTTGGACTACATATGTATATCATGAGTTTTCAACTCAACGAATAATGTTGCCTAAGAAAAATAAAGTCAATTTAAGTAAAAGTCAAAAAAATGGCATTTTTGATAATTTTTATTATAAAAATAATAAGCGATCTGACCCAATAAAATTATATCTTATAGATCTTGGTATGCTCTTTCACGTAAACTATGGTTTTCTACTTTTTATTGACTTTGCAGTGAATTATAAATCCTCAAAAAGTGTCCGTTTTAACGGACGACCATATTTAAGGGTTAAATCTGAAATTGGGTTGACATCATTTTGGGAGAGGGTTCGACCACCCAGAATGGCTACTGACTCCTATGAAATAGCTGCGAACCCTCAGAATTGTCGATTTTACGAGAAAAGTGTGCCGTTTAAGTGTATATATCTTATCTACGGTTCAAAGTCTTGATTTTTCGGCGCTCCGCGCTATATACACATCTTTGACTGTATGTATTTTGTACAATTGAATTTAATCTATTTGTTTTCGAATTTTTCAAGATTTGTTATGTTTGCATAACGTTTTTAATTTTATGTGACTCGCAAGGCTGCATGAAACATTCTACACGTTATCGCACGATCAGGCACGTAGCTCTGGGGGAATGGGGGTCCGGATCCCCCAAAATTCAGAAATATCGGGAAAATATGACTTTTTAAACGTTATTTTGTGCTATTTTTGGGCTTAGTCCCCCAAAATAGGACGGCCAGCTACGTGCCTGCGCACGATACTTTAATGTGGAATCTTGCCAGCTACAGCACATGAATCCACGCATCACATGTTTCTCATAATGATGGATCCAAGCGTTATGCAAAGTTTGTGCAGGGCATACTGCTAAGCACGCTTCTCTGATTAAATTGAAATAATTGCATTTTTCCAGAAGAACTTGCTATCCGAGCACATTTTATTGGATGCAGGTCTATAAAACTGCACTACCCATCAATTTATGTGATTTCCATTTCTGAAATTCTCGCACGCTTTTTTTGTACCTGTTAACTTGATTTTTTTGACTTTGCAAGTAAGTCTTGTCTTAGAAAGCTGTGTTTTGTTAAATTTTCAGCAAAAAAGACGCATTGATTTATTGAAAAGATTGTTGTGCAATGTGGCAATGGAGAAAAACGGGAAATTTTATATTTCCTAGATGTACAGGAAAAAGTGAAAACTTGATGGGATCACTGAGAAAAAGATATTTTCAGCGCATGGCCCTTTTAGTGGTATTACATACTGTGCTCCATGGAATTGCTATGGTAGAAGCTGTTGAATTTTTTCCGACACTTTTACGACTCTTAATTCGTACTTAACGAGTTTAACTTTCTGACAATGACTTTACTGCTTCTTTCATAGCTGAAGTAACCGTCCTGTCCCGATTCTCCGACCGTCCCGATTCTCCGACCGTCCCGATTCTCCGACCGTCCCGATTCTCCGACTTTCCCGATTCCCCGACCGTCCCGATTCTCCGCCTAATGCTAAGAGAGGTTATTTTAAGATTCGCGAAATTCTCGTTTCTCCGACCGTCCCGATTCTCCGCCCGTCCCGATTCTCCGACCATCCCGATTCTCCGACCGTCTCGATTCTCCGACCGTCCCGATTCTCCGTCCGTCCCGATTCTCCGACTTTTCCCGATTCTCCGACTACAGATTCAAATATGACGGGTGGCATGAACCACATGTCAATCAACTGCTCATGCATGTAATAAAGGACTTATTTAGAGATTGAATTATTATGTAATTTTACGGATTTTTTCATAACGTATTATTTTTTGTCATTCAGTAAAATTGAAAGTAATTTTTTTCGTTTCCATGAAGACAGCTTCGCCAAAGTCTTCCTGTGCTTGAGCCATTTTAACAAAATAAGCGATTACATGCGACTTGTTTCTATTTTTATAAGTCAGAGCAGAGTTTCATCGTATTCGTTACGCCGGTTAATCGAATAAATAGGTATTCATGTACCTATATAAGTGGTCGATCGAATAAGTATATATGTATGTACGTATCTGTAAACACATAAATGCATGTTTGTATATGCGTGGGATGCGTTCGTAGGTACCTACTGCATTATAAATCGTGCAATGCAGTCGTAGTCAAAACTTGTCAAATCTTACCATGGTCGGAGAATTGGGATGGTCGGAGAATCGGGACGAGTGGAGAATCGGGACGGTCGGAGAAACGAGATTCTCGCGAATTTAAAAAAAACTCTTTTAGCATTAGGCGGAGAATCGGGACGGTCGGAGAATCGGGAAAGTCGGAGAATCGGGATGGTCGGAGAATCGGGACGGTCGGAGAATCGGGATGGTCGGACAATCGGGACGGTCGAGAATCGGGATAGTCGGAGAATCGGGACGGTCGGAGAATCGGGACACGATCGAAGTAACCGGGGAGTAG